>QAOA01006885.1:293521-306124 GCA_003255065.1 Cercis canadensis
CGAGACTACTTCAAATTTAATTTGATCAAATATGTAGTTTGTGCAGCATTAACATTAATCCAACAGCCTTAATAAAATGAATTGAATGTTATAACTTATGAGCAAGTGTATTACTATTTATGCAGATAATGACTGCACATAACAGCTGGCAAGCATTCAGGGGTGACAGCACGGAACCCAAGGATCTGATCTTCACTCTGAAGCGATCTTCTTTAATCCAATTAAAGACCAAATTAGATGTGTTCTTAGCAAATAATACCAAAGAAGAAGTTTGTGACTTCAAGATAAAAGGCAGTTGGTTTGAACGATCTTGTATTATTTATGCTGGTGAGACTAACAACGTCGCTGCCCAGGTGAGTAACTTTAGTTTATTTTATAATTAAGATGATTTTAATTATTTTTTGGTTTTAACAGTAGGAGTCATGCTAGCTTTCGTGCATTGAAATTAAGTCATTCTTTAGGCGATCTTAAGGACACATCTACATATTTACCTGGTGCATTAAGGGAAATTTAATTTCTCTGGGTATTGACCCTAGAATTTAAATTTTGGTTAGTTTGAATGAATTTATTGCATTTTTATCACGTGGCCAAATTCTTAGGGTTGAGATTGAAGAAAATTCTTAGATCTATTAATCTAATCTGTAACATGTTATCTCTATAATATACAAAGTTGTAGTTGAAGGAATACCTCATGTAGATGAAGAATCTATTCTTACAGAGAAGAACTCCAAACAAGCACAATATGTAGGAGAGATATTGTTTTATAACCCTAGATGCAATATAATGTGTAATCTCAATGGAACCGTCACACTACATATAGGTAGCGAGCAGATGCCTCTCATTGTGTTTACTATATGGGTTAATTTATCCATTATAGTTAGCTCATACACAAAACTCATATCTTACATAGTTCACGTAGGATTTAATTCTCCATAAAACTCAATAATACAATTGATTACAATGGGCTATAATATGTTCTATTAATATTTAACACTAACTAATTTGAATTTTATATAAAAAATAATTGATTATGTTAGTCCACTAGAATAAAATCCAACAAAGATGATTTTAATTAGTACTTACATAATTAATTACTTATAGCTTACACTAATTAATTAGAATTCACGAAAATTTATTATTGTAGATGCATAAGAAGCAGACTGTTCAAAGCATTTTGATTGGAAAAGATAATTTCATGGTCACAGTCTATCCCAACATCGATTATGCATTCATAGTGGCACTCATTGTGATTCTTGACCAGATGAATGATGACGAGAAAGTGTGATAATATATTTGGATTGTAATTTCCCTTTGGTGATCTACTTTTTTTGTTTTTGGATGTAATGAGCTAATGATCTTGGTATTGAAATGCGTGTGTCTCTGTGTTTTTCTCTTTTTAATTTGTAGTAATCAGTGCCTATTTATTAGCTGCACATGAGGCTTGTAAAACAAGAAATCATAAATACTAGATCAGGAGAGATATTATTTTCTTTAACACTAATTGCATATATTAAATATAAATAAAAGGTAATTAACATTGATATCAGGAAAATCACATTATTCATGCCGATCAGCACTAAATGATGAGTAAAAGGTCATTTTTATTCTTAAAAACTATAATAAAAAATTATTTGAGTGTTTGAAATTTTTTTTATATTATTTGAGTTCTTGAAAAATCAATTAGTATATCAAAATAGTATTTTTATGAATCATTTTGATTGATTAATTAAACTTTTAAATTTTGTATATTAAATATGTTCTCTGTGTTGTCTATTTTTAAGATTGAGAAAATCTGATTTTTTTTTTTTTTTAAATAAATTGTATATAACTCATAAAATATCATTAAACAATCGAAACCTATTTTTAGGATTGCTATTCATTGCTATACGTTGCTTTCTCCGAACCAATTTTCACCAAATTTCGTCTCCTTAATTTTTACTTAAAATATCTTTCTTTCTTTTAGTTTCCTTGAAATCGATCTTTCATGAAGGCTATTATGAATTACACTTATATTTAAGTAAACTTGTTTTAAAAATGTGACCAAATGCAATTTGTTTGTTAAAGGTTTATGGACTATTTCTTCAAACATACTTTGTCAATTAACTACCCATTTACTTCATAGTTGTTTCAATGTTGTTGTAATACATATGAAACAATAATTACATGCAGCATAACGTAATCTTTTTTGAAGATAAAAATAGCACCGGATTATTGCATGAATATAAATCTAGTATTAATTTCAATCCGTACAAGACAGAAGCCTACAACTTACTTTTGGCTTCCCTTATTTAGAGGTGTCTCTCTTTCTCTCACACAATACACGTAAAAAATATCTTATATTCTTAGCTAATGCTCGTAGTGAATACCTACATTTGGTCTCTATTACACTTAAAAAACTTATTTATCAATTTATTACACTTTTAAAACTATTTATCTCGTTATTAATTTTTTTTTTTAAAAAAAATGAAATGGCAAAGTGTATCCCATCAAACACGTTGTATCCCAAATAGTACGTTTAGTGGGGAGATGTCACATGGGATATGACATGTCCCACTTGGCGCAACGGGACAAAATAGGATATGTCGTATTCTACGTGGCGCGTCAAATGGAGATATGTCTCATTATACGGTGCATGTGATGTGACGTATTCGGTGGAGTCCACAATCTTTCTTTTTGGCTTTTTTTTTTTTTTTTTTTTTTTTAAAAAAAGTGTAATAATGTAGTAAATAATTTTAAAAGTATAATAAATTAGTAAATAAGTTTCTGGATTGATCACGGCTGAACCCTTGGCATGTCATCCACAATGCCATTCCTATCCACAAAGACATATACTCTTCCACATAGATCGTTTGGCAAAGTGAACAGTTTTCCATCTCGTACAATTTCAGCAATCACATCTGGATTTTCCCTCTCAATTATAGCTATTGCTTTCGTGACTCATTTCCCCACAAGTTCAGGCCATGCAGATTTGGCTGTTATTATCAATAACATTAAGATTAGAATAGCAAATCAACCCAACTATTCTCATACAAGGTTTTTCCATGATTATCTTCCTGCCCTCCCCACTCTAATTTTCTTATCATACATTATATATAGTATCTAAATCCTTAATGAAAGACAAATTCTCAATTAAAATAACTAAAAAAATTGATTAACTATATGGTATATATATGAAATTTCATTTTAAATCTATATGTTTCAGTCAAAAGAAAAGGCGTTGAGAAGGAAACAACTTTTCCAGATTCCAGAATAAGTTCCTAGAGTTCTTCAAAAGCCACATAGCTTATTGGCATTAGGGTCTATCATAGAGTTTAGCTAGGTTATACAATAGTGTTGTGATCCCTGAAAGATAAGTATTTCTTTTCTCTTTATTCATTTATAATTTTCTGAATTAAACCTTCATGTATTTAATTTTCATCAGTTTTGTCTTTTTGTGCACTTTAAATGGGCAAATTGATTAAGAAAATGTAGTTTGAAAAACTATTTATCAAAATAGAACACTGTACAAATTTTTTACACAAAATTATGTATTTTTTATTATTTTATTTAGGAGATGCGGATAAAAGTAGTGTGACTTCTTCCTCTACGTGCCTATTAATAATTTAATCAAAATTATCCAAAATCGATAAAAAAATTTCAAACTATCCCATTTGTGAAATACTTTGAAAAACTGTATTTTTTTTAGTCATTTTGCCCCTTAAATGCTTTAAATTCATCTTCATTGAGCGGCCAAATTGAAACAAATTATAGACATAACGCAACTATTCTCATAAAAGTTGAAAGACGCCAAAATCTATAGTATCTTAGATCCTTTGGTGAAGACAATTTTTTTTTTTTAATTAATGGATGGCACTACACAATTTCAAATAAGTAGAAGTGATTATTTTAAATCCACGCATTTTAATAAAATGGAAAGCCACTGAGCAAAGCCAATTTTCCAGAATAAGCTCCTAGAATTTTTATAAAGCCACATAGATTTATTAGCATTATGGGATCCCTAAGGGCATATCATAAGCATATACTAAGAAAGAAGTACTTGTGAAGCTACTTCCTTAATCCACTAATGGTTATCATACAATTTAGTTGTATGAATAAAAAATTGTGTAAATTAAATTTCGTTAGATAACTTCTACTGTCAATGAAGGAGCATGCGTGAGTATATAAGAGCACAGGTGTCTGATTTTTTTATTATTATACTAGATAAATAGAATTAGATTTTTTTAATTGTGATATAGGGGATCTTTGACCTAAAAATTACATTTTTCAAACTTATTTACACAAGTATAACATTTTTTAACTTATTTACCTTAATATTACACTTTTTAAAAAATTAACAAACTAAAAAAAATGAAGTTAGAAGTGGCGGGGCCCACTGGACACGCCAATGGGCCCACGTCATGTCCACGTGGGACATGCCAATGAGCCTAAGGTGTGTCCCCTGTATCTGACACAAGCAGCTTCTAGTCACTTTTGCCCTACATCTTTGTCCTTGCACAAAACAATAGACCAAGCTTATATTGACTATTTGACATTTTCTCAAAAATTTGCAGAAGCACACAAGCGTAAGAGTGTGTCCACACCCTAGGCCCACTGGCATGTCTCACGTGGACACACCGTGGGCCCATTGACGTGTCCAGTGGGACTCACTCATATTTTTTTTTAGTTTTTAATTTTTTAAAAGTGTAATATTGAAATAAATAAGTTAAAAAATATTATAATTGTGTAAATAAATTTAAAAAATATAATTTTTAGATCAAAGTGCCTGATATAGGGGTATGAGGATTCAAATTTAAGACCTCAACTTTTTAAAGAGATCCTTGGACTAACTATACTATGTGTGCTTATGTCACAATAGATAGTCCTTAACGTAGAGTGTACTGAATAGCGCACATCTGCCAACGTAGAGTACAGGAGATAGTCCATTTATTGATGTTGTGGAAGCCACATCTCCTTCATTTAGAGCATATACATATTCTATCCTAGTTTTTTCGTTTCATTTTCTCTATCAAATATTCGCTCAAATCCATGGTATCAAATTGATTGCATGACAAGGGCTTTTCTTTTATAATTTATGAAAGTTCAAGCAGCTGAATTTCACTGTCGATCACCTGAATTTTCTCTTCCCCAGCTTACTATGGTGTCCATGCACTGCTTTGGATCCTTGAGTAGTTATAGCAAGGGAAGATTTAAAGAAACCTGGCGCAGCAACTGCAGCTTCTTTCTATAAACCATTCTAACCTGTTGTCATGCAAATGTGGAAGGTTAGTGCTTTCTTAAGCCTCTTGTCCCATTATGAAAATGATAAAAATTACATTTCAGATTTCATTACAATTAATTCTGGGGATGCTTTGCTTTGACTGGTTGGTGCATATGCTTTAAATCCCAAGAAGAAATAGCATGTGTGCTAAACCTACCAGTCAAAAGACTTGCAAGTAAGGTCATCTGTTATAGGGTTACTTGAACTAGTCTAGTAAACAAAGAATCATGTTCCAATTTGTTAAATTTTAGCAGTAAATTCAATGTTAAACTATTTTAATCCATTGCAATATTGCTACTTAGTAGGGCAGAGAGGTAAGATATTCAGTTTCTCACATTACATTGAAAGAAAAGAAATGTTGACAAAAAGGTTCAACTTGATGTATAGATAAAATCAGATGGAATGAAAATAAACTTTTTCATAATTCCTCAAGGGATCACCATTGAAGGAAACAATAACATTCATGGTGGAATGAAAATAGTGAAGAGAGAAGAGAGAAGAGAGCTTACAAGTCCTTGAGGCATGTACTCCTGGATTCCAATTCTTGGGATTGTTGTTGAAGATCCAATGAAAATACCGCTGATAGCTTAGGAGTAGGAGTAGGCAATTTGTGGTGGAGAAGAGGAAGATTCTCAGTAGATGCGTTGGTGGAAGGGTCAGGTGAAAAGGGTGGCGAAGGAGTTGGAGATGGTGAGAAGGAGTACCTCTGCTTGCCAGGTCCAAAGCTAATAGGAAGAGGTGAGGGAGGTGATGATGTTGGAGACTGAGACTCAGCATTGCTAATATTCATTTTTACCACCACTAATATCAATATCAACAGGTGTCTCCCTTGAAAAATAACACTAATATCAATATGAATGTTATGTTGGTTGCTGTGCCAAATGCCAAATGTCAAACCCAAGTGATTTTCTCTTCCTGGAAACATTTTGGTTTTGAGGTTTAGGTACAAGTAGAACCTAACGGTCGTATCATATGCCATCCACCACCCCTTCCTTTCTTCCTTCTTTCTATTCAATCCACAATTTTAACTCAATTGAGGAGGACTTACCATCTCTCTCAATATCAATAGGCATCAACAACCCTTGAGCTTTTCCCCAATATCTCAACATCTTAGGTGGACGCTTTATCATGTTCTCTTCCGGTTTAAAAATACAACTTTTTGCCAACTGAGTTGTAGATTAGTTGGTTACAAGACACTCATCGCAAGAAGGTCTTGTGTTCGAATCATCTCATTAAAAAATGAATGTCTCAAAGTGTTATTTTACACAAAGCTACAACTATGGGTGCATCGACAGCGGGACCCTAGAGCAGGGATGACTCGCCCCAAATTTGATAAGTCTAACTCCATCCAAAGTTGTGATTAATCCCTAATTCCTGGGTTATAAAAAAAAAAAAGATAGAACTTTTATATTTTCTGTTTCTTTTGCTTGACACACCAAAGATCATGCATGTTTTGCATTCCTCTTTCATATTAAATGCTTGAAAACAATCACATCAATTTGTTTTCCCTTTTCTAACAACCAGACCGATAATTCAGATATGATATATTTCGTTGCCTGAATCTTGGTAAGAGACCTTTAGCATGGTAAAACACGAGCAGCAGATAATATAGGCATCTTTTATTCTCAATTGGGGTTGCTGGTACAAATATAAGCTGCGGACATGCGAGACAAAGCAGCATTCGCCTCAAATTACTATAATCCATTATACATGACACTGCTAATGCAGTCAATTCCTCTCCTAGTCTGACATTTAGCATATTCAAGAAACTGAGGACTAACTGAATACGTTCTCCAAGAGACGAAAATGGTTATTAAAGTATCCGCATCTCTTTAAGCAGGAATACGCCACCACCATGCATGTAGCAACTTGAAATTTGTGCTTATGAACCACGTTCACCAACCCTTAACCTGTCTTCAGATTATACTTCCACAATTGTTCAGCATCACCACCCACTAAACTTCTAATTCCAACATATCAGCAGAGAAAGGTGTTTTGAACGGTAACAAATGCAACCAAACAAATATTTGAAAGGGTTATATTTGAGTTACATGTTTTCCTGAACACAACATATCAAAGATCTTCAGCCATATATTGTCCTCAGGACAAGTGAATTAATCAAGTTAATTTTTTTGGCCCAAAGTTCAAATGAAATTAAAACGCAAAGAGAAGCAAGATATCCCCAACTTCACTAGTATCAATGTGGAAGTGTAAAATCAAGTAAAATATGACACTCTGCACATGAACAACCTTAGCAATCAACCAGCAATAATAACATCAAACTGCCAGCAGTATCAATTCCATAAACTAAACAGTAAACACAACATTTTAAAGTAATTGAAGTCCCAATGCAGATATAATTATTATAGCTAAGATATATTTGTTCTCCTAAAAAAAACATCAGACTGTACCTGAACAGAGTCAAACTTCAATAAAGGAGGTGGAACCATAAATACCCGTTACAGCATCATCTATGAGCTTCATAATGAAGCATCTAATATGATATAACACAAAGGCTTCTTTTGACATATAAATTGAAACAAGTAATCAGAGCTTCAATAAACAATTCAGAATATATGTAGAAACATGCAAATATACATCTATCCAGACCTTTCTCACTATTTCATTCCAGCTTATGGAAGATGATGCCAAATCCACAAACAATACAGCTGCTTCCCTGCAGCCTTTATCATGTGTGACCGACCTATCTGCAAGAGAAAATGGCTGCATTAAAGCAGCAATCTCTTAGCTACATCCATGTAAACTTGCATTGAATAAGAACCTTCCTTCAACAAAGAATAAGCGAGTAACCTATGAACAGAAACCAACATACAATAACTTTAGTCAGCCATTTGAACAAATTTACAAAATTGAGGACTAAAGATAATCTATATTGAAAAAAAAAAAAAATTTAGGTAGAAATAAAGGCTTGAAGAAGAATTATTATAAGCAGGAAGAAGATAACTCCCACCCCCACCCCAATCCCCCAAAGCAACACGTCTTACCATTTACCTGAGTTTCAGGGGATAGAAGTTGCATGAATAGTTCACAGAAGCAGGTTACACTGAAAGTAGAAGAACTCGACAAACTGAAGCAGCCACATCCGAGAGGTCTTCGGAACTGGAAGAATCTAGAACTAGGTCAAGTTCAGTATAAGCCACTGTATGTTGTTTATAATTTGCTTTCACATATTCAGCATGTCCAACACATGCCTTGGCGGGTAATAACCCCAAATCTCTCATCTCAGCCAACAATTAGAACATGAAGAATAAGTGCTTGATCTGCATATGTAATTACATAAATTGAATAAATTTTTGTAGCTGAGCTCTATCCTTGAATCAATTATCTCATGTACCATCTTTTTATCCATTTTAAGATCTTTTTCCTTACAAAAGGCTGAAAGCATCATATTATATGTATGCACATTAGGTATTATACCATTCTCCTTCATCTGGTCATACAATGTGCAAGCCTCTTGAGTTCTTCCAGCTCTAAGAAGGCCACTGATGGCAACCATATATGATACAATGTCAAGTGGGTATTTCTCCATTCTGACTTTTCTTGAGACTCTAATAGCACTGTGAAACTTCCCAACTTTTATAAGCCCATCTATAATTACAGTGTGAATGTGAGCATCAATACCATGATTATTCATAAGAAATCCATGGTACACATTAACCGCTTCATCAACTCTTCTGGCTGCACAAAGTCCACTAAGTAATCCAGCAAAGCTACACTTATCTGGTGTAAAACCACTATCAATCATATCATTATATAATTCCACAGCAAGAGATGGAAACTTGGCTTTGCATTAGTAGCTTAGAAGCACATTGAAGAGCACAAGATTGGCATCTATGATATGTCCACGGACTAATTTGGGAAGAAGAGAAAACCTCCTAGACAGAAAAATTGTAGACAACACAGAACTAAAAGTATATGAATCAGGTGCAATGTTTTGTTTTGACAAACTTACAAAAACTTCAGGTGCATCCTGGTATCTTCCAACCTTGGAAAGGCAATCAATTAATACATTACAAAGAATTAAATCAGGAACATGGCCACTGGATTCAATGGCTTTTAAAAAACAAAAAGCCTCAGAAACCATCTTGGATTCCAGAAATGCCTTAATTACTGTAGTACATGTCACAATATTTGGAGAACAACCAGTTTCAACCATTTTCTCCAAACGGTTGCCAGCGAGACCAAGTCTACGCAATTCACATAACACATTGATAAGTATAGTCCAAACATTCACAGACACTGTTATACCCAAAGCAATCATGAGACCCAATACTTGATAGGCCTCCCCTAGCCTATTCATCTTGCAAAAATAATTCAGAAGCATCTCAAATGTCATTCTCAACATAACTCTAAGAACATGTTTAATATTATAACATCATTCAACTTAGAAAGATGAACAAGAGCAATGCTAAACGTCAAGAAATTTTGTCTCTTTCAAAACCTTGAAAGCTAGATCAGCTCGTCCAATCTTGAATAGAACATCCATAACAACATTACGTGCAAAAGTATTAGGTACAAAACCATAACTTTCCATTTGCTCATAAGTCTCGAAAACCATCTCATACATTCCTCCACGCCAGTAAATCCTCAACAATATCAAGAAAGTTTTTTTGCCTTTGTCACACATCCAATATTCTCTAATTCCAAAATAATTCCTTTGACCGTTTTGCACCGTTCAGTGAGGCGTCAAACCGCACTGAGGATGCAATCAAATGCCACAGCTTCGTGAAAGTAGTTGTATTGTGGGGCACACCACAGGAAAAAGCTGAGAGCAATCAAATCAGACGGGCAATTCAATAAGGTGGTGGAATGCACAATTGGACTGGTAAGAAGCACTTTACTTTTCTGAGGGAGTTCTGGGCCAGAAATTTTCTAGTTGCTTTGGTCTGTTTCACATGAAAATGGCTTTGAATGATAGTCAAAGGAAAGCAAAGGCGTGTTCTGATGATTTGGTTTGATGTTGTCAACAATCTCCTCCACCTGAACTTCCATAACATTTTTAGGAAAAGCTAAAAGCTTTTCACATAGCACACAGCGACATGAAAATATTAGACAGAAGAAGGTAGAAACCATCAAGAGATAAATAAGAGGTACAAATTCCTAGAAATCTGCTTATTGGCTCCTGAATTTCTAGCTTATTGGCTAAGTAGCACATGCCAATTTATTGACCCAAACAACCACGCATCAAGAGATAAGAAAATCCAAGAAAACTTAAAGAAACCGCATACCAATTATTTCCGAAACCAACAATATAGCAAGTAGTTAAACTATAGGTATCTCATTTTTTGAGAAGTCAAAAAACAACCTTGGAAAGATTACACAACTTCACTCATGGACTAAAAGCAAATCACAAAACAAAACAACCAAATTAAGACCATGCTCGAAGGCTCAAGGTCAACACTAAAATCAAGCCAAGAAGATTAGCATCACCAAGTAAAAATCTAGACCATACCAACTAGTAAAGCAGCAATATGAGCCCTTATAATCATGCATTAAAACAGTAAAGAGGATTAATCCAAACAGCCCTAGTTTAAACAACAGGGCAGCAAGTAAATTGACTCAGAATAGCCTCTAATTTTTAATTCAGAACAGCTACGAAATATCCACCAAATATACTTCAAACAGAGCCCAAGATAGCCATCAACAATTCCCATTTTCAAGTCAAAAAATGAATGAGCAACTCATATAAAAATACCATGAAAACAATCCGAACATAAAGTAATAAAATTAGTCACAAAACAGCCACCAATTTGACATCAAACAGCCTGTAAATCAACTTCAAACGGCAACCAAATCAACATCCAAACAGTAAATATATTAACCTGGAACAGTCCCTGATTTTAGACCAAAACAGCATGTGAACAGACCTGAAACCGCCACAAATCAAGAGGCAAAATTCCTAAGAAAACCCCCAGAGTTTGAATGCTAATTAGCTACTCAAAACAGCCGTGTATCGAGAGACAAACAGAAGAACAGGTAAGTCAGCTTGCCAACAAAATAAAGTCTGATTCAAATTTTTATGAAAGCAAAACCAGAACCCCCTCATGAAACTCAGCATCACAAACCCAACGGAAATTCCTTATAAAATAAATCAAACACTTAAATCTCTTCTAATAGAGCATAGCAAGATCAACAATGAACATTAACTCGGGAATAACTAAAATCTATCCTCAAAACTTCACCAGCCAACAAAATCAGTCAAGCAACATGTTCAGGAGCCTATCTCAATTCTACAATTAACACTTTCATATGGTGAATAGGGAAGCAAATATTCAGCATAAAAAATAAAAAAAAAAATGTAAAATCATTCAGGAACAGCAATCGGCAGAATATATATCAAATGTAAAACTAAAGAAATAAACTCCTACCCATTATTTCAAGCACATTTGTGCTTCATGCCACTTGGGTCATTGGAAAAAACAAAATAGATAGACGACTATAGGAGAATCAAGCAGCAAACTAACAGATTTCAACGAAATCTTTTATCACACATCACAGGACGAAATGAGAGAGTGAAACAGGGGAAGAGAGTACCTTACGCAGGATCCTTTAAGTCGATTTGGGCTTAGATGTTCCACCAAGGTTTCAACGATTAGAAAACTCAGATCAAACCCAGACCTACTCCTCTGTCATTCTCGAGTTCAATCTTGCAACTTCCCTCTCTCTTTCGTTCTCTCTATTCTCCCTTATCGGGTCTTCCTCCCCACCATTAACCGCTTACGTGGAGTCTGCATGGGAAGTCTCAAAGGTACATTAAGTAGGAAGTAGGAAAGAAAGAAAATGAAAAATTTTCTTTCTGGAATATCATTGACTAGTTTGATTTTGGTATAATCCAATTGAAAGTTTACAGCTTGAGAGGTAAATACTAAGGATGTTTTTTAGATATTTTATTTATGTAGTATGTCATACTACACAAGAATAATTAATAAATGAATGACATGTGTACAAATTAACTATTTTTAAAATTATTTAAAAAATTAAATAAATTATATTTTATATATAATAAAATATAAAAATTATGTATGTTTGCTACATCAGTATAATATGACATACTTACGTAGTATCATAGAATCCCGAAATATTAAATAGTCGACCAAATAGTCTCGCCGTCTTGATTCGTATATGTCCTTTATACATTTTCATTCTATTTCTCTAACGCATTGGATAAGAGACTTAAATAATATAAAATATATTTTTAATTTCATAAATATTATAATTTTAAAATGATTTTCGTCTCGTTTTCACGAAGTAACTCTGCATATTGCACACTAATAAATTGCCGTGATATGCACACTGTAACACAATTGCTAAAAAAAAAAAAAAAA
>QAOA01006885.1:312585-394886 GCA_003255065.1 Cercis canadensis
AGATAATATTAAAAAAAAAAAAAAAGAACGATAGTGGTAGAAATAGTTTACAAACAACGGTATTTATAGAATTAAGATAAGTTTTTGCATTATTTGAGTCTTTCATTCCTGAGTGCCAAGCCAATGAATATATAATTGATTTTATCAAATTTTCAATCAAATTCAACCTACGCATAATGTTAACCCAACAATAACACGCTTTCATGGATCCGTTGACTTAGCTCTATATATATATTAGTGTGTTAACTAATCCTACCAATTAAGACATAAATTCAAGCTTTCCATGGAATAATCTCTACTTATAAAAAGAGCCAACACGTTTAATGCCAAAAACAAAACGTAAGAGACGTTTATACGCTTTGAAAAGTTCTTTGGTCCCACATAATTGTTGAAGTATGGGGAGGTTGAAAAGCAGTTGATAGAAGCATATAAGAAAAATAAAAGATGGCATCGAGATGAAGATCAAAGTAAATGATACATGTGAAAGATAAGAGATGGCATGGGAAGAGAAGAGAATAAATAGTGAACAAAAATGATTACATGTGTAATCAGAAGACAAAGATAATAAAGAGATGTGTGTAGACAAAAATTAGGGAATAAGGAAATTTTGTATGGAACCATCATTGAATAACACATGAAAAAAAGTTGCTGCAGTATCTCCTGTAACTCTTATACTTTAGTATAATTTATGTATTTATAAATTCAATTAATCCATTGGATCTTCCTACTAAAGATAATGGTATAAAAAGAAATGGGGGTGAGAATTAGAGTAGAAACAAGATTATCCACACAAAATAATGGTAGTAAAAATACATCATGGTATAGAAAGAATAAGACAAATATGGAATTGGATAGAAATTTTAAGATTAATTCAATGAAAGAAATTTCAATAAAAATGAAACATTCATTTTCTTTTAATTCTCATGATTAGGTTCATTTTCTTTTTAAAAATTGCTTGCTCAGAGAATTGGCTAGGAATGTCAAAAATTAAGATGTTTCATTTTGATATTTAAATAGATACTATGGCCAAGGTTGATCTATTTTTGTTAGATAAGTTCTTATACAGGTGATCTTCAACATGTTGTGACTATGCATTTCCTGAAAAGCATTATCATCAGTATTATTAGCAATTATTAACACATCCAAATATGGAGACTTTGATATGGAAATATTTGTGTTTTGGATAAGATCTTTAGGGTGCCGCTTGCTCAATATGGTGATATTCAAGACATGATTGTTTGGAGAAATACTATAACTAGGGTTTACACAGCAAAAGCTAGGTATGATTGGTTAATATTTAAGAAAAAAAATCAGATGGATATCCAAAGGTGGAACTAGGTGTGGAGGCTTGCGGCTCCAAAACAAATTAAAGTTTTTATGTGGCTAATCATGCATGAAGCCATATCTACAAATTGGTTTCGTGCTTGCAGACACCTTAGTCAAAATTTCTGGAGCAACAGGTGCAAGTTTGATATAGAAAATACAATGTATTGTCAGGTTGCTATAAATCACGTCTATTTGGGTTTTGGTGTAGAGTTAGCTTTGGGAAAAAAAAAATATTTGAATGCTTGGTTTTATACAAATGGGAATATAGGAAAGGGGATAATGAAGTCACACATTCTCTTCTACTACACGTTGTGGTGGATATGGAGAATGCGCAATGAATAGGTTTTTGAAAGGCATAGCATTCTATTGATGGTGAGTGTTAATAAGATCCAGGTTGTGGTTTAACTTACAGTAAAGTTTTTCTGTAAAAGTGAGAAAGTAGGAAAGAGATGTGGAATGGATACATTGACAATCTTCAAGTATAGAGACCATTAAGCTAAATGTCGATGGTGGTAGTTTTGGGAACCTAGGGAGATCAAGTTTTGGAGGGGTTATTCGAGATCATCAAAGGGGCGGATTGGTGGTTTACATGGCTCTATACGCATGGGTAGCAATCTAAAAGCTGAATTTACTACAATAAGACATGGTATGATATTATGTTGGGATAAAGACATCAGAAAACTATATGTGAATCAAATTCCCAAGAGGCAATGCACTTGATAGACTTTGCTGATGTGACCTTCTATTTCTATGGGTGTATTATCAATGATATAAGACATTTGCTTAAAAGGAGTTGAGAGGTGAAAGTGATTCATGTGTTAATACTGTCGTACCAAATAGCTGATTAACGTGTTAACTACAATTTACAAGCATATGGTTTTGTTCAAGTTTAAAAATATTTTGCATTGCTTAAATTGTGAAATTATAGGAACATTGTAAAAGAAAATTTGAGTACTTAATATTTTGATGACTCTGAAAACAAAAGTTGTTTGAAATTGCAGAGAAATTATAAAAGCACAATCTATGTACTAATATACTATAGGAATCTATTGAACTTAACTCTTACAACAAGAAACTTAAACCTAAGTCATCTATAAAATGGGAAACCAAATGTAAGTACTACAATTTAAAAGTATATTAACAATCTATATTTAAAGATTAAGGATCCTCATTGAAATTTTCTAAAATTTCCTATGAGTGCATGAAGTTATTTGATTAAAAAGATGAGTTGTTGATTTTTTTTTTTATTTTAGACACAAGTTTCTTTTTCAATGACATTTGATTATAATTTTCAATCATTTGCTGTGAAGTCATATTATGAGAAGTCTTTTTTTTTTTTTTTAATTAATGGCCTTAGATAATTTTATTGAAAAATAAGGGTCATTGGTAGCAAGAGCTATAAATCATCTCAGTAGGTCTTAAGGGTATAAAGATTTTATATTTTTTTTGGCCTTCAAGGGTACAAAGATGAGATTGACATACCACTCAAGAGCACTACTTACTAAAAGTAAACAAATTGAGACTACTGTAACAATGAATTACATGATTATGACACTAATTATTCATTTCTTTAAAAAAAAAATATCAATGGTAATCAAATAATTGGGATATGATATTTATTATAAACAGGAAATGAACCATTACATGTCCATTTTAAAGATAAACAAAAGGACATTTTAATTTTGGGTAGTTGATTTTTGGGATAAGTTGGGAATGAGAATCAAACTATTTTACTAAACATTGGGGGTCAATACTTTATCAATAAAAATGTTAGTATGTTTATCTAGGTAATCAATATAGGAAACTCTTTTCCATCAATGAAGAAATTTGGAATTCTCTTTCTTATGTTTGATATAAAAAATGATATAATATAGGATACTCTTGTGATATATAATGATAAAGAAAAATGGATAAGGTGTGGGTATAAATAAATACAATTGAGTGTAACATGACCTAAATTTGAAAGAAGTTTGGTTTAGTACTTTGGTCATTTACTTATCATAGGAGCGTTAGTAATGTGGAGGTCTAAAATACAGAGCTCACAACAAGATACAATGCAGTGTGCACATAAGTTATAAAGATATTATTAAAAAATACGATAATGATTGATGCTTATCCTAAATAACATATAATGTATATTTGCTACTTTCTTCATACTCAAAGTGACTTTGTATATCTCAAGTCATTAAGTATAACAATGTTGCAATTTCAGGATCAGTGCAAAATGGTGTGGACTTAGAGAAAGATGCTAACATTCTCAATACAAATCATACACCACAACTTTTTTGAGTATACTATTATCTCATTCTGCATTTGTTTAATACTCTTTCAAATGTACTATATGGATTCATGATTAATACTTTTAATGTATTACATCTATGATTCAAAATATGAAATCCATAATTAGTATATTAGATCACATAGATTTATATAATTTATGCTCTTTTGATCACATAAATTTCATCCCAAATCCTGTTGCCTGGGTCTTGCGCCCCATTGACCAGCAGCCCGTGCATCGGCGCATGAATAGTACTAGTGATATACAAAAGCACAAATTATACGCTTTGAAAAGTTCTTTGGTCCCACATAGTTTAGACTTTAATTGCATTAGGAACATTCAAAGCACTTGCATATAATTCACCAAAATGAAAACCACTTGCATATATAATTCCCTCGTTTTATATTTGAAATTATTGCATACTCAACTCTTCAAGAGGCATTGACTTAAACGAGGTAAGTTTCTCTCAGTTTTTATTTCATCATGTTCATGCCACATCCACAACCATCTATCCTCCCAATCATCAACCATCAATATTGCCTTCCTTTCTACATCAATCTAAATATTAATAGCCAGTTCTTTGCCTTGAATGGAAAATTCATTCTCATTGACATCAATGGAAACGTACTTTTTAAAGTTAATGCTGCTTTGATGACGCTTCACAACCGCCGTGTCTTACATGATGCTGCTGGATACCCCATAGTTACTCTGCACAAGAAGGTTTGTCTATTCACTCGTCTCATCTACTTTCTTTAACTTTATTGGGGTCTTTCAGTTTTATGAAAGCTCCTCTCTCATCATAGAGACTCGAGTGTTTGATATCGCAAATTTATTCTCAACCATATATTCCTCTCTCCTTCAAAGATACTTGAACATCTTGGATACCTTTGGCTGTGTGGAGATTCATTTTCAAATATAAGATACCGATAAAGTATAAAATTAATTAGGTTATGCTTGTCAAAAATCTTGAGAAAATTGCAAGATATACCTAGAAATTTTGCATAACTAAATTTACTTTAAAAGAAATTTATAATTGCAGATCTTCTATAAAAAAAAAAAAAAAAAGTTACACATTATTAAACATGGACATCACTCGCTTTTGGGAGTTTTGAATAGTTATTGATCGATAACAAAATTTCGGAATGTCAAATTCTTGCACATCTCATACATTTTATTTATTTTTTTATCTTTACGCTAGAAAATTTAGAATTCCAAATGCCAAAACAGCTCCTACGAATTGATTTTATAGCCCCCTTGTGATTTTATATCTACAAAGTCTTTGGTTTCCACCTTTTAATTTAAACCAAATGATGTTAATGTCTAGGAAAGCAAATTTATTTTTCAGTTGAATACATTTTTTGTCCCTAAATTATTTTTTAAATGTCATTTTAATTATTAATTTATTTTTGTGTCAATTTAATTTCTAAATAATTACTATATCCATCAAATAAGTCATTTAACTAATCATTTTTGTGTTACGGGTGACTGATTTGATAAACAATATAATTATTTAAGGATTAAAGTGACACAAAAAATAAATCAATGACTAAAATAGTATTTGAAAAATAATTCAAGAATAAAAAAAATATATTTTACTCTTAATTTTTAATAAGTATTCTGTCTATTTATGCATATTATTACAATGCATTATAGATGGGAAGTATTCAGATGTGAAAGTACTGAATCCAACAATTTGCTCTTTTCGGTCAAGCAAACATCAATGATCTAATGGGTTCTTGGCTTATAATAGAAGTGAAGCAGCATGTGGTTTTATGGTAGATGTTAACTGGCTTAAACGATCTTGTGTTGTTTATGCTGGTCAATCTTCCACCATTGTTGCCACGGTATCTTTAACATATATTCCTAATTTACATAATTTATATATTTCCGTAAGTGGAATGATTGAAAGCCCCACTATATCTTATGCTCTGTGTATATACATTGATTGCGGGTGGAGAATAACAGTGGCCGTAAAGTCGTCACGGTGTATCCTTATGTGGATTATGCATTCATAGCAGCAGTTATTGTGATTCTTGGTGACATGAAACATGTTGATAGCCTCACGAAATTAACTATACAGACGATGACTGGCGATTTTGGTTTCAGTGATTTACTGTTGGATTCATTTTGGAGATAAGGAGTTTAACGCTAGCTTATGTAATTTGACATTAGTCAAAACTCAAAAATGTAAATCGTCGAAGTCTCCTGCTAAAGCAGGAAACAATTGCTGTGTTCTTTTAGTGGGGAAAAACAGTGGTAAAAGATCACTTCCTCCTCTTCACTTTTGGGAAAAGGGTTCTCTTTTCAGCTTGGTGAGTTTCATCTGATGGATATTTTAAGGGTTTATCCTTGTCTATGCAAAGGACTTGGAATTTTTTTTTTCTTTACTGTGTATTTATTTACATAATATCTATTTGTTTGCTTGCTATTCAACTTGTGGACACTATATTTCGTCTAGTAAAGTTTTATTATTATTATCAAAACAAAAAATAATAATAATAATAAAAAATAAAAATGATACATATGAAAATAAAAGCATGTGCAACAATTTTTTTAAACATGGCATTGGAGTTAGAAACGTGGGTGAAAAGGAAAGAAGTGGAAAGAGAAGTGTGTGGGTGGTTGAGAGAAAAAAAGGAAACATGATAGAAGAGTTAGAAATGTGAAGGGTAGGGCTACAACAATACAAGAGGGGCAGAACGAAAAAAAAAAAAGAAATAGAGAGGACAGACGTAAGAGCAAGAGCAGAATAGAGAGCATAGAGAGAGAGTGTGTGAGAACTTTAGAGAAAAAAGATACAAAGTGAATCACAGAAAAAAGATAGAGAGAGAAAGGGAAACTCTGAAAATTTGAAAAGCATAACAACACTTACAGAGTTAACCAAACAACAACACTCACATAAACATCAACTTTCATTTTATTGCACTACATACAACATGTTAATAATTTCGTTTTTCATAAATTGGCTAAACCCAATTCCCATTCCCTGTATTTCTTTTAGCAAAAGAGAAAAATCTCAAGTTAGAGAGAGAAGCCCCCTTTCAAAGAGAGAAACAATTAGAAAACCCTCATACTCATTTTTTTCTATTTTAAAGAGAAAACCCTTTTGAGAAAGGAAAACTGAGTTAGAGTGAGAATTTTTTTTAGAAAGACAAAGAGATTCCTAGAGAAAGAAGATTGAGATTCATAAAGAAAGATAAAGAAATTTTAAGAGAAAGTTAAGGTAGAGAGGGAGAGATTCGTACCTTAGCCATCGATTTCGAGAGGAAGAGACTCAAACCCATGCCTTCCCTTTGAATTAAGTGGCGAGAGGTGAGAGGTCAAGGGGAGACGTTTTACTTCTTTGCTTCTTTGTCTCTCTTTCCTCCGTGCAACACATGGTTTCTTTCTCTGATGCACCTATCTTTCTTTTATGAAAATACATTTTGTTTGGTTTTAGTTTTGTTGTTTATTTTGGGTTTCTTATTTTTAATTTGAGGCTAAATTGTTTCGGCTTAGTTTCTTTGGGTTGTTATTATTTCAGATTAAAACCAACTTGTTTGGATTCAAGTTATTTGCTGCTGGTTTTGGGGGCTAGTAAGTTGTGGGGCCGGATATCACTTAGGTGTGGGTGTTTTAATTCTTTTTTGTTGTTTTCTTTTTGGATTGGGCCCACGTTTTGCTGCTAATGGGCTGATTTGTCTTTTCTCTTTTATTGTAATTTTGGGCTGGGTCTGTCCTTCTATTTTGATTTGGATTAGTGTTTTGTTTATTGGATTTATATGTTTGCTGGACTAGGCCCACAAATTGGGCTAGCAGCCCAGCTTGTTGTTGTTGTTATTTTTTTTATTTTTATCTTTTTAGTATTTTTGTTCTAGTGTTATTTAGATTGAGTCTAATATTAATGTTAGTCTTTTGATTTCTTTTGATGAAAGACCCATCAATATGTGTAGATTAGTTATTAATTCATTTTTTGCTTTTATGCGTTTTATGTTTTTGGTTATTAATTCATTTTTTTTTTAATTGAATTCATTTGGGTTTGCTGTTGGGGTTTTTGATTAGTTTAGTTATGGTATTTTATTTTATTTTTCCTTTGTTTAAATAATTTAATTGAAATAAAATTAGGAGTAAATTCATTTACATAGCTTGTTGGTTATATCCTTCTGTTTTACATTTACCCTTTTTTTTAAAAAAAAAAGTTAGGTCTTCCAATTTTTGGCTTATTCATTTTCTTTCTCAACTTATAGTTTGTTAATATGCTAATATTTTTTTTTTTTTGTGAGCATGAGACAAGAAGAAATGAAGAAGCCAATAAGAGAAAGTTTAGTCGTGATGTATTTGCTTGTTTTTTTTTTTTTTTACTAGTATCATATATCATGCATTTTACATTCACTTAGTTTAATATGTGCAAATAACATCCATAGGCCCCTTACTTGTCAATAGAGGAATAATGACGACTTACTCTCATAGGGGTGTCTCTCCTATCTGTCTGAGGTAAGGATAAGAGCTACTTTGGGAACTAAGAAGCTTGGGAACAAAGTGAAAAGATTAGGACGTGATTAGATTCATGCATAGCATAATTATAAATTATTTGCAATTTATTTTGATTGCATGTTTATTTATTTAGTTTATCCTTATGATTAAAGCAAAAAAAATAAAAAATAAAATAAAATTTCTTTTGAACCATTTTGCGAATTACGCGAACGTTGATCCCTAATTAGGGTACGTAGGCATTTAAGGGTGACGAACCAAGTCCTATTTTGAATAATCACTATTTTTTTTTATTTTTTATATTTAGGGATAAAATAAATATGATTTGGCCATAATTTAATTTGCATTCGGGTAACCTTCTTTCAAATGGGTGTTGTGGGTGTCTAATACCTTCCTTACACATAAATCAACTCTTGGACCTCTTTTGGTTCACAGACCTATTTTTTTTTAAATTAAAAAAGTTTTCCAGTTGTTCTCCAAATTTTTTAATACAATTGGTGGTGACTCCAGAGTTTTCATTTAAAAAAACTAAATCTCTTTTTATTTAGTCATTTATGTTATGACAACTTTCGGGTACGTTATGACACAACTCTTTCCAAATTCCACAATTTTCAACCATAATCAAAATTTCAAGTTCCCAATGAGACTAGGAAATGGATTTTACTTAATATTTTGAGTTTCAAGCAGAATTAGGTGAGTGAAGCTCAAATTCCTAGCAAAAATATAGGACAATGATTATATCATATGCACGATCCACGCAAATCGTTTGTAAATTGTCAAACTCAAATTTTGGATCTTCTGGTCGTTCACGTCATTTTTATTGACTTAATAACTAATTAACTATGTAGCACGAGTACGAGTATGAGTTTTGTATCTGGTACGGATATGAAACGTTAGTACGAAACATGTAAAGATGGGCAAACTGTGGACACTCATTTTCGTCCAAATATAAAAGAAATATATAAAGCAGTTTGAAGCAAAATAAGAGACATGATGCATGGGGAGTTTTCCTTCTAATAATAAAAAGAAGTTGCAAGAGGTGGGTGCATGTGCATGTGCTGATAAAAGGAGAAAATAAAGACGTGAGAGAGAGGAAGAACGTGGGAGATGGGCAGCAGTTAGAGACGACAAAGAGAGAGGGAAACGTGAAGAAGGTGGAGATGAAAGTGAGAGACGTGAGTGCATGGGAAGAGTTGTAAGTTCAGTATAAATAAGAGAGAGCTACACCAGAAATAGGGACCAACAGAAAAGAATAGAAACAGATTTTCGGAGAGCAGAAAGACCAGAAAAATAGAGACCCAAAGAGAGACGAGAAACACAGCAGAAAAGAGAAAGATAGAGGGGAGAACAGCAACCAAGAGACACCAGAAAAACAGAGACAAAAAGAGAGATGAAAATCAGCAGTAAGAGAGGGAGCAAGAACCGAAAAGAGTAAGCAACACTAGAAAATAGAGACCCAAGGAAGAAAGATAGCAATAGTCGAGAGTGCAAGCAAAGAGCAGAGGATAGAGAGAGAGTGTGTGTAGGAACCGAAACTGATAGAGCAAAAAAGGAAAACCAGAAACTGAATACATCAGTGCGAAGAGAAAGAACCAGCAACAACATGGTAAAAGTAGAGAGAAAACAAAGACCCAAAGAAGAAAGACTAGTAGCAGAAAAGAAAAAGGGCAAGGGAGCATACGAGGTTTTTGTTTTCTTTTATTTTGTGACTCACTTGAAATTTTCATGGTATATAATTACTATCTTGTATATTTGTAAATTTTTTTTTTTATCTTTATCATCGTCGGTCATTGTCCATGAATGATAAAATTTGGCATTGGGTTCATTGATTTATTTGGGTCTCCCTGCAAAAAGGAATTTGGCCATGTTCAAAGCTTTAGGTAATATAGAGAAAACATTTTGTGCAAACCTCTGTACCCCAGAGAGAGAAACTGAATTTTTAGAGAGAGAAATTTTCATTTTCCTAGAGAAAGAAACTAAATTTTTAGAGAGATAAACAACACCTAGAGAGAGAGAAACAAAGAGATAGAAATGATTTTACCTGTAAGGAATTAGATCGGAATGATATAGAGAAGAATTTAACAAAACATGGTTTCATTCTAGGTTTGAGGAAGAAAGAGGGTGTGAAAACTCCATTTTTGAGTTAGCTTTGGTCTCCTGCGTTTTCTTGTTTTCAGTGGTGTTTCATTTCTTCTACTTGTGTAGTTTTTTTTTTTTAATTCATATACTTTTGTGTTGCTGAAATATGAAGTATGGGCTCATGTATATTACTTTATTTAGTTTGGACTCTTCCTTGTTTGGACCTTGGGTTTGGTAGTAGTTTTATTTCAAATTATTGGCTTTTGATGGTTAGGCTTATGGCTATTAGGGCTGACCTATGTCTTAGCTAATGGATTTGCTGAATTATTTTTGTGTGGACCAAACCAGGCCCACGAAAATGGGCTGATTTATGTTACTGGACTTGTTGGGCTGGTTCCTTGTTTGGACTAGAGCAGGCCCACGAAAATGGGCTGATCTATGTTTCTTGCTATTGTTTTGTTGGGCTGAATTATGTATATGAGTTGGACCATTTAAATTGGGTCATTTTTGTACTTATTTAGATTACGCTTTCATTTTATTTTTATTTTGAGGTTAGATTATTTTATTTATTTATTTTAATTTTCGTTTTTTATTATTTATTATTTATTTAGATTATTTTATTTATTTATTTATTTTAATTTTTTGTTTATCTATTTATTTATTTTTATTTCATTTTTTTTCTTTTCTCTCTATGTATTTGAATGGTTTAATTGAAATCAAATTAGAAGTAAATTTTTTATTTTTACATTAATTTAGTTTAAATTGTGCGAATAGCATCCATAGACCCCTTACTTGTCAAGGAAGGGATATGAGCAACTTACCCTCATAGGGGTGGCTCTCTTATCTGCCCGAGGTAAGGATAAGCGCCACTTTGAAAACCGGGAAGCGTGGGAACAAAGTGGAAGGATTAAGATGAGATTAGGTTCATGCATAACATTAATTTTAACTTGAAAATTTTGAATTTCTTTTAATTTTATTTTCAAAAAAATAAAATAAAAATTTCTTTTGAATCATTGCAAATTACGCGGACTTTGATCCCTAATTAGGGTACGTAGGCATTCGAGGGTGACGAATCAAGTCCTATTGTGAATAATCACCTACTTTTCTTTTAGGGATAAAATAAATATAATTATTCCATAATTTAATTTACACAATTAATTTTAGGTAACTGTCGTTTAGACAGGTGTTATAGGGTGTCTAACACCTTCCCTATATACAATTAGACTCTCGAATCCTCTCTGGTTCGCAGACATATTTTTTGAAAATAAAAGGGGTTTTCCAATTATTCCCTGGTTTTTAATACAATTGGTGGCGACTCCAGAGTTTTAATTTCGAAAACTAAATCTTTTTTTTATTTTAGTCATTCGCGTTATAGCGATCTCCAGGTATATTATAACAATACTTATTACTAGTTTTAGTGGTTGTCTTAAAAATTGTTTGTCTTAGTAAAATTAGAAGAGTATGAGATAACGGAGGAGAAAGAGAGATAAATTTTAAAAAATATATTATCACTTCATTAGCTTCCAAAACTTATGAATTTTTTCCCTAACTGGTCCTAACAGGGTATTGAACTATTGTTAGGGTCATGCTCAAGCTTACAACTATGGCAATATGCAGTTGCAGGTGGGACCCGCCATTTAAAAGTTTGCGTGCCACTCGCTAGGATGTTTCTCATAACCTTCCTGCTCATTTGCCTCGTTGTGTATCTGATAGCAACGCCAATAAGCATACACCCAGAGAGAGAGAGAGAGAGAGAGAGAGAGAGATAAAATCTACAGGAAACTTTGAATTAAAAGGCCTAATAAGTCCTCTCAATTCCCTTTTTATGGCATCGCCCCTCTAAACGAGCTAAGTTCTCTCACAGTTTCTATTTCATCATGTTCATGCCACATCCACAACCATCTATCCTCCCAATCATCAACCATCAATATTGCCTTCCTTGCTACATCAATCTAAATATAAATAGCCAGTTCCTTGCCTTGAATGACAAATTCATTGTCACTGACATCAATGGAAACGTACTTTTTAAAGTTAAAGCTGCTTTGATGACGCTTCACAACTGCCGTGTCTTACATGATGCTGCTGGATACCCCATAGTTACTCTGCACAAGAAGGTCTGTCTATTCACTCCTCTGATATACTTTCTTTAACTTTATTGGGCTCTTTCAGTTTTATGAAAGCTCCTCTCTCATCATAGAGACTCGAGTGTTTGATATTGCAAATTTGCTCTCAACCATATATTCCTCTCTCCTTCAAAGATACTTAAACATCTTGGATGCCTTTGGCTGTGTGGAGATTCATTTTCAAATATAAGATACCTATAAAATATAAAATTAATTATGTTATGCTTGTAAAAAATCTAGGGAAAATTGTAAGATATACCTAGAAATTTTGCATAACTAAATTTACTTTAAAAAGAAATTTATAATTGCAGATCTTCTAAAAAAAATTACACATTATTAAACATGGACATCACTCCTTTTTGGCAGTTTTGAATAGTTATTGATCAATAACAAAATCTCGAAATATCAAATTCTTGCACATCTCATACAATTTTTTTTTTTTTTTTTATCTGTACTAGCTTGAAAATTTAGAATTCCAAATGCCAAAAAAGCTCCTAAGAATTGATTTTATAGCTCCCTTGTGATTTTATATGTACAAAGTCGTTGGTTTTCACCTTTTAATTTAAACCAAACGATGTCAATGTCTAGGAAAGCAAATTTATTTTTGAGTTAAATATTTTTTTCGCTCTTGAATTATTTTTTAAATGTCACTTTAGTTATTAATTTAATTTTGGTGCTACTTTAGTCCTCAAATAATCATTTTACTTGTCAAATCAATCCTTTAATTTATCATTTTTTTTCGTTATACGAATGATTAATTTAATGGACAATGTGATTATTGTGAAGTCTCTGATGAAGGTAAACCAAAAGAACAAAGAGAAGAAAAACTGATAGAGAGAACTTGTGGAAACTTTCAGTATATTCAATTAACTCAAAATGATTCTGTACATGTGCATTCCTATATATACAGTAACAGAACAATACAAAGACAGCCACGTAAGCATAACAGATCAACTAAGCTAACTAACAACTAACAGACTAACTAACCTTAGTTAATGAACTAACTACACTTAGTAAGTTAACTAACTACTCTGATAAAAGTAACTGACAGGAAGTTAAATAATCTTTACATCCCCCCTTCAAGTTGGAGCATGTGGATGATGGAAGTCCACTAAGCCCAACTTGAAGAGGAGAGAATGAAACTGAGGACCTCCAAGATTTTTGGTGAAGACATCAGCCAGTTGTGCCTTAGTAGAAACATACTGAGGAAGAACAAAACCTTCCTTAAATTTGTCACGAACCAGGTGGTAGTCAATCTCAAGGTGCTTGGTCCTTTCATGAAACACAGGATTGGCTGTGATGTGCAAAGCTGCAAGATTGTCACACCAGAAAGGGATAGGCAGGGGTATGCGGATGTGAAGATCAGCCAAAATGTAGCTAAGCCACCTCAATTCACAGACAGTAGTAGCAAGGCTCCTATATTCTGCTTCAGCAGAAGAGCGATTGACAGTGCTTTGCTTCTTAGTCTTCCAAGAGATGAGAGAAGTACCAAGGAAAATACAATAACCAGTGATGGGCCTCCTGGTGTCCTTACAAGCTGCCCAATCTGCATCACAATATGCAGTGATGGAGAAATCAGATGCGGAAGAGAAGAATAAGCCCCAGGAAGGAGTACCTTTGAGGTACTTAAGCACGTGGATAGCACCATTCCAATGGGCCTGAGTTGGAGTTTGAAGATACTGATTGAGCTGTTGAACAACATGAGTGATGTCAGGGCGAGTGAGGTTAAGATAAAGTAAATGGCCAACTAGCCTTCGATAGGTATCAGGTGCAGAAAGAGGAGCTCCAGTAGAAGAAAAATGTTGTCCCTTGGGTAAGGGGGTAGCCATAGGTTTAGCCCCAAGTAAACCAGCATCCTTGAGGAGGTCCAAGACATATTTTTGCTGAGTAATATAGGTGCCAATAGAGTTACGAGCAATCTCAATACCAAGGAAGTATTTAGCATAGCCTAAGTCCTTGATAGTAAAGGTAGCATGAAGAAAATCCTTTACTTGTTGGATGTTAGCCTCATGGGCGCCTGTTATGAAGACATCATCAACATAGACCAGCAAGGCTAAGAAGGCATGAGATGAGTGCATAGTGAAGAGGCAGTGGTCATGGGCACTCTGCAAAACACCAAAATCCTGAAGCTTGGCACAAAACTCAACATTCCACTGACGAGAGGCCTGCTTTAAGCCATAAAGGGATCGTTTCAACAAGCAAACCTCATGTGGCTGAGCTTTGCTATATCCTTGTGGGGGATGCATATAGACTTCTTCATTAAGATATCCATGGAGGAATGCATTGTTGATGTCCAGCTGGTGTAGAGGCCAATGCTTAGCAGTAGCAACAGCCAAGAGCAGTCTTACTGTGACAAGCTTACCTACCAGAGAGAAGCTGTCCTTGTAATGGACCCCTTCAATTTGGTGATAGCCTTTGGCAACTAATCTTGCCTTGTAATGATCAATGGTCCCATCAGACAGGTACTTAACCTTATAGACCCATTTGGAACCAATGGCTTTCTGACCTTTAGGTAAAGGAACTAAGTCCCAAGTATGGTTGGACTCGAGAGCCTGCAGCTCTGTCATGGCCTCAATCCATTTATCATTCTTCGAGAATTAAAATGACATAAAAAATAAATCAATGATTAAAGTGACATTTGAAAAATAATTTAAGGACAAAAAATGTATTTTACTCTTTATTTTTAATAGGTATTTTGTCTATTTATGCAGATTATTACAATGCATGATAGACGGGAAGTATTGAGAGGTGAAAGTACTGAATCCAACAATTTGCTCTTTTCGGTCAAGCGAACATCAATGATCCAATGGAAAGTCAAGTTGTATGTGTTCTTGGCTTATAATAGAAGTGAAGCAGCATGTGATTTTATGGTAGATGTTAACTGGCTTAAACGATCTTGTGTTGTTTATGCTGGTCAATCTTCCACCATTGTTGCCACGGTATCCTTAACATATATTCCTAATTTACACTATGCTCTGTGCATATACATTGATTGCAGATGGAGAATAACAGTGGCCGTAAAGTCGTCACGGTGTATCCTTATGTGGATTATGCATTCATAGCAGCAGTTATTGTGATTCTTGATGATATGAAACATGTCGATAGCCTCACGAAATTAACCATACAGACGATAACTGGCGATTTTGGTTTCAGTGATTTACTGTTGGATTCATTTTGGAGCTAAGGAGTTTAACGCTAGCTTATGTAATTTGACATTAGTCAAAACTCAAAAATGTAAATCGTTTGAGTCTCCTGCAAAAGCAGGCACCAATAGCTGTGTTCTTTTAGTGGGGAAAAACAGTGGTAAAAGATCACTTCCTCCTCTTCACTTTTGGGAAAAGGGTTCTCTTTTCAGCTTGGTGAGTTTCATCTGATGGATATTTTAAGGGTTTATCCTTGTTTATGCAAAGGACTTGGAGTTTTTTTTTTTTTTTTTTCTTTGCTGTGTATTTATTTACATAATATCTATTTGTTCGCTTGCTATTCAACTCTTTCCAAATTCCACAATTTTCAACCATAATCAAAATTTCAAGTTCCCAGTGAGACTAGGAAATGGATTTTGCTTAATATTTTGAGTTTCAAGCAGAATTAGGTGAAGCTCCAAGTCCTAGCAAAAAGATAGGACAATGATTATATCATATGCACAATCCACGCAAATCGTTTGTAAATTGTTAAACTCGAATTTTGGATCTTCTGCTCGTTCGAGTCGCGCGTTTTTATTGTCAAACAAAAAAAGCATGTCATTCTCACAGATGTCATAAAAGTAAAACAATATGGAATATGGCTGCAAAATTCCACACTTGATTACCGGCAACAAGGAAAGTGGAGACCCCATACCTGGATTTAATTATTGACATCTTATAAATATTTTTACATGCACTAACATAGGTGTCAATTCCTGGATTTAATTTTGATTCAGTGACAGTGTAAAACTGTTTTACACTATCACCTAATCATGTGTTATTATGTATGAAAAAAATTGTTAAAGCCATCAACTGTCGGTAAAAGATCTTAGTAGTAATTTCTACTTATACGAATAAGTCTAGTAAAAATTTGAGTCCTCGAATGTCTATAGTCATTGATGTTGCCTCTAGGTAAGGAGAACAATGACTATAAGAATTGAGCTAGAGACAACTGAAGTAGACTTCAGAACTGAAACCTTGGCCACTTACTTGCGGTATGACTGGTTAAAAACTTGCTGGAAACGGCATTATGCGACTCTGAAGCCCAAGTTTAGTACCAGCTTGTGAATATGAAACTTCTCAAGGTGCTTTTAAATTGGGACTTGGAATTATAATTGTGTAGAAACATTGTAAATTTTACAATCACTTCAACCCTATGTTCCTTAGAGGAGAGGGCTTTCTTCTCATTAATTTTTGAGAGTTTACATTTAATTAGGTGAAGCTCCAAGTCCTTAAATCTTCAATGCTCTGTAGAGTAGCCAAACTCGTAAGAATCATTGACCTCTCACTGTGTGTCATGTTAGAAGATCGGGTACGTAACAAGGTGGCACATAGCCTAACTAAGTTAGATAGCTCTTTCAAAGCCTAGTGCTATATGGGTGAAGGAAATGTTAAACTAATTTATAATCAAATACATTAATCTCAGTATGTGGCATATAATATTAAACAATTACCTATACAAGGGATAAACACAAAACAAAAACACATGATTAATGTTAGCTCACCATGATATTTTATCAAACCTTAGAACAAAAAGTTCATAGTGTTAGTACGTGTAGTCATGTACAACAAAATAGTTTAAATTTGATCAAATATTAGCATAAAATTTTAAAATTGTAACATCACTGAAGTAACTAAGATCTTTTAATTCTAATAGCTTTTTNATGATTAATGTTAGCTCACCATGATATTTATCAAACCTTAGAACAAAAAGTTCATAGTGTTAGTACGTGTAGTCATGTACAACAAAATAGTTTAAATTTGATCAAATATTAGCATAAAATTTTAAAATTGTAACATCACTGAAGTAACTAAGATCTTTTAATTCTAATAGCTTTTTTTTTCATACACGCATGGTAACAAAGGGCTTAATGATTGTATAAAATTTATTTGCACTGTTAGTGGATAAAAATTAAATTCATTTCAAAATTTGATATATGAGCCGGTTATTATATCAAAGAATGCAGTCAGTTTATTTCTAACAATATCATATTAATTAAAAAATGCTTGCCCCCTGAAAAGGTCCATTCTGAAATTGCAAATGGATTGTTAATAGTAGTTGGAAGTAGTCTAATAATATTATTTCGTTTTCAATCGTTGTTAGATTGTTTTAGTCAGAATTGTGTCTCATTCGTTACTGGAATATGATTTTATAGTCAACTTAGCGTGGTCTCTTAACCTTGCAAGTCGTCGTACACTTCCAAAAAGTAAACGAATTGTGTCTCATTGGTTACCGGAATATGATTTTATAGTCAACTTAGCGTGGTCTCTTAACCTTGCAAGTCGTCGTACACTTCCAAAAGGAAAACTTGCAAGTTCTATATACTGCTTTCATTGAATATTAAGCAGGAAATAATTAACACAATAAAAATAGTAAACCATAACCCAAAACCCTAAACAGTAAACCCTAAATCATAAATCTAATCCTAAATCTTAAACCCTAAACTCCAAACCCTAGCCCTAAACCATAACCACTAACCCTAAAGCCCTTAACCCAAACCCTAAATCCTAAACCCCTAGCAAAAATTTCAACCTCAACCTAATCATAACATATGATATCAAATTCATGATCAATTTCATTACCTAAATTCAGTCATAAACCTATATTATTCAGCTAAATCCAAAACAACTCCTATACTATCAAAAATAACCAATAAACATTCTAAACAGCTAAAACAGATCATATGCATGCAAATTGATAGACAATTCGTCATAGAAAATGCATAAAAAATTAGGGACAAGAGAGGGATAGTTGAACCTACCTCAAACAACTAAAATCCAAAAAGTAGTCTGATAAAGAGTCTTAGGGTGGGGTGTGGCGCAAAACCCAACAAAAATCAGGCCAAATGGTTAAGGAAGTGCTGGAAGAGAGAAATGATAGAGGAGAGGGAGAAAATGAAGCTTTGTGAAAATAGAGGCTGCCGCTGTGAGAGGGAGATGAAATGTAGAATTTCTCATGGATTTTGTCATTGAGAAAAAAACCCCAAAATTCGGCCATTTGATTGAAATAATACATTTGGACAAACTATTTACACAAATGGAGCATTTTTCAAACTATTTAAGTAAAAATGACACTTTGAATATTTTATTAATTTTTCAATCAAAGTTTAAACACGCTTTTGCCAAAAATAGGTCACGCTTTTACCAAAATTATGTCGCGCTTTTGCCAAAAACGTGTTCACTTAGAATACACTTTTGCCAAAAACGTGCTCTAAGGGAACATAAAACTCTTATTAGGTCACGCTTTTCCCAAGAAATGGTCACGCTTTTACCAAAATTAGGTCACGCTTTTGCCAAAAGCGTGACCTAATTGAATACGCTTTTGGCAAAAGCGTGTTCTAAGGGAACACGAAACTCTTATTGAAATATTACTAAAATATTTAAAAGTGCCTCTTTTATTTAAATAGTTTGAAAAGTGCTCCATTTGTGTAAATAGTTTGTCCAAATGTATTATTTAAGTCAAATTGCCCCAAAATTCAAATTTTAAGTGAAACTATGTGCATGAGGTTCTCATGGACTTTCTCACGGATTATGGACTCCGTGAGAAATTCCGTGATAAAATTTGATTTTTCTCGTGGACATTGTTTGGGAGAACACTTGTCATAGTAATGTTGATGGTTGAGATGTTGTTTCTCATGGATTTTCTCACTGACTTTTCTCACGGGTAGCTTTGTCAGTGATAAAGTCCATAAGAAATTCGTAACAATGACAATATGTGATAAAGTCCGTCAGCAAATGAATGATTTTCTCATGGACATTAGTTCCATGAGAAAATCTGTGAGAAAAACTTTTTTTTTTTCTTGGAGTGTTAGGTCTAGTGAGAGAATTGTTAGGAGATAATAAACTATAATTGCTCTAACCCTCGAATGAGATTAGTCTCACACCCAATTGGATAAAGTGGGGATACTCGTAGTATTAACCAAAAAAAACTAATAGTGAATTTTGGACAGATGTACAAATTAAAACACATATAAAATAGTAACATATGAGTCTAATTAAAACACACCTAAACTTTTGCCAGGCTCACGTTGCACCTACTTAAACATTTTTTATACAACTTAAATTTTTTCAGTCAAGCGGAATACAATGATCTAAATGGAAAATCAACTTGCATGTGTTCTTGGATTGCATTAAGATTGAAGCTGTTTGTGATTTAATGGTGGATAGAATCTCATTGGTTTAAGCCATATTCTGCTGTTTATGCTGGTCAATTTTCCACCATTGTTTCCGCGGTATTAACATCTTTTTTTTTTTTTGAGTGTATAAAAGGTTAGGGTGAAAGAAGGCTAGCTATCTGATTCCACGATCAAGGCATGTCATAGGTCTCAATGTTACTTTTAGATTGCCTATCAAAAAATATTGCTTGTAGTGAGATTTAGACCTGGCCTTTCAAGCAAAGTGCTTCGATCCTTACTAGCTAAACTAACCTCCGTTGGTATTAAATTATTTATTTTCATAATGTGGAGTGATTAAATTAAAACCCCAATATATCTGATTGCTCTCTCTCTCTCTATACATATTGAACACAGATTAATAACGGTGGACCTAATATCATCACAGCGTAGTTACATCAATTCATAGCTGCGTTATTTGTGTTTTCTTGGCGATTTTGGTTTTAGTGATTAGTGTTGAATTTTACATAGTATCTTGAATTTCATGTAGAATTAGGTCAAGCTCCAAGTGGGACTACTGGGATATTGTGATAGTAATAAGGGATGGTGAAGGCTGATCGTGGCAGCTGCTACACACAAACTTGAGAAGAAAATAGGTCCCAGATTAGTCTAAGCTTTTGCTCATCGCCTCAGATATTGGGTTTTTCGATGTCATTGTTCAGATTGTCTCAAAGTTGTCAATGCTTTGAAGAGTAGTCAAACTGAAGCTTCCTACTTTGGAACAAAGATTGAGCTCTCACTCTATGTCATGGTATATTTGTAGATTCTATTCAAATTAGTGTAATAGTTTCTTCTAAATCAATAGATTATGTGAACAAAGATGAATTGCCCGAATTTGTAGCTAAAGAAGATGATGAATTACGAGTTTTATTGGATAAATAATTGCTCACTAGCTACCACTTGTGTTTATGCTTTGACACAATTCCAATTTTTCCCGCAAGCTATAGGCAAAGTTTATAAGTAATACATAAGCATGTTTATATTTGTAATCTCTATTATTAATTGTCAATTTGCAAGGAACAAATGAATCTGCCATACATCGGAGCAGACATGCTCAAGAATTAATATAAAATTTTCATATAGTACGACTAGTGGGCTTCGTCCACATTATCTTATACCCCACATTTAGAATCATATATCCTATAATAATAAGAATTAGGGCAATATGAAAGGGATAAAGAACGTAGGTTCATTATATATATATAGTAAATCAATCATTTTTAGGGCAATAAAGCCAAAAATATTATTATTGATTATACATATATTAATAGAATAAGTCCAAGCGCCGAGTCAATGAATATATGATTGATTTTATCAATTTTTCAATCAAATTCAACCTAGGCATAATGTTAACCCAATAATAACATGATTTCATGGAATAATCTCTCCTTATAAAAAGAGTCAACACGTTTTATACCAAAAAAAAGAAAAGAAAGAGTCAACACGTATGGAATAAATGATGTCTGAGATAAAAGCAGTAAGTCTCTTTGAAAAGTTCTTTGGTCCCACATAATTTGGACTTTAATTACCTTCTTAGGAACATTCAAATCACCAAAAACATTGATATTCAATGACAATTGAAAGACGAAGCTTGATTGAAAAAGAGTCATATTTCCTATTAAAGTAAAAAGTTATTTTAATCCTCAAAAAATGCACTAAAAATTATTTAGGCTTCTGAAATTTTTTTGTATCACTTGAGTCTCTAAAAACTTAAAATGTTGATCAAAATTGCTTTTTAATTATCACTTGGTACCTGAAGAGCACTACTTTAATCAATTTTTTAAAATTTTAATGACTCAAGTGATATAAAATTCTTTTAAAAAATAAAATGACATTTTGAAAGAGGCAACACTTTAGCAATAATTAAGGCTCAATCAACTCCAACCTTAGTTTGGTCCTTCCTTTGGTAAATTACTAACAATTTGCACCCAAGAGGTCCTCTTGTATCTCTATTGACATATTCTCCAGCCGAACTCACTATATATATCATGTTAGCAAGCCAAACTCTAAGAAACTCGGACTCAAACAACGACGTCTGTCCTCTTAAAATTAACAATTGCTCCGCCATCATGGTAGAAGCACAACCAAGTTACACTACTGCAATTACTAATCCCTCCTCAGTAATCAGCCCTCAATATTGTAATCCTCATTCTCTCCAACTTCAAATTAAAAGGAAGAGCGGCATCACTGAAAAATTCGTTCTGACCGATGACAGGAATAACTTAGTTTTCAAAGTTACAAGTCCTTTGTTAACTCTTCATGAACGCCGTGTCTTACGTGATGCTGTAGGAAACACCATAGTCACGCTGCAAAAGAAGGTTCGTCTATGACTTATGCATGCCTAGCTACCATTCCTAACTACAGAATCGCTGAATTTTTTCTAGTTGCTATCTTTTAGTTTATTTATTCTAACCAAAGTGTTCTATTTGTGCAGAAAATCTCAGTCCATGAAAGATGGAAAGCTTTTAAGGGAGAAAGTACAAAGGATGAGAATTTGATATTTTCGGTCAAGCGTTCATCATTAATCCAATGGAAAATCAATATGGAAGTGTTCCTGGCTAACAATCGAACAGAAAATGCTTGTGACTTTAAGATGAAGGTTGAATTCTTTAAAAAATCATGTGACGTTTATGCCCGTCAATCTTCTACACCTATTGCCCAGGTATATGTTATCTCATATGTATATTGCAGTAGTTGTCTTTTTTTTTTTTTTTTTTTTTTCACTTGGAAAACTTCCTTCACTTTCAAGATAAGGTACATGATCTAGACTAATGCTATATATGCAAGCATTTTATATAGTAACTCAACAAGTTGTCCTTCTTACATGATCAAGAGTAGTGTTATTGCCCACCCAGGTATTCGCTTAGATGTTTACAGGAGCTTTTTTTTTTTTTTTTCACTTGAAGAACCTCCTTGCCTTTTTAAGATATACATGACCTAGAGTAATGTTATATACTCAAATTTTTTACCTGGTCATCCAACAAACTGCTTGTGGAAAACTTAGAATCTATCACATAGACAATTTTTGAAGTTCTTGTGCACAATGCTTGTGTATATATTATTTCTCCATGATCCTAACCCTACCTAATTGCATATGTGGGAAAGCCTTAGTTTTCTCTTTGTTTACTCAAATGATTTTATTAAATAAATAACAATACTGTTGATGACAGATGAAGAAGGACCGCGGTGCCTACAAGTTCACAGTGCATCCTAACACCGATTCTGCATTCATAGCGGCCCTTATTGTGATCCTTGATTGCACGAGCCTTATTGATAAGCACACCAAAAGAGTGTTCACACTGTTTAGGATGATGTTTGATCCACTTGATTCAACAGGAATGTTGGGTGATGCGGCTATTGGACTGTTGGCGAATTAAGGAGTTCAGCAATCATGTACCATGTGTTTATTGTAAAGTTATGCTGGTTGATGAATTAAGTTGTTGATGTAAGTCAAGCCAACCTACACCAAAGAGGGGGTGAATTGGGTGTTTTAAAACTTTTTGTAAAACGTCCTTATTGATTCCATCAAGTCAAGACATAGTAATAAAATACAAGTTAGAATCTAAGAACATGATACTAGAAGGTAATTTGAATCAAGACAAGTACAAGTGATAGCCAAGCTACTCAAAGTCTAAGCTTAATAATAAAAAGCATAAAACAATTACAACAAAAATAAAGTATATGCTAGAAATATTGAGTAGGGATATAGAGATCAAACACAATGATTCATAAGTAACACTCTTTTTTAGTCTTTGAAAGATATATATATACAATCACTTTAGTGTCCTATAATCAAAGATTCACCTATTAGCTCTGATTCAAAAAAATGCATGCAATCCTTTCTCATAAATAAGTTTAATTTCACAAAATTTCATACTAAATCTGATCAAGTAAAACAAAGTGAACCATCCCAACAAAGAGATCAAGATGCGTTCATTCAAATCCAAAACCATGAATCTGAAGTGGGAAATAACAAGATTCATTTTTCGATCAAAATCCAGATATTTAGAGAGAAAACAAAGATATGAGACTCAAACCCAAAACCCCCCAATAGCTTAAGCACTCTCTGCTTCATTCTAGCATGTTGTGCGCGTCCCAAATTGTGACGTTTCGAAATTGGAAGTAAATGGGGTTGGAGAGCTACGTGGTGATTCATAATATCGTAAAGAGGCACAACGTTGGGACACTGGCTCTATGTTCTGCAGCCTTTGGGTATCCGACCTCATACTTGTTGGAGGTAGAGATTTCAATTCATTCAGTAGCCATGTCTCCACCTCTCATCTCTGTTTCCGTCACTTTCTCTGCAAGTGATTGTGCCGGATTCCTGTAAGACTCTGCAAAGACACCGACACAAATCCAAGGATCGCTGGACAAAAGAGAAGAAGAAGATGGTGCAGCGAGAAAGAAGACAGAGGTCCAAGGTGAGAGAGAGAGAGAAGAAAGCAGGTCTAACGACAACGTTTGTGTTTTGTAGGTTTTTTTTTTTCCCAATGGTGAGCAAAACGTTGTTGTTCCTCTTAGGACCTAGCCTCAAATTGCTGCATCAACATTTCATGGTCCACATAAGTATTTAATGGTCTACATGTGCAAATGTATGAAGATTTCCAAACGAAGATATAAGTTATTAAGATTTAACGACAGACTTATGATGGATGGAATGAAGATTTGAGAACTCAAATGATACAATTTTTTTAGTTACTTTGTAATGGATTGGTTTCTTATTTAATGATGGTGTATAAATGCTTTATATCAAATTTAAACTAAAAGAATAACGTTATTGTGTAATTTATATAGACTACTTTATGATACACGTGCAATGCACGTGTGCTTAAATACACAATTATTTTGTAAAATCATCATAATTTTATATATTCATTTTATTTGTATTTGTTGATTGAAAACTCAAAAAGGAAGAGAAAATATTGAATAAGGGTATCTTTGGCAATTAAAAGATTTTGTCATTCGTAAATTACTTACGTAATTTATTTTAATTTTGTCATAGAAATTAAATGTGAATAATGCATGAAATAAAATATTCATAGGAGAGGGCTAGAAAGGAAAAAAGAATAAAGAATAAACCAAATTAAGTCAAATTAAGAGAGAGTAACGGTTTGGAGAGAAAGAAATCAGAAATGATATGGACTGCAACAAATAATTTTTTAAAGATAGAAGAATTTTACTTGGAGAAAGTTTTATGGAGAGAAAATTTCATTTTATATTTATTCAAAAAATATAATTAATGAGAGTATACTTTTATACAAAAAGATCAATGAGGACAAAAAAGAACAAAGAACAAAGAGGATACCTTGAAGCATTCAAAATTTTCTGCCCATCCCTGCTTCTATAGATAGTATAGATATGTGGTAGACAATTGATTGTATCTGATAAGGAAATTTGGGAGGTGGGTCCTAGGACAAAGACAATGGGGAATTCTTACTTAGACTTCACAATTATAATTCTAAAGTCAAAGGTCAATGATTCCAAGCCATAAATATGTGGGTACCATCTTTGATCATTGAAAAATCTATTCAAAATCAATGTCCCTCTTTAGTTGTTGTCTCAACTATATTTTTTTTTATGGAGATTTCTTAGATACTTTTAGTATTTATGTAGNTATCATAATCCGTGATGGATAACAAAGAAAAAAAAGGATTCCATAAATCTGCTCCACCTCATAAATTAGGATAAACCTCAATTAAGAAACTTAGACACTAGTCCCTTAAGAAAAGAAAAGGACACACTAACCCTAATTCTAAATTAAATATAATTGCATTATAGACTTCTAATGACTACTTTAAAATAAGAGAAATAATAAAGACAGATAGATCAAAGACGAAGAAGACGACTTTGCTTCTCCCATCCTCTATTCAAATACTCTTCAAATACTTTTCTGTCTTCTTTTGATAACTTTTGTCAGTATAGAGGTAGGGAGAAAATAAACTATTACTCTTGTTGCATAATCTTTTTACAATATTATTGTATCTGAAAATATAGCCGTCGGATAAATTAAAAAAGGAGAGAAATATAAGAATATTATTTCTGTATTTAAGCTGATCACATGCAATGTTCTGTCATTAAAGATTCCCCTCGTGGGAATAATGTCTACTTATAAAAAGAGCCAACCCGTTTAATGCCAAAAACAAAAAAAAACAAAAGAGACAACACGTTTGGAATATACTTCCAATGATGCCTGAGATATATAAAAGCACAAGTTGTTCCCTTTGAAAACTTCTTTCTTCCCATATAATTTAGACTTTAATTACATTAGGAACATTCAAAGCACTTGCATATAATTCACCAAAATGAAAACCACTTGCATATATAATTCCCTCTTTTTATATCTGAAATTATTGCATACTCAACTCTTCAAGAGGCATTGACTTGAACGAGCTAAGTTTTCTTTCAGTTTTTATTGCATCATGTTCATGTCACATTGACGTGGATTGGGTCGCATGTGATTTCATGGATTGGGCTGAGCATCATAAAACTCAAAATAAAATGACATTTTGAAAGAGGCAACACTATAGCAATAATTAAGGTTCAATCAACTCCAACCTTAGTTTGGTCCTTCCTTTGGTAAATTACTAACAATTTGCACCCAAGAGGTCCTCTTGTATCTCTATTGTCATATTCTCCAGCCGAACTCATTATATATATCATGTTAGCAAGCCAAACTCTAAGAAACTCGGACTCAAACAACGACGTCTGTCCTCTTAAAAGTAACAATTGCTCCGTCATCATGGTAGAAGCACAACCAAGTTACACTACTGCAATTACTAATCCCTCCTCAGTAATCAGCCCTCAATATTGTAATCCTCATTCTCTCCAACTTCAAATTAAAAGGAAGCGCGGCATTACTGAAAAATTCGTTCTGACCGATGACAGGAATAACTTAGTTTTCAAAGTTACAAGTCCTTTGTTAACTCTTCATAAACGCCGTGTCTTACGTGATGCTGTAGGAAACACCATAGTCACGCTGCAAAAGAAGGTTCGTCTATGACTTATGCATGCCTAGCTACCATTCCTAACTACAGAATCGCTGATTTTTTCTAGTTGCTATCTTTTAGTTTATTTATTCTAACCAAAGTGTTCTCTTTGTGCAGAAAATCTCAGTCCATGAAAGATGGCAAGCTTTTAAGGGAGAAAGTACAAAGGATGAGGATTTGATATTTTCGGTCAAGCGTTCATCATTAATCCAATGGAAAATCAATATGGAAGTGTTCCTGGCTAACAATCGAACAGAAAATGCTTGTGACTTTAAGATGAAGGTTGAATTCTTTAAAAAATCATGTGACGTTTATGCCCGTCAATCTTCTACACCTATTGCCCAGGTATATGTTATCTCATATGTATATTGCAGTAGTTGTCAAAAAAAAAAAAAAAATCACTTGGAAAACTTCCTTCACTTTCAAGATAAGGTACATGACCTAGACTAATGCTATATATGCAAGCATTTTATATAGTAACTCAACAAGTTGTCCTTCTTACATGATCAAGAGTAGTGTTATTGCCCACCCAGGTATTCGCTTAGATGTTTACAGGAGCTTTTTTTTTTTTTTTTTTNNNTTTTTTTTTTTTTTTTTCACTTGAAGAACCTCCTTGCCTTTTTAAGATATACATGACCTAGAGTAATGTTATATACTCAAATTTTTTACCTGGTCATCCAACAAACTGCTTGTGGAAAACTTAGAATCTATCACATAGACAATTTTTGAAGTTCTTGTGCACAATGCTTGTGTATATATTATTTCTCCATGATCCTAACCCTACCTAATTGCATATGTGGGGAAGCCTTAGTTTTCTCTTTGTTTACTCAAATGATTTTGTTAAATAAATAACAATACTGTTGATGACAGATGAAGAAGGACCGCGGTGCCTACAAGGTCACAGTGCATCCTAACACCGATTCTGCATTCATAGCGGCCCTTATTGTGATCCTTGATTGCACGAGCCTTATTGATAAGCACACCAAAAGAGTGTTCACATTGTTTAGGATGATGTTTGATCCACTTGATTCAACAGGAATGTTGGGTAATGCGGCTATTGGACTGTTGGCGAATTAAGGAGTTCAGCAATTATGTACCTTGTGTTTATTGTAAAGTTATGCTGGTTGATGAATTAAGTTGTTGGTGTAAGTCAAGCCAACCTACACCAAAGAGGGGGTGAATTGGGTGTTTTAAAACTTTTTGTACAACGTCCTTATTGATTCCATCAAGTCAAGACATAGTAATAAAATACAAGTTAGAATCTAAGAACACGATACTAGAAGGTAATTTGAATCAACACAAGTACAAGTGATAGCCAAGCTACTCAAAGTCTAAGCTTAATAATAAAAAGAATACAACAATTACAACAAAAGTAAAGTATATGCTAGAAATATTGAGTAGGGATATAGAGATCAAACACAATGATTCATAAGTAACACTCTTTTTTAGTCTTTGAAAGATATATATATACAATCACTTTAGTGTCCTATCATCAAAGATTCAACTATTAGCTCTGATTCAAAAAAATGCATGCAATCCTTTCTCATAAATAAATTTAATTTCAAAAAATTTCATACTAAATCTGATCAAGTAAAACAAAGTGAACCATCCCAACAAAGAGATCAAGATGCGTTCATTCAAATCCAAAACCATGATTCTGAAGTGGGAAATAACAAGATTCATTTTTCGAACAAAACCCAGATATTTAGAGAGAAAACAAAGATATGAGACTCAAACCCAAAACCCCCAATATCTTAAGCACTCTCTGCTTCATTCTAGCATGTTGTGCGCGTCCCAAATTGTGAAGTTTCGAAATTGGAAGTAAATGGGGTTGGAGAGCTACGTGGTGATTCATAATATAGTAAAGAGGCACAACGTTGGGACACTGGCTCGATGTTCTGCAGCCTTTGGGGTATCCGACCTCATACTTGTTGGAGGTAGAGATTTCAATTCATTCAGTAGCCATGTTTCCCCCTCTCATCTCTGTTTCCGTCACTTTCTCTGCAAGTGATTGTGCCGGATTCCTGTAAGACTCTGCAAAGACACCGACACAAATCCAAGGATCGCTGGACAAAGAAGAAGAAGATGGTGCAGCGGAAAGAAGACAGAGGTCCAAGGTGAGAGAGAGAGAGAAGAAAGCAGGTCTAACGACAACGTTTGTAAGTTTTGTGGGTTTTTTTTTTTTTCCCAATGGTGTGCAAAACGTTGTTGTTCCTCTTAGGACCTAGCCTCAAATTGCTGCATCAACTTTTCATGGTCCACATAAGTATATAATGGTCTACATGTGCAAATGTATGAAGATTTCCAAACGAAGATATAAGTTATTAAGATTTAACGATAGACTTATGATGGAGGGAATGAAGATTTGAGAACTCAAATAATACAATTTTTTTTTTTTATATAAATTTAAGTTATTTTAGATGTATTGTTTAGGACTAAATAACTTTTTACTCTCAAATAAAATTTTAGAATGACAAGTTAACCATTTGCTTACGCGGCACATGCACAAACAACAAATCAACTTCTAAATTAGTCCAAAATATTTTAAAAACTGGTTTTTATAACAAAAAGAAAAAGAAAATTTTGTTTTTAAGTATAACTCTTCATAAGCATTATCAACTTCTAAATTAGTGCAAAATATTTTAAAAACTGGTTTTTATAACAAAAAGAAAAAGAAAATTTTGTTTTTAAGTATAACTCTTCATAAGCATTGTTCCCTAAAAGAACTTATAAAAACACTAACCCATATTTCTCAAAAAGAATTGCAATTTGCAAAATTTTAACGTTTTTAGATTTAAAATGGCTAAAAATGAAGTGCCAACACTTACAAAATAAGACACAACTTGATAAGTCAAGTCGTTCCCTTTGGAAGGTTGTTACAATTTGCAAAATTTTAACATTTGTGGGCAGATTCACAGCCTCTGCTAAGAATAGTAGTCTGATTGTATATATTCATAATGCACCATAACACCTATTATGCATCTTTTGGTTGACTTACTATGAGTCTCAACGACCTCCAAGCAGCTGATGCTATCGATCTCAGAAGTAACGGAGGAAAATGAAGAAATCGTCACAGCAGACACACAACCAAGTGATACGGCAAGATCTAGTCCACTCTAAGTTATCGGCTCCCAATATTGTTCTCCTCGTTCTGTTGATCTTAAAATTGTTAAAAACCTCTTGCCCATACGTGATGGCAAATTCTTAATTAATGACATCAACGATAACCTCATTTTCAAAATTAATTGTGATTTCTTAACTCTTCACAAGCATCGTATCTTGCAAGATGCTGCTGGAAACACCATTGTCACGCTGCGCAAGAAGGTCTGTGTCTGCACTTTTTTACACACAATAAGAGTATAGATGAAGCAATCTTATGTAATATTAGATTCCAGTCATCTATCTGCACACCACTTAACTGCACATTTACTCACATGACAAGTAATGCAGACTACACTAGTTGTGCAGGTTTAATTTATCTCTTAATTTCCCTATGCCTTTATGAGTACAAAGTCCTTATTTTCTAGTTTCTAACCTTTTTTTTTTTCCTTAGGCCAAAAAAACACTTATAGTCTCTATATTTTAATTATATTCAGAAAAATTGTTTAATTTCTGCAGATTATGACAGTGCATTATAGATGGGAAGTTTATAAGGGTAAAAGTACGGAAGCAAATAATCTGATATTTTCGGTGAAGCGGTCATTAAATGTGCTCTTGGCTAGCAATAAAGGAGAAGATATTTGTGACTTTAAGATTGAAGTTCGTTGGTTTGAAAAACCTTATGTTGTTTGTGCTGGTGAATCTTCCACCATTGTTGCCAAGGTACTATCTCTGTGTGTACTCAAAAATGATTTTGTTACTTAAAACAGAATATCGTTGATGTTATATATTTTTATGACTTCAGTAGGACAAGAAGAATGGTAACTTTATAGTTACAGTGCATCCCAACACTGGTTCTGCATTCATAGGAACGCTTGATTCTTGATGATATCTTCACCCAATACTATGTATCTTTTTGACTCTTAAATATTTAGTTCAAGCTTAGTCACTATCTTCTTTGCTCATAGGACCAAAAAAGTTATCAAGGGCACCACTAAAAGTGTGCTAGATCCAACTTATACGACAGATGCTGTGATAAATGCATTTTGGAGTTAATAAGGAGATGTAACAAGAATTTATTGCTAGTAGTAGTTCTTTATTAAAGGGATTCTAATTTTTTTTGAAGTTAATTATTAGGGTTAATTAAATTCAGTTATACTTGGATCCAATAATCAATTTTGAGAGTAATTAAGTTAGCATAGGTTTTCAAACGAAAACATATCAAATAAATCTAGAGTGGGCCTTTTGACTTGACGTGTCATAATCAGCTTCTTTGCAATGGTAAACCAACTTGATAGTAAGCACCCAAGTATCCTACTCTATCCATAATTGGCATATTCTCTAGCCACATTCTCTCCATCTATTATATAAATATCTATATTATCAAGCTAAACTCTGAGAAACTTGGACTCATAATACTGTCATACTCATTTTCTGTAAGTTAGCGTTCAAGTAAATAATCCTAGGATATTTTATTCTAGTAAACAAATATAGGACCCGAGCAAGAGTTTAAGTAGTCATATACTAACCTTTAAAGTTAGAGAGGTTCTCAAGACCCGAAATCAAATCTTAGTGTGCTTGTTATTTGTGGTTGTGGATATGAGAATTTCTTAAAAATATATGTAAGTATTAAAAAAAAAAAAAAGCCAAATATAAAACATTTTATTATAGTAAACAAATATTATATATTTTATTCAAGTAAACTTATCATTATGTCCTCGGACATAATCATCCAAACTTCAAAAAATTTTCCACTATTACTAAGATTGATGGAAAGTGAAAAATCGAGTAGCTCTTTTGCCTTCTATAATTAATAGAGACAATTATTGTGGGGCTCAAACAAAAAGATTTATAGGTGGGTCACAAATATATCCCCATTCTGCATAACTAGTACATAGGTGGCCAATTGTATTTTGTCATAACCCATGATCATTTGTAATTCGTTGTGACTAGTGATCATTCTATCTCTAATAATAAACATACACATATTAACCCAAAGCAATATGAGTTTGCTGCTCATTCTACTGCTAGAAGTGACAGTCAATAGAATATAGTATGTATCTCCTAAGCAGAATTGATTTCGATGTACAAATAAGTAATATGCACACTGTATTATTGTTTCTATTTTGCGTTTGAAAATATATTTAATGCTTCACCTTCATGTAGGTCTCTCCCAATAAAAGAGGAATAAGAAATGTACCCAAAGCTATTAAAACCTATTCCCATGATAATCCGATGCAACCAAGCCATATATAGTTTCTTTTAAATAATGTTATTTACAGTTACTTATGCTACATACAATTTATTATGTTCTGGAATTGTTTGGTCATTTTCATTATGAAATGAAGCAGTCTCTTTTAAATACAAAGGCATTTGAATGAAATTTTATTTCATTGTCTGCGACACAATTGCTAAAAATAGAAAGAGAGAATGTGAGTTATACAATTAGACAAATTGCGTCATTCTCTTGAAAATAAAAACGACGGTATTAGTAAAAATATTTTAAAAAGTATAATATTTATAGAATTAAGATTAATTTTTGTATTATTTCTGTCTTTTATCCCTTACTAAGAGGTTTTCGTTCAGTACGGTTGTTTATTCTTGATATTAAAATTCAAAGAAAACAATGTGCTGCTTGTGTTTGCATTTGGGCCCATTGAATGTTGAGTTATTTTCCTATGGGCTGAAAGAAAAATTGGAGTAATTTTTCAACAATTTCATTGCACTCACAAGCTTTTGTCCACTTTCACTTTATTCTCACCACTAATTGAGATAAAAATATTTTATTAGAATGAAATACAAATTGTGGTTACTTCATCTTATTTTATTTTATTTTCTAACCTAGTAATAGTAAATATAAAAATTTCCTAGCTAACATTACTTTCAGGGAAAAAAAAAGGCTTTTACCATTAGCAAAACAAAAAAAGGAAAAAGGCTTTTGAAATGTATATATATATATATATATATATATATATATATATATATATATAAAAGGAGGCAAAGACAGGTTGATTTTTCCAAGGAGCATAAGCTGTCCAAGGTTATTGGTATATATTTCTAGAATTCTTGACTTTTATTTGTTAAACTACTATTGGATCTTTGTAAGGATCTATAAATTCCAATATTTTTTCTATGTGGTCTTAGAGCCACATTAGGGGGATTGTATTTCATTTGAACATTTTTATTTAGAGTAAAATTATTTATTTTTATCTTTAAGATATAGTGTCTGAAATATTTTTAGTATCATTTTAGTCTTAAAAGACAATTTTGTCTATTAAAATAATTTTTATTCAACCCTCACCTACCAAGTTGTCACATTGGCATTTAATGTGTCACGTGAAAAATTTTATCAACTCTGACTAGGAGAAACTATATAGAAGATTATTTTAATGGGTAGAGTTATTTTTCAAAGACTAAAGTAACATATATCTTTTAAAGACAAAAAAGAAATGGTTTATCTCTTTTATTTATGATGATAGGAAGCGATAATGACTTGCTCAAGCAAATATCTAAAATTAAAGTTCTGTAGACCTATTTTGGCAGTTTTTGAGAGAAGAGAATATGGAATTGTCCATTGGGTCCATTTGTTTTGACGGAAAAGAAAAAAATTCTATAAAATTTCTTTAGAAAATTTTTCTATTCCAAAATTTTCTATTGTTTGTTTCACTATAAAAAATTTATTTTGTTTGTTTGGACAAAAAAGAAAATTTTTTAAAAAAATTTTAAGAAAATTATTTTTGTTCTCAGTATCATTAACACAACTAAAACTGAAGATTATCTTACAACTCATTAGAAATGAAATGGTTAACAACCTTCAAAATCATAAGCCACTTAACTCAATAAATCCTTCAGCATGAATTCAAAATGGATAATGAAATCTTTATAACATGATCTACTGAAAAGGAATAAGACCTCTAAAAGAACTTGGAAATTCTTGTTTCAAAGGGACATTTGCTGAAATTAGTATGTTTTATAGAAACTAAAATGTTTCATATCAAGATCTATCATTTTCTAGTTCTAAGAACTAAATTGTTTCATATCAAAAATTATATTTGAAGGTTCCATTCTTAATTATATAAAAAATAAAATCTTGAAATAGTTTGTTACTAGTTAATATAAAGTTACTAGTTGTCACGTTGTGCTCAATCTATTAATTTATTTGAGTCAACTAGGTTGGCATGCCTCTATAGCACACTTTTTAATCTCTATTACCTTACAATAAGTAGAGCTTCATACAACAACAACAACAACAACAACAACAACAAAACAGAAGACAAAAACACAAGTCAAAAGATAAAAGCTAGAACAAAGCACAACAATAAATTAAATCATAGATAACTATATACATTATTCGTAGGTTACATCCAAAGAATTCTACATAATTAACAAGCAATATCCCTATCTCTACATACACCTATGATACATAACTAACAACTTTACACATTGCTGCTATAAACAAATATGCATTATTTGTTTATGTACTTCCATTTCCAAATTTACATCATGTTAGCAATCGAACTCTACCTCTTGCTAGAAGCCCATAAATTAGATGTCCCAATATTAAGTTATCAGCTTGAATGCCTCTCTTGCGTATTTCTTCTAACACTACGTGAGCCTGTGAAATCATTCCCCTCTTACACATCCACTTAATCATAAGCCTATAAGTTGAAAGACCAAGTTCATCCATCCTCTTCACCCTCATTGTTTGAAAAAGTTTCAAAGCCTAATCAATACCGATTCATCTTGGAAAGGGTCTCCATTATTTTCTCAACTGCATCAATATTGGCTTGAACCCTTCATCCACCATCAAATTTCAAACCTTGGAAGCCTCAATGAAATCACCCACATCAAAAAATCCCCAAATAAAATGCTTATAAGTATCTCCATTAGGCTTAATCCATTTTTTCAATTTAAAAACAACAAATTGAGCCTCAGTAACCAATTTACAACCACACAGAGTCTTAACCACCTTATTCAAAGTCCCCAAATTGTACTTATACCCATAGGAATTCATCAAATGGAAAAAATCCACACACTTCTTCAACTCTCTCGCAGAACCTGGAGTCTTTAATGAGATGAGTGTGAAAATGCAACGACAGCTCAAAAAGAAAGGGGATTGAGAGGCGAGGTTTAGCAAAAAGAATAAAAAGGGGAGAGGGTCGACAGTGGAGGTGGTGGTCGAGGGTCACAGCTGATAGCAATTGACGGCGGCGAGCATTGGAGTGAGCATTGAAAGTGAAGTAGAGAAGTGAGGGAGAAGGCAGCAAAGAAGGGTGAAATGGGGTACCAGAGTTGAGAGAATAGGTATTGGGGTCAAGGGAGAAGAAATGGAAAAAAAATTCTTTAGATTTTTGGAAGAAAAATTTTCTACAGAAAACAATATAAAATTTTCATTTAATAGAAAATAATTTTCTTTTCTAGTAAAACAAACAAAAAAAATTATATGAAAAAAAATTTCTAAAAGAAATATTTTCCGTCAAAACAAACAAACCCAAAAAGTAAATAAAACTACACAGTTTGAGGTTAAAATATATTTTTCCAATTCTTCACAAATAGAATAATTATATTACCTTTCACTACTAGAAAAATGAGATTTTCTAACAAACAAAATCCATGAGAAAACATCCAAAAATCCATGAGAAACACGTTTCTCACGGATTTTGGGAAGTGAGAAAAACTTGCGTGACAAACCAAATTTCTCAAGAAATTCTGTTTCGTAAGAAAATTTCTTACAAAATTTCTCACAAACTTATTTTTTGCATAAGAAAAAAAAATTTACANTTACAAAATTTCTTATGGATTTTTGTCCGTGAGAAATTTCGCAAGTTTTTTTTTCTGCTAATTTCTTATATTAATACTAAATAAATTACAAAAAGGGAAACCAAAAATTTAAAGAAAAGTTAACAAAAAATCATACATTATCACATTTAAATAAACTTTATAGAATTTGATCTTAGACTTTACACATTTTACAATCCAAAAGAAATTAACTCAAGTAATTATTACTATAAGAAACTAACTCTAAATTAATAAAATTCATCAACCTTAGAGTTAGAATAAAATAGAAAATTTCCAATAAAATAAACAAATATTAAAGCAATTTTCTAGGTATTCTACACTATAATTGATTTTTTATAAGATTTCGTATAGAGTTAACATAATTGCCTTCAGTACAGACTATAATAATGTAGAGGGTGCAGCTATTGGAGATGAACGTCTACGATCATCTGACACCTGTCACACAAAAGAGTAATTAATTCAACATAAACATCAAACGGGTAATTAAATTAGCTAACCCCTAAATCTTAACCCTAAATCACTGAACCCCCAAACCCTAACCCCAAATTCCAAATTCTAAATCCCTAAACCCTAATCATAAACCCTTAACCCTAACCCCTAATCCATAATCCCTAAATGCCTAACCATAAACCCTAAATCAAAAATTCGACAAAGTCTCCCTTAAAACTTGAACAATCCAAAAATTATAAAATTCACATAATTACCTAAAACAATCAAAATTCCTTATTAAATCAATACATTAAAGTTACCTAAAACAGTCAAAAAATTCTAATAAATTCTACAACATCCAAAAAAATAGCACAATCATTCTACACAATTCATACAACAAAAGCCCTAACAAAATTTAAAGCAAGCTACCCAATTCAATCATTTAATCAATACAGTAAAATTACCTAAAATAGTCAAAATTCTAATAAATTCTACAACATCCAAAAAATAACACAATCATTCTACACAATTCATACAACGAAAGCTCTAACAAAATTTAAAGCAATCTAACCAATTTTATCATTAAATCAATACATTAAAGTTACCTAAATTCGGATACTTATAGTAGTAACAAATCTTCCATCAAAATGAGGTATGCCTAAATCCATAATCACATGGACACCATTCCATAAACAAAAGATGATAAAACTACAAAATAATCTACCTAGAAACAGAATAACTTCAATTTTGGTTCAGAGACAAAAGATATAAACTAGAAATCGATAGAAATAGGCCTACCTCTACTCCATAAATTGAGCTTGAAACTCTATGATGCCACTGAAAAAAGGTGAAGAATGGCTGGAAAATTGAAATCGCACAAGGTAGAGTAGAGAAACAGAGATGAGGAGATGGAAAAGTGAATATGAAAATGAGGAAGAAGAGCTACAGGGTGAGAAAAATATTCAGATTTCTTACAGATTTTCTTATGGATTTTGGGCTATGAGAATTTTTAAAACCCAAATTTTAACTTTAGTGAAACGGTGCATTTTGTTTCTCACGAAAAAAGTCTATATTTCTAACAGACTTTCTCATGAAAAAGCTTTCTGTGAGAAATTTTCTTGAGTTTCTCTCACATAAAATTTTTCATGAGAAATTTTTTAGAAAATTAAATTTCTGATAGAATTTTATCATGGCTTTTCTCATGAAATATTTTCACAGAAAATTTTTTCATGAGAAATTTTTATTGAATGCTAATCCATGAGAATTTCTCATGGAATTCCGTTCCGTGAAAAATCAAGTTTTTTCTTGTAGTGTTTCTTTAAATCAATTAAATATGCATATAAGGAGTGAAAAATGACAAATAAATCAATTAAATATATATAAATATAATATAATTGATATAAAAATGTTCAAATGAATTTTCTTAAAATTTAAGATAATTCAATTAATTAAGATATTATGTATATGAATATTACAAAATAAAATGAAAATAACTAATATGTAAAAAAATATTATCACGTTTCACCAAAAAGAGGATTTAGTTTTGATATACTGACAATATAAAAGAGTTTTGGATAGTTAATGAATATATATATATATATATATATATATATATTAAAAGCTTTCATATTAAAAAAATTTACCAAAATTTTTTATCGTCAATAAAATATTTTAGTTACTTTGTAATGGATTGGTTTGTTATTTGATGATGGTGTATAAATGTTTTATTTCAAATTTAAACTAAAAGAATAACGTTATTGTGTAATTTATATAGACTACTTTATGATACACGTGCAACACACGTGTGCTTAGATACACAATTATTTTGTAAAATCATCACTATTTTATATATTCATTTTATTTCTATTTGTTGATTGAAAACTCAAAAAGGAAGAGAAAATATTGAATAAGGGTATATTTGGCAATTAAAAGATTTTGTCAATCGTAAATTATTTACGTAATTTATTTTAATTTGATCATAGAAATTAAATGTGAATAATGCATGAAATAAAATATTCATAGGAGAGGGCTAGAAAGGAAAAAAGAATAAAGAATAAACCAAATTAAGTCAAATTAAGAGAGAGTAACGGTTTGGAGAGAAAGAAATCAGAAATGATATGGACTGCAACAAATAATTTTTTAAAGATAGAAGAATTTTACTTGGAGAAAGTTTTATGGAGAGAAAATTTCATTTTATATTTATTCAAAAAATATAATTAATGAGAGTATACTTTTATACAAAAAGATCAATGAGGACAAAAAAGAACAAAGAACAAAGAGGATACCTTGAAGCATTCAAAATTTTCTGCCCATCCCTGCTTCTATAGATAGTATAGATATGTGGTAGACAATTGATTGTATCTGATAAGGAAATTTGGGAGGTGGGTCCTAGGACAAAGACAATGGGGAATTCTTACTTAGACTTCACAATTATAATTCTAAAGTCAAAGGTCAATGATTCCAAGCCATAAATATGTGGGTACCATCTTTGATCATTGAAAAATCTATTCAAAATCAATGTCCCTCTTTAGTTGTTGTCTCAACTATATTTTTTTTTATGGAGATTTCTTAGATACTTTTAGTATTTATGTAGTATGTCATACTACATAAGAATAACCAATAAATAAATGACATGTGTACAAATTAACTGTTTTTAAATTTATTTAAAAAATTAAATAAATTATATTTTATATATAATAAAATATGAAAATTATGTATGCTTGCCACGTCAGTGTAGTATAGCATACTTACGTAATATCATAGAATCCCCGTTTTTTATTTATTCATTTACCATAATCGATGATGGATAACAAAGAAAAAAGGATCATATAAACCTGCTCCACCTCATAAATTAGGATAAGCCTCAATTAAAAAACTTAGACACTAACTCTAATTCTAAATTAAATATAATTTCATTATAGACTTCTAATGACTACTTTAAAATAAGAGAAATAATAAAGACAGATAGGTCAAAGATGAAGAAGACGACTTTGCTCTCCCATCCTCTATTCAAATACTTTTCTATCTTTTTTTGATAACTTTTGTTAATATAGAGGTAGGGAGAAAATAAACTATTACTCTTGTTGCATAATCTTTTTATAATATTATTGTATCTGAAAATATAGCCAACGGATAACTTAAAAAAGGAGAGAAAATATAAGAATAGTATTTCTGTATTTAAACTAATCACATGCAATGTTCTCTCATTAAACATTCCCCTCGTGGGGAATAAATTAAATTGTTTGACCTACCCTTTGGTTAATTATTAACTTGTGAAAGCATGCAATTAAATGCATGTAAATTATCACCAATGAGTTTTTCATTTTGAGAACAAAAAAAAAAAATTATTAATATTTTTTACAACTTTGCTATGATGGATTCATCCAACGAGAAATTTGAAAAACAATTGGTTTAAATGTGTGCTTAATTTTCTAATCTTTTAATTTTCTTCTTTCTCTTCTAATAAATACAAATTGTTGACATTATTATAAAAAAAAAAAAAAAGTATACTATGTGACAAAAACACAATTAGTTAGCCAACAACAGTTAACTCAATTGCTAGAATCAAGATGAATCGAGCAAAAGGTTTTCTGTTTAAATCATGATGGGTAATTTCCTTTGTTGGTATAGGCATTCTCTAATTACACTTTACTCTGTCTTAAAATTGGAGTAGCTTATTTATTTCCTAAATTTTTTGTTACCAAAAAAAATACACAAAGACAAAACTTGTAATATATCCAATTTCTAATTAAGATTGAGGAGTCTCTTAAATCCTAAATGTAAACACGGTAGCCGATTAATTTTAGCATGTATTCTTTAATATTTAGTATATTCGTCCAAAACAAATGTAGCACCCACAAATTATCACAGCCAATTGCATTGTCTATCCAAGAAAATAACTGAGGACTGATAATATACATGAATGTTTTTCGCAATACTTCACTAATTATATTATATGACACCATCTGAATTTAGATGATTTTTTTTTTTTGGTAAACAAAATTGTAGTAAGGATCACTACAAGAAAAAAGATTTTTTCTCACGGACTTTGGACCAAAATTCCATGAGAAATAGCATTGTCACGGAATTTCTCACAGACCATAAGGCAAGAGAAAAATAGGCGTGACAAAATATTTTTCTCACAAACAAATTTTTTCGTGAGATAATTCTCACATAATTTCTCATGGATAACTGGGTACCGCATGAGAACTTCTCGCGTGTGACTCTTGGATTTTCTCATGGATTTTTGTCCTTGAGAAATTATCTCTGACGTAAATCCGTGATAAATTTCGTGAGAAACAAGTTTTTTTTTCCTAAAAAAAATGACTTTTTTTTCTAAACAATTAATTATTAATTTTAATGAAATGCATGATATATAAAAAAAGGTATGAAATAAATCAAATGAAATAGAATAAAAATTTATTAATCAAATATAATTACAATAAAAAAATGTTATACAATGAAAAAACAAGTACAATATAATTTCTTAAGCCCTAATCCCCGTTGTCGTTGACTCCCAAGTCCTTGGTTGCATCATCATCATCGTCAGCCAAGGGCTGTAGGGTCGCAGCGAATGGCGCACCCTAACTTGGCTACAATAGTTGAGCCAACATAATCAAATATAATTACAATAAAAAAAATGTTATACAATGAAAAAACAAGTACAATATAATTTCTTAAGCCCTAATCCCCGTTGTCGTTGACTCCCAAGTCCTCGGCTGCATCATCATCATCATCAGCCTAGGGCTGTAGGGTCGCAGCGAATGGCGCACCCTAACTTGGCTACAATAGTTGAGCCAACATTGCAATGAGTTGCTCTGTGGACGTGTTAGATGCCTCAAGAACTTGGACCACTATGTTAAGACAGTCCAACTCCTACATCATCTGTGTCATAGCGGCCATCTACGACATCATCTGCAACAGGTGGGGATTTGGCTGCTACAAGGGCTGGGTACCCTGTGGTTGGGCTGAGTCCAACACATCGGCCTCAGAACTCATGCCATAAACTCGGCCCCTCTTGTTCTTGCCGCCAACAACATCGAGCCATATCTCAGTCTCGTCGATAGAAGACGAAGAGGACTGGGCCTGCCTTTTAGACCGGCGCCTTTCAAACTTAGTCTGCATAGATAAAAGTAGTACATTTGTACGAAATACAGACATATAATGAATTAGCATAAAGAATAATGAACTTGAAAAATACTTACAGAAGTGAACTGAGCCCGTGGATGGACCTAGCCCTTGTTGGAACTATGCTGGAGGTAATGAAAGACCTCTTGTGCATTGAGCTCTCTCCCCAACTCCTTCATAAACAAAAAAATTCAATTGTTAATAAACATAATTTTTAACATATCTAAAATTAAACTACGTTATTAAATCAAAAACTTACTAGCCTCTGTTTATGTTCAAAGATGGTTATTGAACCGCCCATGTTATAGGCTTAGCTCTGATCCAAGGACTGGTTCTTCTTGTTCCGAGACCGCCTTGTATTGTTCGAAGGCCCATTTAGCTCTCAGAGCCTCCAGCACATTAGGTGACAACCATTCGCTCCTCGTCTTCCACAACCTGATGTCTCAAAAGAAGGCACGAATGTTGTCACTGCATTTTAATTGCCAAATCTTATGAATCTAGCTCTCAAACTGTCTATCTCAAACACATTTCCTCTGCATTAGAAAACAAAAGATCAAGGTTAGTAAACATTAAAATGAAGTTAATTTAAAATAAAGTAAAATTAACTAAGTTGAAATGATTACCTTGAACTCTGTCCCCCAGAGTTCCTTCACCTTATCAGGAATAGAGGTGAAGTCCAACTAGATGCCCTCAAATTTTGACTTATAAATAGTCAAAATGAAGTTAACGGGCTCCTTGGAAAGAAGAAAGCTAAACAAAAAAAAAAATTTGTTATCAGTATGGAAATAATAAACTATAAATTCAACAAATTTAACAGTGATTATATGTATTAAAATTAACTTACTCCTTCTTCTCGTGTGGCTAGATTCATATCCGACCATCAGTCGCTCGGGAGTTGGGCGATGGTGAGCCTGAAATTGTCAAACCGGCATGTAACGACCCACTAGCGGCCAACGATGCGGAGCTCAAAGTGGTGGCCCCTAAGTACCCCTCATACGTCACAGTAGACGACGATGTGTGCGCCAATCTCAAGGTTGGTATAAACAAAGGCAAGGCTAGCTCAGTTTGAGAAGGCCTAGCAACAGCCTTGTCTTTGTCCCTCCTTAAAGGCGGCCTAGATGATGGAGATAAACAGCTACGATCGTTTGGCATATGTCATACAATTTAAATATAAAGAAGGAAATAATTAATTCAATAAAATCATTAACCCCTAAATCAACAAACCCAAACCCCTAACACCTAAATCCCAAACACTAAATCCTAAATTACAAACCTTAAACTCTAACTCCAAAACCCTAAAACCATAACTATAAACCCCAAACCCCTTAAACCATAACCTTAAACCCTCAACCACAAACCTTAAATCCCATAAATCCTAAACTAAAAATTTGGTAGAGTCTCCCCTAAAACTGGAATAGTCCAGGAATTAAAAATTACACACAATTACACAACTCAATCACAAAAAAACCATTAATTTCATAACTTAAAATTAGGTAGTTGTACAAGTCAAAATTACACAACAACAGGAAAAATTACAAAACTAGTTCTCCACCATTCAAAAAAAAATCCAAAATTATTCCACACCAAATATAAACAAAACCTTAACATAATCATAATAAATGATATCAAATTCCTTATCAATTTCACTACCTAAATTTAGTCATAAACCTACATTATTCAACTACATCCAAAACAACTCTTATAACATCTAAAATAACCAATAAATATTCTAAACAGCTAAAACGGATAATATGCATGCAAATTGATAGACAATTCCTCAAAGGAAACACAAAAAAAAATTACAAACAAGATTGGGATAGTGGAACTTACCTTAAACAACAAAAAATCCAAAAACTGGTATGGTACAAAAGCTTAGGATGGGGTGCGGCGCAAAACCCAATAGAAAGCAGGGCAAATGGTGGACAAAGTCTGGGAAGAAAGAAATTGCATAGGAGAGGGAGAAAATGAAGTTCTTTGAAAATGGATGCTACGGCAGAAGGAGGAAGATGACATTAAGATTTTTTCATGGAATTTGTCTGTGAGAAAAAAAAAACCCTAAATTTCAAATTTTAAGTGAAACGGTGCACAGTGCTTCTCACGGTGTTTCTCACAGAAATATTACACCATAAGAAAGTCCGTGAGAAAAATTGAATTTACTTAGGGATAGTGTCCGTGAGAACACTATCCACAATAATAATTACAATCCGGATGTTTTTTCTCACGAACTTTCTCTCGGGACTTTTCTCACAGACTCGGGGTTTGTGAGAAATTCCATAAGAAAATCCTAACAGTCATAATCTATGAGAACATCCATGAGAAATGGGAAATATTTCTCACGGAATATTGTTCTGTGAGAAAAATTCGTAACTAAACCCATTTTTTCTTGTAGTGATATGTTACTCCAATCTATTGGATATGGTGTTAGTGGCATGTCTGGAATTTAGTTAATTTTATTTAAATATTTTTATATCAAACTCAAATTATACTATATGATTATTATTTTTATATGAATATAAACTTTCATTAAGCATCAAAAGCAAATACATCTAAAAGAAAAATTGAAGGATCCTCCAACCAAATGAGATCAATAGGACTAGATTTTCCAGACTGGGCAAACCTATGAGCTACTCCATTAGCTACCCTAGGAGTCCAATAGAAAGAAATTACTCTCATGGAGCGAAGTATCTCTAAAATATCATGCATCACGATCCCAATCAATGACTGCATAACCTTATTTGCCGATACTTCTTAAAGAACTAACTGAGCATCACCCTCAACCTCCAAATCAAAAAAGCTCAAATCTGGGGCCATTTGCAAACCATCCTCACAACATACTATATGATTATTTAATTGTGTATACAATGTTTATGAATTTATTATTGATTAAATTGATTTATTATATATCATAATTGTATATTATATTATTATGGCCTAGTGGATGTGCGGCATGTGTGAGTGCATCTTTTTTTTATATAGTTTACCTATTGTTTAGACTCACATTATATTATATTAATGTAATTTAAATTTAACTGAATTTTCTAAAACCGTTTTTGTAAGGCTTAAATTCTACCACCCCACTTAATATCACAGTATAACATTATGTAGCGTCTGAAAAGCATTGCCTTATAGTGTATACATAATCCATACCACATGTTTGGCCTTTTTCCTTATAACAATAATAGAATAGAAAGGCCAAAAAGTAACGCATCCATGTTGCGTGTGATTGCTGGTGTTATTGTGGTAATGTATAAGAGAAATGCTTGTGACACATTTGTGAATGTTACACATTTTCATTAGATAGTATCGTTTACAATAAATTGTACATAATTCTTTTCAATTTTGATTTATGTGCAAAAACTTCTTAGTGTTCAAAAAGGTGCAAGAAACCGTAAAAAATACCTTCCATCCAAATTCATTTAATAGAATAGTCATGTGCAGTGCATGTGCTATAATTAGCCTTATATTTAACTACTTTAATCTATTTTAAAGATAGATTAAAGTGTTTAATTATAGAATTAGTTATAGTACATGTGCGTTGCACATGACTATTCTATTAATGAATTAACGGAATTTGAATGAAAGGTCTTTTTTACACAATCAGTGAAATTCAGGGGGGTTTCATGCTCCTTTTTGAATATTAGGATTTTTTGCATATGGAAAGTTGAAGGACATTCTCTACAATTTACCTTATTGTATAAACGAGGAAAAAAAATGAGGACCTCATCACATGAGTCTGCTCATATTAAATGCTACCATGTGTGCACATGATGAAAGAGAAATGTTAATGACAATCATTTTTTATCATTTCTCACACATTTCAAAGAGCTAACTAAGATCAATTAATCACAAGACTTATATTGCAAGAAGAGAGTTTTGTATTCGAAACGTTTCATTGACAAAATGAGAGTTTCAAAGGGCTCTCACACACAAAGTTACAATTATGAATGCTTTAACAGTAGGGCCCTTAAAATAAAAATGACTCGCTATAGATTTGGTAAGTTTAGCTCTATCTAAAAGTTTAAGTGAGACTTTTGGGTTAAAAAAAAAGACAACAAATTCCAAGGAGCTAACATCCAATCAACATTACTCAATACAAGAAGTTCAAACTGTTGCTCTTGAAAATTGGCTATTATCCGTAAATTTGTGGCCAAGTTTGATCCATTTCAAATACTAACAAGACAAGTGACATCATAAATAAAACAGACATAGGCGGCCCGCCCGATAGAGACCTATAATAATAATTATTATTATTATTATTATGATTATGATAACCTTCGTGTTCATCCACTAGTTGCATTATTCCATTCCATATGATATGACTTCATCACTCTACTCTCACTCCCAAGTCCTACCATCTCACTCTCTTCCATGTTGTATAACACCACAAATGCTTATTCTACATAATTTACATTGTCTTATGTTGGTTGAATAACTAATACTTAACTTATAAAAAATTAAATAAGTCTAACTAAATTTAGATGTCAATTCGGTCAGTGAGTTATAAGGATTAATGAGTAGGTAACATTACTTATATTACAACACAATGATTTGATATGATAAGGATATAATAAATTTATTTAAACTAGCCAAAGTTTGAATCTTAAGACCAACATTTTAGAGAATTTTTTTTTGAATATACTCGATCAATATGGAGGAGCAATTTCAAGATCGCCTAAAAAGAAATTTAGTCTTGATGCACAAAAGCTGGCAAGAGGATACCATTATTGTTAAAATCCAAAAAACATTACTTATATTTCAGAAACATAATTTTTTTTTTTGTGAACCCTCAACATTAAACACTTTAGTTTTTTATTTTATTTTTTATATTAGAAACACCAATGCATTGCATTAATTAAGTCAATCAACGCTTACACAATAACAAATAACATAGCATGAAACTTACAGTACAATATTTTTTGAAATTCATAAAGCTAATACCCCTAAAGTAAACTTCTATATTTTTCTCCCTAAACTAAAGATGAATAATGGCATGGCTCTAAGTCTTGATAAAACTATGGTCATTGACATTCAATGACAATGCATCTTTATCTACAAAGAAAAACACCAAACATGCTACAACAAGATTTAAAAACTCCATTTACGAAGTATCATTTTTACAAAACTCATGAAATATAAGACAAAAATTTCAAAATCTATCCAAACAAAAAAGTTAGATATGAAATATTAAGCCTATCTATCTCTAAACAAGGAGTTGCCACTTAACCTCAAAAGTTTTTGGTACAAAACGTAATAATATTTTTTTTTGTATTCATATTGTTAGTTACTAAGTTCTTGGTAAGCTCTTTTAAAACTTTACTTAAATTTTACCCCTTTTAAAATGCTTGATTTCATCGCCATTTCTATTTCTAGCCAAAATCTCATAAGAATGCATATCCATCAATTAATTACTACAATTTTTCCTAACTCAGTGCTACACATTAATTTGCCATAGACCATCTAGTCCTTCATCTATGCAATTAATTACTACTATTTTTCCTAATTCAACACTATTGTTGGCAACTTATTTAGCGAGCTCTATATGCAGTTGACATGTGGCCTAGTTTTGTTATTGGGATCTCTGTATTGTTTTCAGAACATAGTGTAATTTTTTATTTTATTTTTACTTAACAACATGAAAGTTTAAAGTTTTAACCCCTTATTTCCTGTAAATTACTCATGCCACTTATTAAACAACACCTTATGACTTAAAACATAATACAATTTAATCATTGGTCTATCGCAAGGAGAACTTTTTTTTTTGTCAACCTATAGGATTTGCTTGGATAAGACTTATTTTTCACTAATCTTGCAAGAGGTACACCTAATAGAGCATGAGAAATTGCCTTGGAAGGAGCTTGGAGTGAAGCAAGAGGTACACCAGAAGAAGTACCATGCATAAAATTTTACATTAATGTTCGATCAAATTTAAACTCTTTCAAAATTTTAAAAAGAATCATCAAATAATATTTGATTAAAACTAGTTTAAAACTAATTTTAGACAAATTACTTATAATTTAAAACCAATTCAAAATAGCATGGATTTATAAAATTAGTTTTACTTAAATGGTTGTAAATTGTTCTTAAAAATTGCCAAACTCTACCGATTTGTTTCTGCAGGTACTACTAAGGAAAAATATATATATCTTAATTTTATATACTAATATGAAATTTTTTTGTATTGTATTCAATCTAAAAAGTTGGTATATATATTTCCTCTCCTACGACTTTAAATAAATTAAATTGTTAATTAAATACTATTACTTTTAAAATATTTCTGTTTTAGAATAGGGAAATATTATCGAATGCTTTCAAATTCACTTATTCTCTCCATTTATACACATGTCATACTCTTAATTTAATTGGATTTAACTTAAATATTAATTTGACTCACATTAAACCCATTTAAACTTTTTTGTAAAGGTTAATTTTTTTTACATTTTTATACTAAATGTGCAAATACAATTTCTCTTTAAAATATAATTTGACAAATTATAGTTGTTGATTACATTTTTATTCTAGTAAGTAAAACAAGAGAATAATGTCATTTGCATACACATAAACACACATTTTAAATCACTAAATATGGTCTAATAGTAAGGAGTTTTGGTAGTTTACAGATGTTAAGAGTTTGAACTTACATGGCCTCATGTAACTAGAAAAACAGATACAAACATTTTAAGCCTCTAGTTGTGATCTAGTGATGACGGATCTAGATTATTTGTTAGAGAATATAGGTTCAAATATTAAATCTTTGTGCCGTTATGTAACAAAAAAGAACATGCACAAATTGATTATGGTAAAATATAGTTTGAACAATAAGGGATCATGTCTAGTTTCATCCCACTTCGGCAAGGTTTAGATAATTTACCTATTAAAAATTATGTTGCAAACTAGGTATTTCATGAGTAAAAAATCTAGACCATATAAAAAAGTTTAAGTTTAATGTGAGTTGAGTCCAGTTAAATCATAGGTAGCTGAATTAAGTTTAGATATTATTGTGAGTGCGTAAGTGATCAATGGTGATTGTTATCTTATTTTTTAAAATAAATTTAAAAATAATTAACTTGTACACATATCATACATTAATTATTCTCATGTGATATAACATATTACATAAATATTAAAAATATTTAAAAAATATCATTTATAAAAACTAATCACATAACATTAAAAAATACTTCAATCATTTTATTACATATGATAAACACTTTTTTAAAAAACAGTTACTTTAAAACTCTCTTTTTTTTTTTTTCAAGTATCGGAATTTAAGAATTTAATTTTTCAATTTTTATGCGTATCCACTATCCACCGCTAGTGGAAAGGAATTGGAACATTTGATTCTCTCATAAATCACAAGGTCCTACGCTGTAGATGATTCTCTGCTACGTGGCGCGTGGTTGGAGAAAGCAAGGAAACGCGAGTGCGTTGAAGACCAGAGAAAGAAAAAAAAGCACACTAAACTGGGAAAGGTTTCCTTTTCGTATGCCAAACAATCAGAAAGAGAAAAGCACCCAAGGAAAACTACGAAATTTCCGGGAAAATAAAAGAGAAAAGAGAAAAATGGATGCGAGAAAATTCCGAAACTTTTTTTATAAATTTGTTTAGCTGAAAATTTTTATTTTCCACAAACAGACAACCAATTAAGATTACTTTGATGCTCATGAATTTCTGAGAGCGGCAACAACGAAAATTTCCAAGCTTTCTTTCCTAGGGTTCGATAATTTTCCACTCATCCAAACAATCTCAATTTTCCCCCAAAATAGCAACTTTGGAGTTTGCCTTTTCTTTTTTACATTTTATATTTTCTCGGTTATCAAGCAAGCATCAGTTTTCGCTTCTCTCAGAAAGTCAGAGAGAGAAACAATGGCTTCTTCTTCTTCAGCTACAGTAGCAGTGGAGAAGGCGACCAGCGATCTTCTTCTGGGCCCTGATTGGACCATGAATATTGAAATTTGTGATTCCATTAATTCTCATCACTGGTAAATATAGAATTAATGGAAAAAAAATCAACTTTGAGACTTTGTTTTGCTTTCTTGTGGGGTTGACTTTGATAATCTGTCAATATTTATGGTTCTGTATTTGAGAAGGTTCATGATGTTAATAATTTATTCATGTTTGTAATATGATATTTTCTTGATGAAGATTTATGAGATGAAATTGATGGGAAACCTTTTCGCTTCATTTATCTTGTTTGTGTGAAAAATTGGATAAGGGGATTATATTAGCTTGAAAGTAGTGCGGGATTTTTGTTTTTTTACTATTTTTCTACTAATTATATAAATATATGCTGTAAAATTATTTTTTAATTTTTCTTTGATATATTATGTTAAGATTCTGCTTGTTCTTTGACAAGTGCATGTATAATTTCTCAGGCAGTCAAAAGATGTGGTGAAAGCCCTGAAGAAGAGGTTACAGCATAAGAGCTCTAAAGTTCAATTACTTGCTCTGACGGTACTATGTTGGCACTGGTCTTCCCTTTTTCATATTCATCTGAACGTGTGTGTGTGTGTGTGTGTGTGTGTGTGTCTGTTGCTATGCTCAGCAATGCTTCAGTTTAGATTCATTAGTGTGGAGCTTGATTTATGGTTTCTAATTGTCTAATTCCTAGCTTCTGGAGACAATGGTGAAGAACTGTGGTGATTTTGTTCATTTCCAAATTGCTGAGAGGAATATACTGGAGGAGATGATCAAAATTGTAAGGAAGAAGGTAAGGTGGTGCCAGATAGGAACTTAAGATGCATGGTAATTTAATCCACATATGATGCTCAACAGATTTTCATTTTTTAATTGTTATGAACAACTTATGGTCATTGTGATCAAAAGAAAGACCCCTGTTTGGGTGTCACCATCAGTGAGTTGATTTTGTTATACAGTATAAAAGGCCTATTATTAATATTGATTAGCTATTATAACTGTGATCTGATTGATTTCACCTGAACCTTGATACAGTAACCAATGAATCCACTTTCTGTTACACACATAGACACACTCCAGTTGACAGAGATGATTACCTAAAAGGAAAAATAGTTTCTAACACATTTTTCTCCTCTCCATTATCTATCTACTAATTAATTTATACAGTTTAGTGTTTAAAGAAATAAAAGTGGATTGGAAGGTGCTGGTGTTGATCAAGTTTCAATTGTACTGCATGTGATTGCTGTTTACTAGAATTTTTACTGATTGTTATTAAGTGCAGAATGTTACTATATGTGAAAAGAATTTTAGTTTCTCTCCACTGAACTATGGAATATGATAGTCAAACTGCATCATGTTAGCAGACCACTGGTGTACCAGCGGTTTACACATGGGAAATTCAGAAATTAATTTTCCTGAATTAACTATCATTAGTTAGTTATTATAATTCCTGTAATTTAGTCGTGGTTAGTTATTTTATTGCAGTTGAGGAGGTTACTCCTCCATTTCCCTGTATTCCTAGTTTTTAGGAGGTGGTTACTCTACCAAGTTTGTATTTAGAGGGTTGGAATTATGGAATGAATATCAGAAAAGTTATGTTAGTTGCTGAGAACTTATCTCAGGAGATTGCAGGTTCTCTCTAAGGAACCAGCACCATTGGTAGACATAGGAAAACACCTACCCTTAACCCCCTTTCCAATTTATGACTTCTAATTGGTGGACCAAACCGCAGATTACATTGCTGTTTGAATTCTTCCCATGAAAGCTGGGGAATATCTGCTTCTAATTGGAGGAACCACAATTGAGCATTTCCTTCTAAATGATAAGATGCTAATCCCACCTTATCTTCTTCAGATGTCTGCTGGTGGCGAAAGAAATGTTCACATCTGTTTAACCAACCTAGAGGATCTTCTTGCCCCCTAAAACGTGGAAAATCCAGTTTTGAAAATTTAGGGACAGTAGCACTTCCTCCTGCAACTTCTTTTCCCTTACGATTATGGCTGCCTCGTTCAGTAGAATCATTGGAGAACTTCGAAGCTGACAACTCCTTTGCAAGATCATCCAAGTGTGTATGGAGTGCCTCTTGCCTTGCAAGATTGGCTGCACGTTCTTCTTGGAATAATTGCACTGCTAATTGTTGCTGTAGTGGATCTGCCATAACCACCTGCTCTGATACCAGTTTGTTACGGTCCCTAGATATGGATCTAGTTATGGGCCGGAAGCTTGTGGTTTCAGAATTGGAAAGGGGGTTAAGGGTAGGTGTTTTCCTATGTCTACCAATGGTGCTGGTTCCTTAGAGAGAACCTGCAATCTCCTGAGATAAGTTCTCAGCAACTAACATAACTTTTCTGATATTCATTCCATAATTCCAACCCGCTAAATACAAACTTGGTGGAGTAACCACCTCCTAAAAACTAGGAATACAGGGAAATGGAGGAGTAACCTCCTCAACTGCAATAAAATAACTAACCACGACTAAATTACAGGAATTATAATAACTAACTAATGATAGTTAATTCAGGAAAATTAATTTCTGAATTTCCCATGTGTAAACCGCTGGTACACCAGTGGTCTGCTAACACATCATGTTTTCTGATTTATTTTGAATCCAATTCTCAAGTTTGATCAGATAACTCATTGATACCCAATATTTGTATTTTTGTGTTGGAGATTTTGCCCCAGTTTGAGATCCTAGATTCAGCCTGTCTTAACCACTGTGTTTGTAAAATTTCAATGCTAATCTCCTTTTGATCAAATGGCATCTCTTCCTGCCTTAACAATTAGGATGGGTGATTGGACAGTGGGCTCAAAACAACTAGGAATATCGGGTAGTATTTACCAATCGAAACAAAATATCTTCTTGTTGATGCCTGTAAGGTTTAGTAGTGCACTAAAGTATGCCCTGTACAGGATTTAGGTCCCATTGTATAGATATTTGGGTCCCACCCAAAGTTCTGCACAATGCACCTCATTGGCTTGGTGGTGCACCAAGTTCCCCAAGCATTTTTCTTATAGTTGTTCAATCAGTAGTTTGAGGTAGTTAACCTTTATTCTCTTTTACCTTATGGTTATCTATTGTAGGCAGACATGCAAGTGAGGGATAAAATTTTAGTTTTGCTGGACTCATGGCAAGAGGCATTTGGTGGGCCTGGCGGAAAACATCCTCAGTACTACTGGGCATATGAGGAACTACGGGTAAGTATGCAGCTGTCTATTTAACAAAATTTATTGATTATTCTTTACATCATGCCTAATGTTGATAGTTGTGTCTCCAAAGTGGGATACTAGAATGTCTAAATTGAAATTCACTTGAAATTGATGTATTCTGTAAAATGATACTCCCTCTGTCCCATTAATGCACTAAATTTGACTTTTAAGAAATTTTAAGAAGACTCAATTTATTTTAAAAGACATCAAATCTTTCTAGAAACTTACAATTATAATTAAATATTTTACATCTCTTTCAGTTTAAAATGGAAAAGTTTTGGCAATTGAGGAACTAAAGTTACCTTTTTTTTGTCTTTCAAAATGAGACATAATTTGCTCTGCCTCAGCCAATCCATTTCTGTTGCAAATATAAAGAGTACAAAGTGAGAAGAGAAAGAGAGTTTTTATGCCCCTAAATCTTTTGCACTGGATGGAGGATAACTAAGAAAAATAGAAAGAAAGGAACCCTGGTGTGTAAAAGGGAGGGTAAGGCAGAGATTAGGGAGTTGATATTGTGTGTGAAAATCCTATGGAGGACATACAGAGTATTGCTTTGGGTTATTTTCCTGATCTCTTGTATGGTGAGGCTTTTCTTCTTTTCCTTTTTCTTTTTCTTCTGCAGAAGGGACTTGTTTGGGGGGGGGGGGGGGGGGGACAGTGCCAGGACATAGCCTTCCTACCAACCTTCCTTTTGCCAATGATTGCCTTATAGTATCTCTTCCAATGTACAGAATGCGGTGATATATGTGTGTGTGTGTGTGTTTTGTCTTTCACCTGTGACTAGTGTTACATGAATATGCCTGAAGGACCCTATTGGATATATATACATTGTCCTTCTTTTGCTTTCTTAGTGGGTGCATACTTGTATAATTACAAATGCATATGACATATGGGTACACACATCTTCCCTTTACATACTTGTGAATTTGTACATGTGAGATCAAAATAAGCATATAATCAGGGAACATCATCAATCAATCATTGCTAATTAAGTGCATAATAAGATACTTGTAACAAAATTGATATTAACCAGCTTCTTAAAAGGGAAGAAAGTTCCAAGAAATACTGAAACCTTGTAGCATGTAGAAACTAGAAAATAGGTGCTTGATGCAAAGTAGAAAGGCAATACAATTGTGGATATGGTTCATAAAAAGAAAAAGCCCCTATCTCCTCCCAGCAATGAGAATGAAAACCATCACCAACATGAAAAGTAAGAAGAGAGAAAAAAAAAAAAGGGTATACCTGAGAGATAAGCTTCCATGGACTAGCATGTGTAGCATGAATTATAGCCCTGATTTCCCATCCATTGTGGTGCACAGCATATTCACTTTTAATCACCCTGTGCCAAAGAGAAGTATGTTCTAAGGGAAACCACTCACCCACTAAAGCAATGTTCTTGGCAACCAACAAATTGCCAAGACTCAAGGCCCCATCATTTTTATCCTGACAACATATTTCCCAACTAACCAAATGCTCTTTCTTACTATTCACAGCCCCCTAACCATAAAAAATCCCTCATAATCTACCCTTTCAGCTACTCCAACAGGAATCGAAACAAAGACACTAAAGAAGCCTGCATCAAAGTGGCATGACCCATAAAGAAAAATAGTCACCTTTCCAATTATCAAGCCAAACTTTTGTTTGGACAGCAGTACTTAATAGAATTAATACAAACAATTTGTTACAGAGTTTTAGCCTCATAAGGTTCTTTCTCCAGATGCTTGTGGTATGTGCTTTTAGAGTTCAGAGACAGATAGTCATGTTTTTCTGCATTGTGAGGTTGCTTGGCAACTTTGGAATCATTCGATTGGTACTTTTTAGGAGTATTGGGTTTCTTGTCACAGTTTGGATCAGTTTCTGTCCATTCATTTTATAGGTTTTGGGAAAGGAAAGAAGAGAAAGGCTCTTTAGAAGTGTGCTCTTTTTGCTGCGTTATGGTGCCTATGGCTGGGGCATTGCCAGAGTCTTTAAGCAGAGTTTTTTACCTTAGCATCTTTTGTGGGATAGAGTAGTTTTCTTATCTTCTCTTTAGGTGTCTGGAAAGGGTTTATTTAGAGTGGTTTCCTTAATGAGCTGATGTATTTTTCTGTTGTTTCACACATGTTATGTTGTTTTTGGAGGATCTCTTACCGACCTTTTTTGTACTCTTCTTCTTGTGAATAAATTATTCTTATCCAAAACAATTGATATTGACAAGAACAAAATGAGCTTCGTACTTAATATGAAACAAAAGAAAAACTAAAAAATAACTGGCCATTTGCATGTAAAAGATGTAGCAAGGCTATATGAGAAGTGAAAGAAAGACAAATACTTGATCTCTTATTTCCTTTTTTAAGACAGACAAGAAAGACCAATATGGGGAAATAAAAATATATCACGTTATGTTTTACTAGGCCGTATTGCTCTGCCACCTGTTATGGTTTTAGTTATTTGTGTACCATGTATTTTCATTATAATATATGTATACAAGCTAGATCCATGTGATTCTTGTGGGGGCAAACAGTTAAGTTGGAGATATTTTAAGGTTCACATTTTTTTTGTCAAAATCTTGGTGGGGTTAACTGCCCTTTGCTAAATCCAACTGTCATTCCCATTTTTGGTGAAGATTGTTTGCATGGAAATTTGTGACACATGTATAATAAATTTCATCGACCAGTATATCATATTATTGTGTGGGATTGTATAAATGGCAGCGATCTGGAGTAGTGTTTCCCAGACGTTCACCAGATGCAGTTCCGATATTTACTCCGCCTCCTACCCATCCACCTCTGAGACACATGCAAGCTGGATATGGGATGCCAAGCAACTCTTCAAAAAGACTTGATGAGACAATGGCAACAGAGATAGAAAGTTTAAGGTGAGACTCTGATTTTTGTTGACTCCAGCTTGCTTCTGCCACTTTCCTTTGTGTCCTTCTGAGCTTCTGTTTTTAGGTTACTTTTTGTCCCCAACTTTTGTCGTTAGGCTAATTTGTCCTGAATTTCAGTCTGTCCAGCTTGGATTCCATGCGGCATGTTATGGAGCTCTTGGGCGACATGCTACAGGCTGTGAACCCTAGTGACCATGAGGTATGTTGAATATGTTGAACGATTTTGTCTGGTGTTCTTCTTTGTAACTAAGTAAAATGATAAGTATTTTGCTTTTTATGCTTCTAGGCTGTAAAAGATGAAGTGATTATTGATCTTGTTGAACGCTGTCGTACCAACCAGAAAAAATTGATGCAGATGCTAACAACAACTGGGTTAGTATCCCCCAAATTATGAGGCCTTAAATATTTCATGCATACTATTTTTTTTTTTAATTTCCATATGATTAAAAGTTTGAATTTATAGCACATGGGAAGTACCTGTATGATTGTTCATCATAGCATGTGGCATATACTTGCATACATTTATGACTTGCTTTATGAAGTCTCTGCGTTAACAGGACATAATGTGGATAATTCTTTTTCTGTCGTAATTATGTGGCAGGGATGAGGAGCTTCTTGGGCGTGGCCTTGAATTAAATGACTGTATACAAAGTTTGCTTGCAAGACACGACGCAATAGCTTCTGGTACTCCCCTTCCAACTCAAGATGCAAGTTCCAGTTCACAGTCAACTGAAGCTTGTTCCTCTAGTTTCAATGCAAACGAAGCAAGGGGATCCAGCCCTAAAGACTCTGGTCCAACACCTAAAGATCCATCTACCCCAGTTTCTTCTGTAACAAGAGGCCAGATTGAGGAAGAGGGAGAAGAAGAAGACGAATTTGCACAGCTAGCTCGAAGGTTGTTCATAGCTGATAACCTATTTAATAATAAAATTTTCTTCTCTATTGCATTTTGAGATATCAAAGTCAAAGTAGGAAGCTATTTCTAATAAGAGTCATGATTATTTAAAGGCTTTTGCATGTGCATAGGTCTATAGAGAAAGAACACATTACATTTATAAATCAACATTGCCAAGTGAATGATTTATTCTTGGTTTTATTCAGGTGAAATACAAAGCAAAATGCATAAAGTATTTTGTCACATTAATTTATTTTTCTGTTACTCCATGTTATTTTATCTGTCCTATTTGGTAAGCATGCCTCTGAATTATGTGCTTGTAATTTATTTCCAAGATCAAGAGGTTACCTGCAACTTAATAGTATAGGTTCTTGTGTGGGACAAGATTGTGAACATGCTGTGTTCTGGTTCATGGCAAGTAATATTGTTCTCTTATTGTTCTATAAAAAAAAATTCTTCTCTTATGTCTTAAACTGTTGGACTGGCTCGTTATTGTCTTATTGATGAACTTGTTATTACCAATGCAGGCATTCGAAGACACAGACAGTGGTTCCTAAAGATGCAACAAGTGGATCCAGTGAAGGTTCAATATCCATGAACACTTCAAATGTGCCAGAACCCTCAGCTTCTATCCCCTCCAATGCATTAACTATTCCCAACCCACCTGCACCAACTAATACTTCAAAAGAGCAGGACATTATTGATTTACTTAGCATCACTTTGTCCACATCATCAGTATCTCCCCAGATGCCACATACACCCGTTGCCACACAAGAAATGCATCAGGCATCTGTTCCATCCAGCTCAGAAGGGTATCCCTATGCTTCCCAAACATATTCTGGAAATTTATCATACAACAGTTATGTTGCACCTTGGGCTCAACCTCAGCAACAACCTCAACACTTACAATCCCAACCTCAACCGCAGTCACAATTACAGAATCAACATCTTCAGTATTCTGCACCTCAACAGCAACCTCAGCCTGTTGTACATGTATTACAACATCAACCGCAGTCACAACAGAACCAACATCTTCAGTATTCTGCACCTCAACAGCAACCTCAACCCCAACTGCAACCCGTACATGTATTCCAACCTCAACTACAGTCACAATTACAGAATCAACATCTTCAGTACTCTGCACCTCAACAGCAACTACAACCACAGCATGAACCCCAACAATTTCAGTCTCAAGTCCAATCTCAATCACAATTACAACCCCAACCCCAAGCACAAGCCCTACATGTATTTCAACCTCAACCTCAGTCGCAATTGCAGAATCAACAGCTTCAATACCCATCAAGATACCCTCCTCCACCATGGGCTGCTACACCTGGTTATCCCAACAACCAAAACCAAATATCTGCCACAAATATGTTGACTCCTCATGCCAACACAATGGCAGCATCTTATACACCAGCACAAGGGGTTAGGCCCCTGCAACATAATAATTCATTTCCTTCTAGTGGAGATCCACGGGGGAACTTGGGACCTAGGAATCCTGCCAGTGCAACTGGACAAAAGCCCTTTATCCCATCTTACAGACTGTTTGAAGATTTGAATGTTTTTGGAAACACAGATGGAAGGATTAAGATGACCAGTGGTGGCACATCATCTAGCCTGTCAGGGACAATGGGCCCAGGTATGGTTGGGGGGCGTAAGTGAAATGCTAATTCTTGTGCTTAGAAGATGCAATGTGAATATGCTGTATATCAGAATCAGTAGCTTGTCGACATTTATGACGTATGTAAGTTCTTTAGATTGAAGCAATAAGACCTTGCTGCTTATGATTTGATCATTCCTACATTCACAACCATCTATGCTGGTAGTTTGAGTGTTACCTCCCATAGACAACAGACTTGGCATTCTTGGATATAAGATTTTAGTTTCTCCTGTAATTTCTTTCATTAAGAAGTTTGTTGATCTTTTGACACCTATAAATGGCACATGAAGCCAGTGCATTTTCCCTGCACAATGGCTCTTCACTCTTCTCACTGCATGTCACCAATATCATTTTTCTTTTTTTTCTTTGTGGTGGGGGAGGCAACTTCGCTCTTATTGCAATATGTGCCTAGTCCAATGATGTTGATAATATTTTATTTGTATTTGAATTGATCTATCTAAGTGAAATTTGTTTATACACGAGTTTTTTGGTACAAAAAATTTGATTTGTTGATACATGATTCTCTTACATGATTTAACTTGATGGAAATTTAGAATATTTTTAATTTGAACAATCCATACGGAGATTGACGTGCTCTTGACGTAGAATATTGAAATAACGGGGAAAGTATATTTTTAAATAACTGTATAATCAATGAGTGAAAGTTTTTAACAATGATTAAATGAAGAAAACAAATGACAGTTTTTCAGTATACATGTCATCCAGATTCATTTAATCCATTGGATGTATGCAAAATTGCAACTTTAACATAATTTTAAGCTTTCTGAACTCTTTCTTTAGTTAAAGTAATGTAGGGCTTACCATTTTCATATACACATTTTACTTTCTTATAAAATACAACAAAAATCACTTAGATTCTGAAATTTTTTATATAACTTAAGCCCTTCAAAGTTAAATTAGTCAACTAAAATAATGATGCTTTCAAAGACCGTAGTTATCGAGAAAATCTCAGGTACTAGAACGATTTTAGCTGCACTCTTTATAGACTAAAAAGACATTTAACTCCATAAATGAAACCCAAACGTTATCTACATGGAATATCCTTTTCTGGCTCGTGATAATGGTGCACTTGCTCAAGCTTGAATTTAATTACAAGTTGGTCAATACACCAATTCAACAGAAATTACAAGATAAACAGGTGTGAATGAGCCCCACTTTTCTGGAGCCAATCACCCACATCTGTCAGCAACACTAAAATTATGAATTTTGCTAAATTTACAAATTGGAAAAAGAAAAGGTGGGAATAACACACCAAAACAGGAAAGGAAAAATAATATAAAGAAAAGGATATGTACACACATTTACGAAAATGACATTATTTGCCGAAGCCTCCAATTAATATGCAGGATTTTCTTCCCAACGAGTTGCAACCATCTATGACGGAGGCTAATGAATATTTTGCATACACTATCAGCAGAAAGCACCCTACCAATATTTCCAGATGTATTCACAGCAGAGATGGATTGAGGTAGCAACCCAAGATAATCCAACGACAACAAATATGCGTGGCACTCTTAAAGCTTTTTGATGCACCCTTATGAACGGAGAGACAACCAGCAAAATTTATCAAGGAAAACAAGTGGATTCATCTTGCTTGAGTGTTGTCATCGGCATAGATACAGACACATGCATCTGCAGCACCAGCGGCAAGCAATACTTGGTATGGGTGGAAAGTGAGGCAGCTTACAGTACCAATTTTCTGGGCCATTAAGGTAGGGTAGTAACGAATAGTGCCTAGTTGTTCACCCTCCAGGCTAAAGACTTTGATGAGTTGTTTGGCTGAGCCACTGGCAATAATTGGAGCGTGCCTATGAACAGCTAAAGCTGTAAGTGAGCCCCTGTGAGCTTCAATAGTGAGATAGGTACCCCTATGATTTCTGATATCAAGGAACTGAATGTCCCCAGCCTTAGAAGCACTAACAATCTGTAAGGAAAGAAAAATGTCATGTAAACTTACTACAAATCAAATAAAATTCATAAATCATGGCTAGAATTTCATGCCAAGGTTTATGAACAAAAATGCAATTTATTGATAAAAGGAATGAAACTAGCAAGAAACTCCTTTTACCTTTCCTTGGTCTAGTCCAGGTTGAAAACCAATCCCTACAACTCTTTCTACTCTCTGAGTGTGCGGCCGTGATTCACAGACAAGCCTAAGTATCATTGACATTAGACAGACAATGAGAGTTAAAAAACCAAAAAAGGCTTCAAAACTCAACTGATGGGCTTTGACTTTTAATAATTTTCACATTTCAATACCAGTACTCTAAAAACATTTAAATATATGTAGGTAACCATGACAAAAGAAGAATATCTGGCAGGAGAAATTTATTTCCTGAGGTGCTTACATTTCACGGGTCCTCACATCATAAAGTCTGACAGAACCATCCACAAAACCAGCTGCAAATTGGCCCCCATGAACTTGAGTTGCTGCCTGAAATATAATTTGAAGCCTATGTATAAATGTAAATTTGAATGGCAATGACTGCAAACCGATAAAAGAACTGAGATATATAAGCATCATTAAGTTATAGATTACAGATTGTATAAAATAATACTGAAACATGGAGCTTATGTCATCAGTTTAAAGATATGCTAGAACAGATCAGCCAGTCAATTCTGCATACAGTAACAAGCTTAGATTCTGGTTTTGAAACTGCAAGTGGAACAAGGCACATGTGATTACAAGACAGGCGGCTAGGATTCTGAGGACATCCTCCAAAACTAGTTCCATCTTTCAAAATGAGCATGTACAGTTATTTCAAAGAGGATACTAGAGAATTAAAAAAAACTCCATTTCTCAGAAGAATTACAGATATGAAACACTGATACAGCTGCTGTCCAGGGTGGCAACTAGTGGCACACAGGCATTAGCCATGCCTAAAACACGTCAAAATAAAACTATCTTTGCATGGCTTTGACACACAGCTGAAAACTGCAGAACCCCAAATTAGCTAAGTTAATGGAGATCTTTCTGGAAAAGCCCGGATCTCTCAATACTTTGAAGATAATAGTTTACTATCACACATCAAATCCAGTCCTCTACATCTCTGGTATATTTTAAAGACAGTTGATACAAGGTGACCTGCAGCCATCATTGCAAAAAACGCCTAGGGAAAAATATGATGAAGAATACAGAGTTTAACTCTGGAAAGGACAAACATGAAACTTACAATCGAACAGCCTTGGATGTCTAAGTCTTAAACCTAAAACAAAACTACATACATTTGGCGGGTCATGGGGCCAAGGTAAAAAGTGGTGTAATGGATCTACTTTGATTTTTCAAGGCAACAGTACATCTAGTGGGAATTGTGGATGGGCCTCTCCAAAACAGTATGCTCACTCTGTAGATTGGTGTGTACAATCTAATAAGAAATTTTAGCTCAAATGTCTTAAAACCTCAACTTTGTCCATACTTCCATATCCTATGAACTGCATAGCTACCAGACCAAAATAATTGCCATGGAGATAGCCAAGAAAGAATCACCAAGCAGAAAACATTAGGGCCTTACCAAAGCTGAGATACTGCAATCTGATGATGAAGGTATAGGATTAACTAGCTGCTCTTTATCCAGATCCCATTGATTAATAGTTGATATCTCACCCGAAGCATACTAGTAATGTAACATGGGAAATAAAATCAACAAAAGAATCATCAAAATCGAAATATAATGGCAAATAGATGTTTGAAGAGGGGGTGAAAATAAGATATTCCACACTCTTGCCAAGATCATAAAGAATCATATACCAGATAACCACATTGCTGTTGCCAATCTACAACAGCATTCAGACTCCGCACGCCAGGTTTATGACCATGGATTGAAGAGAAAGCAGTGACAAGCTTTTGTTTACCCTTCAGAGTATAATCTTTCCATATCCGAATGTTTCCATCAGCTGTATCATGACACAGAGTAACAAATTTAATATTCCAACTTTAATTTGACAATTGAAAGTAAATTAAGAAACAGTAGTGATTATCACATGAAGCAGCAAGAAGCAAGCTATCATCAAGCTCATTCACTAGGCAGAGCTTAGAAATTCCTTTGTCAGGAAAATCATGATTATCAAAACTGTTGAGAAGCGTAGCCTCTTCATAATTCCATACCCTGTGGCAAACACCATAGGAACATAAGCAAACAAAAACGGAGAATAAAATGAAATATAACAATTAATAGAAAATAATTCACCAAGACCATAATTTATAGAATTGAGTGTAATTATATATTTACAAGTGTCTTTCAATTGAAGATAAATCTGCATATATCCTTGTCTATTTTTTTTTTATATAATTTTTTTGATTGGAGTAACTGAATAAAACAAACCNTCTATTTTTTTTTTTATATAATTTTTTTGATTGGAGTAACTGAATAAAACAAACCAACTTCCAAGAGAAAAAGGAAACTAATCCTTCTCCAGTATGTATGTGTGTATGTGGGTAAAAACTGTTTCTTGTCTAGTTAAAATTAAAAATCCTTATTCTTTTTTTGTGGATAAATATGGAGAATTGGGTTTTCGAGAAAAAAGTGTTGTCTACCAAAGAGGGGAATTGCCTTTATTTATTTGTATAGATACACAAACACACACCAGAATCCCCAACAGAACAAATTGAATGATAGAATCAGTGGCCTATGCATTAAAATGCCGAGAAACTAGGTTTTGAAAGAAACTCAAGTCAGTAGAAAATAATCCAATTTTGTGTGTGTGTGATGCAACCAGGGTATTAGATAAGTTTTGAAGCCTATCCATAGCAACAAAACTGTAGACATCCTTATTGGGGTGTGTAAATAGTCCAGTTTATTTTGGATTATTCTTTTCTCCCCGCAGCATCATGTGGTCAGAAGCCTTTGTAGTGGTGGCTTGCCTCTTTGCCTTTTGATTACACACCGCAAAATGACCACACCATTACTTTCAGTCTTGTATTAACATATGGTATTGTTAGTGGTGAAACTTGAAGACTTCACATACATATGAAGCAAGAAGATGAAAACTCTGTTCTAAAATATCCAACACAACGTTCAGTGGAACTTATTTTTGTACTGTCCAACAGCAGGTATATGCCTACTGGAATGCAGTCTAACTACAGACGAAAGAACATTAGAAGATTCTGCATGACCAAAAATAAGATAAAACCTGACCATTACAACCTCTGACCAGAAATTACAAAATCAATAATATCCTGATATAAAAGCAGGGAAATACAAACCAACATGTATCTTAACAGTTCACTGAACCTTAAAATCAATTCTAACAGAATAATAAAATTTGACACCAAAACACATAAAAATACTTAATTCTTTGGTCCTTTTGTTGCCTATCTCCTTACTCCCAAGTTCTACCAGACCCAAAACTGGAGAATTTTCTGCTATTTATAACATTTTCCACTTCACTAAAGTAGGCCACTTGCTTAGATAAAAGAACAGACTTCATTGAAGGAAGGGGAGGAGTAACAAAAAAAGGAGGAGGACAAGAAATCCTCTTTACAACAGCAACCAAAAAAAAAAACACAAAACAAAACAAAAAAAGGCACAACAGGAAGAAAAGCTCTTAAAGAAAATAAAGCCCTCATATCCCTTTGCATATCCCTTAGGGGAACACTGTCCATTAAAGAGGGCCATTTTCTGAGCACCAAAGAGATGCTCAAAAATGACTTATCCTATAACAGATCTAAGGAGAAATCTCTGTACTTAACATGAGCATTACACTCCCACCCAAATATCCCATAACAGCCATTTCTTGCCCCAACATTTATATACAGGAAGAAAAAGTTTGGCCCTTTTTCTGATCCACATTCCATTTTGTTGGGAAAGTCTAAACAGAGATTCCAATGAAATTTGCATACCTGATCCGTTCATTCTCATCAGCAGCTACCACAATCGGAGAGAATGGTTGCAGCAATGCTGTTTGTGTACCCTTAGTGTCCCATTTAGCAATTGGATTTGTTAGCCTGCTAACAACTGACAAGAATAAAAAGACATAAACTCCTCCATCAGAAATATCTAAAGTACTTGGTGAATGGGGAAAAAAAAAATACAACACAAACCAGAGTGCTGGCATTTTGCTATGTGCTCCAACGCAAATTTTTCCCTCTCTTCTCTTCTAGCTAATACTTCTTCACTATCATCAGCTGCAGTTAAAAGTGGCTTGGAGAAGTGGCCACAACTCCAATTATAGATGGTTGATTGTGGAAGAAAACTGCGATCTGAAGTCCCAGAAGCTCCCCTTGAACCTAAAAGAGGATCAGCTAACCCTGAGTCTGGTGAATTTATCAGGTGGGGCCTAAACTCTAACGAGCATACTCTTCGCATTCCAGTTAAGTAACTTGGACGAGGAGGACTGACTGGAGGGGTTCTGAAGGCTAGAGGGAAGTGACCTGCCAAAACATGGTATACAACACTTAACAGAAAGGCAAAAACATAATGCAGGAAAGTTTATCAAACAATCAAATTAATAGAGAGAAACCCTAACAAAATTAATCCCGCGTGATCAACCATTGATATGCAGAAGGAAAACAAGGAAGACATTTACCTCCATTCATATCAAACGATGAAGATGAACGAGCTAGTCCAAACGATGCTGTAGGTTCACCAGTCCGAATGCTAGTGGACTTCAAAGGTTTTGCTACCACTTGTTCAATGCCTATTATGGAAAGTACCCGACGACCAAGGTTTGCAATGCGGGGAGATGGATCTTTTGCTAAAGTACACATTGCAAATACACATTGTGTATACAAAGCATTGTCAAAGGGCTTTCGTCCTGAGTGATTAACCACTCCATTGCTGAAACCATCATGCATTATTCCTGAATCAGAATGATGAGATGAATCATCAGACAAAGGAGACCCATGCATAATTCCAGAACTACCCAGAGGACTGCTGGAAGACACCCGTCCATCTCGAACCACCGAAGAATTGTCATTTCCTATTCTCAAGAGTGGACCAATTTGAGAGGAAACAATACTTGCATGGGGTATATGTTGGTTTTGGTTAGGATATCCACCACCTGAACCTTTAATATTAGCCAATGAAGGTAAGGAATTTAGCAAAGAATTGGACTGAGGTTTCCAATATGCAGCAGCAATGGACTTTAGGTGCTTGTTGTGGCCAAAGGCAAAGCGTGCCAGAGCTGAAAATAGAAATAAAACCAATGTTACAGTAGTTAGCATACCTTACTTGAAGTTATACATGAATTACTTAAACATGGAAGTATAGTAACTTCCAAAAATAATCTAAATCTTTTTCTGATTGATTTATTTTAAGCATTTTCAACCATTAATTTAAATCAATGTCAACAACTTTATAAGTTTAAAACAGCTCAGCTAGTAATTCTGAAACCATATAGAGACGATTAAAAATTGGCAGAGATGGTAAATATACTAAAACTACCAGGTAAGTGCCAGGATTGTAACTTTCCATCTAGTCTTGTTCATAACTACAAGGAAACATTTCATAAAGAACACTCCAAATTAATATTTAAACTCTGATGCTTAATCACTTACCCACAGCTACCTCTGCCCTCACCAGTGGACTTCCATCAGAAGCCACACTTAAAAGACTTTTAACAATACTAATTTCAGCCCTAAACTTTTCATCATCATCGCATTCTTCATCGCCTCCAACACCTTCTCTAGTGGAGTCGAATCCCACATCAAGAAGGGTACCCAGTGCAAAAACAGCAGAAGCCCTAACCTGATACAGAACATTCATCATGATTCTGGCATCAAATTAACAAACCAAAAGAGAATACTCATCTATTAAATACCATGGGAGCTGAAAGGTAAGAAAGATACCTCTGGCTGGGGTTCCAACAGCAGAGGAGCATATATAGAAGGGGCATCTGCCTGCAAACCTAATATTTGGGCCTCTGTGAAATCTTCCCACAGTTTCCCCAGACAGAGGCAAAGCCACTGAAGAAATAGGGGTTCAGTTTGTATATCATTGGGAGATGAACTTTGAAGATGCTTTAAGCAGACATGGATTAATCCAGCCTCAATACAGGCTTCCTGGCCTCGTCTGTGGCCATCCACAATCACAGCCAAAACAAAAGCAGCCATTGCACGCTGCTCTGGATATGCCTCCATGCTATCAAGAAACTTGATAAAATAGATATGACCCGCATCCTTCACTAGATCAACTTGACATGACTGCAGTCCAACAAGGAACACCATTATCATTGCACAAAAACAAGGTAGACATACAACACAGTTTCAACACCAAATATATGGAAGAAAACCAAAATGAGGAGATAAAGATTCAATTGCAGATGATATATAGGAGGATGAAATAAAAAGATTTGTAATAATTGTCATTATATTGTTATTGATTTTATTTATAATATTTTGGGGCCTGAAAGTGATCTAGATGGACTAACATTAGCTCCAAACTTAGGAGTTCTATTTAAAATACGATCACCTGAGTGTAAAATTATATCTCTTATCCTAGAAAAATGAGGAATAGTTGGGTTTTCTTATATAAGGATTTTGGATGGACTGTTTAATGATCAATTGCCTATTGTCCCTACTTTGTCCCTCCTCACCTTCAGTTTCTCCCCCTTGTTTCTCCTATCTCTCTAAAACATCTCTCTATTTCCTCTTTTACTCCCCTTCTCTATCTTTCAACTTTCTCTTCTCATCCCTTAACAAATAAAGTAAAACATAACAAACGTTTACAAGATGTAATAGTCAGACAAGAAGCAGGCCAACATGTCAGCCAATATTTTAATAAAGGGCTCTGTATGGGGCAAAAAATCATGTGTCTCACCAAATATGTCTATACATAGAACACAAATATGACAAATTTTACATTATCTTGTTCACAAAACAAAAGTACAACAAAATTCACTAAAAACAATAAAGCATAAAAATATTGGATCAAAGACCAAGCAATAAATTATAATAAAATTTTCCCAATTCTACCTCATTATTTCCCTATTCAGTCCACTGATTCATTCAAAACCCAAATTCATTATATTGTCAGTTCTTATTGTGACAAGAGGTAATCTCAAGAAACCATTGACATTTTCACTTTTCTTTATTTCCTTCTTATAGAATTTGAATTCTGTTTTTTATCACCTTTCCTATACAATTTTAAATATTAAAAAATAGTTAAAAAGGTTACAATAGTAAGAAGCATAAACAGCACATCACTGGAAAACATATCATTTATATTACTTGAACCTACTTGTTTGGATAATAATTAAGCTTCTCCAAAGGTACCTTATCAAGTGCAAGAATCTTTGTCCAAATGAATACAAGAATCTGACGAAGTTCTGGTGTTGTTGTTTGCAACAGCTTCAGAACATACGGAAATATGCCAACAGACAATGCCTACACATAGAAAACTCGTTAAATAGTTATGGCATTACAAAACTTTTATACATAGGGAAGGCAATTGCAACAAAAAACAACAAATTACAAGAGAAAATGAGAATTTACCAGGTCTACAGCCCATGGCCCCATATCAAGGAACCTCCCAAGGAGTACCAAAGCCCGAAATCGATGGCATTGACTAAGCAAAACCTGAAACAAGAACAGTGCTAACTTCTGAGTGCAAAGACTAATGCAAGCACCAAACAATGTTCCCACTGGCAGAAAATATACAGAACATGAAAAATGAGAAACAAACTTAGCTTCAGTATGATTACTGAGGAAAATGCAGAAAACCCAAAACAAATTCTTAGTCACCATACAACTAAAGAGTATGATTACTAAACCTAAATAGAACTAACAAAAAAAAAAAATGACAATTGACAACTCAAACAACTGGCAAGCAGATTCCTGAAGATATAGCCCAATATCCACCGTGAAGCACTTCGAGAGTAGCATTTAGTGCTATACACATAAAACTGCCAAGAACACCTCCATTGATATCAAAGAAGACAAAGTATTATATCCTTTTTTGTAACTAATTTGGAGCCATTGACGAAGAATTATACAACCAAACATTGGTAACTATAGCTCACAGAGTAGAACTAGAAACTAACAACAAATACACAATTTTTGTCAAATATCCATCAGAAGTAAAAAATATTGGTCATCAATCAAGACGAAACAATTTCAGTCAAGAAAAATCTTATCCATCTTACCCACCAAAACCTAGTTAAGGAACAGGGCTTGACAGCTGAACTGACAAATATCATGCAACCTACATAATAAAAGTATCAGGAACCCAGTCGGTGGTTCCAAAGACAATAAAGAACAAGAGATTTTCCGCACCTGAAGAACTATAGGCAACTGCTCTGGTGGTTTCTTATGTTCAGAACCATGATCAAGCCATACCTCAAAGGCAGTTAACTGCTCAGTGAAAAATGTACTTGGCTGAAAGAAACAAATATATATATTCTAAGTCAGCAAAAAATAAAGGAGACTAATCTTTATTATTATTCTCCTGCTTTAGTAGTGGATCAGATTTCTTTGATATTGAATTCCAGAAAGAAACTCTAATTCAGAAGTACTAACAAAATCTAGATGTTACCTGAAACTCTGCATTAGGATCCTCAACTAATGATGGGAGCTGAGAGAGGCAGAGCTCAGCAGCCATGTCCCACGCATCCCTGCAGCATGAATAAGTAACAAATAGTATTTGTGACAATTAATAGTGTAAGCAGTCATCAGCACATATTACAATAACATCACAATTACGATCCATGGTACCACATATGATGCTGATGTGTTGGTGGCAAATTTGGGTGAGAGATCGGGGAACAATTTGCAGATCGCATAATTCGTTCAGCAAGTAGAAAGTTTCGGAATAAACTTGCAACAAGTAAATCTTGTCTGAACAGTCTCTGAAAAAGATCTGCAGGACAAAACTAAATATAAGATACAACCAACCAATAGGAACCATTTGATTGAGTAATTTAATGAGTGCAGCAGGGAGGTGGGGGAGGATGGAACCCACCATGAGGAAGAACATTCCAGGCGATGGTGTCAGTTACTGCTGTGAAGATCCAATTCAATTCACCAAGAAGTGTCTTTCGGTCATTTGGCCGGCCAGGGATCTTATCAATTAGCGAATAATCAAGTGATTCACGAAGTAACGAACGAGTGCAAAACCTAGGGAGAAAAATAACATTAAAAGAACTATTAATACATTTTAATATAAAATACATGTACTTAACATCACTTAAAATGTTCAAGGACTGGAGGAAACAATTTCAGTAAGTTACACAAAAGCACGTATCTAATATAAAATCAACATGGAAACCTTGTAGACTAAGTGATTGTCAGTCACATACCCTTCAAAACTAGTATAAATAGATTCATTATCAGGGTAAGTATTAAGTAATCCACCAACTTCATTATTGTCTGTGCCATTTTGCACTACCTCAAATGGCACCAGGTCCCTTAGGTGAACTCAGCTTCACAGTTCAAATGCTAAGGTTGTCAACCCCCATAGTAAGCAAAGCAGCAGATAGAAAACATGTTCCCCTTTATCCATATCATAGCAAGAAATTAAATATTTCAAAATTAAATGGGATAGAATATATAAATTCCCTTCTTCCTTGGATGAGTCTGTATCTATTCATTTTAGAGGTTTTGGAAGGGGAAAGGTGTGCAAGGTGCTTTGAAAATGTGCCATCTATGCAAGGTTGTGGTGTTTATGGTGGGAACAGAATGCTTTCAGCCAGAGGTCTACACCAACACTTCTTTTATGGGATAGAACTGGTTTTTTTTTTTCCTCGTTATGGGTGTCAGCCCATGGGTTTTTGTTTCTTTGACATATATTCAGAGGGATTGAAGAGTTCTTTTGAGCTGATTGTACCAGTTTCTTTGGTTTTGTTTTTCTTATATTTTTAAGAGGATCTCTGGTCCTCCTTCCATTGTATCCTTATTTGACTTAATATATTCTTATTTTATCCTAAAAAAATCCATAATTGCTCAAGCCCAACACTTTTTATGGATTAAGAAAAAAGTTTAATACTAAGAGAGACAGTACAAACAATAAGGATAAGATATCCTCCTCAAAAACTGAGAAACAGCACAACAGTAGAGCAGAGGGGGTACATAAATAGAATAAAGCCCTCCCAAAGAACTCTGCATATCTAACAAAGAGACACCCTGAAAAAACCAACAAGCAGAATAACAAACAAAGGCAGAGAAGGCAACCCTCTCCCAGAGGCACAGAGACCCAAATACAGAATCACACAACATCATATACACCCTGGCAAATCATACCATCAATTGTTGCAAAACACCATTATCAAAGTGGTCAACTTTAATATCATTACTACTATAGTTAACATAAAGACCACCAACAATAAGTTTTACCAAAACTGGTAGGAAGTCACTTTACAAAACAAAACAGTGAGCTTTCAATTGTATGTTGAAACTGATGAATACAATCAAGCATCATGAAAACAACTGAGTCTATAGGATTTTGTTATTTAGCCCCTCATTGGATTATTCTCTTTTCAAACCATGGCCTAAATTACAGACTGCAATCTGTTTAGAGGTGTTGATTGATGCTACCTCCCAAAACACCTGATAAGGATTATCCATCTCTTATCCGCTAAAGTTTCCCAACTCCAATAATCGTACTTCATCAGAAAGAAGAGAAAATTGTTTTGCTCGAAACTATATTTGAGATAACAAAGAGTCCAATAGAGCATGCAAATCAAGCAATGAAGATTAGAATCCCATTATATTCTGCAGAATAATAAACATAATTTGAAAGTCTAAAGTAGAACCATTCATACTGAAGATTTAGCATATGAAAACATATTCTATATCAGTAAACTAAACAAGAACTGAAAAGGAGAAAAGCTTTACCATCGCAACGCCATCTTAATAGGTGTTGTAAGGCAAGATGTAAACACATCAGCAGGGAATTCTGCACTCTGAGGCAAAGTCTCATGTGCTTCACATGCTGCAAGCAGAATGCAGTCCCTTGAGGAACCAGAGGTGCCAGAAGCACTCCATTCATGAAGCTATTGAACAACAAGAAGTCAAGTCAGCCATCAATTTGGCAGTTGAAATTTCAAGAATAATGTCAGTTCCCATATCTTTGCAGTTTTCTTTACACGCAATATGTAATTGCTATGTCTCTGCATTATTACCTCAATGAAAGAATTGACAATCATCCCAGCAGCAGAGCAATCAAAGACATAAATTGAGGGGGTCTTCAGCCAAGAATCGAGGTCACTGATTGGTAGGGGGATATACTGTGTATAACTCTGCAACATTATCAGATGGAGGATCAGAAAATGAATATGAAATTCATAATAATATATTACCTTAACAAGGGATTAATTTTTATTTGGAATCTCTTGTCAAGTGCTCAGGAAATTAGGGTAAATTAGGGTTTTCTGATAAATTCATAATAATCATCCCATGCGCCCCTATTTGCTCTCACATCTCCAATTCCCAATCTCTCCCTCCCCTCCTCTATTTCCACTTTCCTCTATTGGTTCTATATCCCTACTGCCACAGGGTCATATTCAATATATTAGATAACTATCTCACATCAAGGACTCAAGTTACCTTATTGAAAACCCAAATTTCACCATTGGCAGTTGGCTTTGGCACACCATGTCCATTGTAATGAAATAAAACTCTTTCTGATTTGGCATATCTGCGACATGTAGTACAAAGCTTCTTCACTTCATCCACTGTTGGATCAAGTTGACACTTGTAGCGGGCCTATTGATATAGCCACAAGGTTAATTGAAAAATCAACTTCATAAGGTAATAAGCAAGATGATGTTTATTAATTAATGTTCCCACCTTTGGTTGCCACCTTTCGTACTGACTAGTCAAGGTTTTTCCAATTGATTCCAGTGCTTTTTGAGGTGCCATAGAAAAAGGATCTACAGCAAAGAGAAAAACAAAAATTGGAAAAACAGAATTACATCTCATCCACGAGAAGATATATAACAAAAATAAATCCCAGAGTCCATAATGTTTCATTTGGTTGTCATATAAACAATTGAAAGGAATGCTAAGTATTGAATCAAAATTTGTTCACTGTAAGTATCCAGAGATTTGATATTCTTCATCATCTTCCTAGGTATTAAACAATGCACTATAATAGAAACAGAGAAAAATTATATATAAAAAGATCTAGGACAAGCCATAAATCAAGCAAGATACTGAAATTTCAATTTAAGTAACTTACCTATATTAATCATCAAGAAATTTCCAACAGACGCAATATGGTTAGATCTAAGATTGAAAAATGCTAGAACTGGAGAATAAGTAGGTTGCAGAAAGCAAAAGTATGAGCCAGAGAGTTCAAACATAGGAAATAAGTGTGAAGTCATTGCATGCTAGTCTGCCAAAGAATGTATTGTTTGTTACTGGTTTGGACTGCTCAATAACAGGAACTTGTAAAAAGAAGTACAAATTCAGGGTTGACCAAAAGATATTTAAAGACAGAAGATGTACAGAGAAAACGAAATTTTGATTTAAGTTTTCACTCTATCTAAACTTTTTCGCCAGCTAAGAAAGTAGTTTACAAAATAACAATAAGGGAGTGGCTGGGGAAACATTTGACAAGGAGAAGATTAATAAACAGGAGCCACAAAATGGTATAATTGTATTTACACATGATCAGAACTTCAGAATATATGCAATCAGAAATCTTAAAAAGTCTCAAAGCCATGAAAAAACTTTTCTTTTATAAAAGAAGAAATTCTATTAGAAAGAGAAGAGAGAAGAATAAGACAGCAATGGATAAGGCATCCTCTTAAGCAAAACAAAAGAAAAAGAAAACCACTTATCAAAACAGACCCCAATAACTACACATATATGACAAGAAAACCCACAACAGTAGCCTTTGGCTCAGCACCATAAAGATGCCAAAAGTCTCCAAGCCATGAAGAAACCTAGAATACTAATAAGAGAAAATTAAAATTAAAATCACAAATGAGAGATCAGCAGGGTAAAAAGAGACCTATCCAGCACTCCATTCTGGCACAGGGAGAAATCTTAATTACATCAGGTGGATCAACACTAATGTTTAGACACAACACTAGAGCTACACATCCCGTCTTCATCTGCATCACAAAATTGCAAGTTAAATCAAAGCAGCTTCTTTGCAAAGATAAATTATATAAGCACCTTCCAGGCTCATACACTAGAACATCTACAAGAGAGAGAGAGAAATCTATTTGGCCAAAAATATATTGAAGAAAACACTGATTGAAAAATTATTCTAATCAAGAATTAAAAGGCATGAAATGTCTGTATACTTTCCAATGAGAATACAACAACTGACCTACATTCAATTATAAACATGGATGAAAATTTATCTCAAATGAATTATATATGTTCACCCCACATTAGAGAGAGAGAGAGAGTACAGATGGAAAACCTTCAACAAAGACAGCAACAAAATCAACTTAGGTTTTCTTCTGTAAAACAGAAAACCATCATGGCTGTATCAGTATAGAGGTAATAAGTGACTTGTCACATTTCACTGTGTTAAATTGTTGTTTATATATTAAAAAAAAAAACTGCTAATTATCTTGAGGACCGCATGAATTTGAAGTTTCTTTCAAGCGGACAATCCCCTCCTTCCTACACAAATTCCAATCTTCCATTAGGAAGAGAATGGAAACTCTTTTCAAAACATTGAATGCCATATAATGTATGAGATTTCCTTTGTTCCACTAATGCCTTTAAACCATTATTTGGTACAGGTGGTTGGTGTCACTGCACTGAATCAGATGCTTATGTGAACGAAGCCTCAAATTATTCTTCCAAAAGGAAAATTTAAAAGTTATTACATGGACTAACAAGGAATTGAGCAAAGGTGGCTAATTGTGGAAAATTGCCAACACAAAAATGCAATCAAACTAAGCGAGAGTTCCCCACTTCCCATTTTTAATGACGGGGACCAATATTCAGAATTTTAATCCAATACTAAATTTGAGAAGCCAATATGTAATTACGTACTTTTACATGTGTGTGCGTACATCCTTGGCAATCTGGAAATTTCTTTCATGGATAGAAACAACTATATACTTTTATAAAGAACTCCTTTAGATTATTCAAGCCTCATTCTAGGAATCCCTTGTCAACCAACCTAAATGATGAAGAGAACCTTTCACCTAATTTACATTGTCGAGAAGCCAGGCAACAGCAGAAGTTTCAGGCACTTCTAAAGATCTGTTTCCATCCACTTGCAATCTAATGTAATGACTACTGTGCTATCACTTTTTTCGATCTGATAAAACCATTACAAAAAGAATAATGCTGTTTATAACAAAAACCCATGGTGAAAATTGATCCTGAACGGATGTGTCATACAGGAACACATCTACACATTTCCTTGATTTCAGCAACTACCTCATCTCTTCCACCCATATGATGCATGTACACCCATTCATTGCATGTTTTCTCTAAAAATCCATTTGGCCAAATAGCAGTACTGTTACAAAAATATGTACTACAAAGTGTAACTTAATGGTTTTTGAACAACTATAAATATGAGTAAATAGAGGGAACCATTACATCATCCTTGAACACATCAATTCTATTAAAATCATCATACTTGATGAAGAAAAAAAATGGTGGTAGATCCATAGTAAGATGAAAGCTGCTTATTTATACAATATACATCTGGGGCACAAACTACCTCTATCAATCAAAGAATCTCCTTTATAACACTGATGTAATTAATCAACAAACTTTCATTCTCATGGGCATACCATTTCCTAATGGGAGTTACCAGAATTCAAAAAACAGAACTCTTATCTAAAAGAAACTCCTTGTGATTTGTGATTATTCTTGTTTCTCCACTCTTTAAAAGAAGCAAGTGTTATAAATGTGTTTTGCCTGCCTCAGTGACAATTCACAACTCTAGTCAAGCAATTGAAGAACATCTAAATCTCCAGCATAGCTTATCCATTTCATGGTCAGTTCATAAGCCAAATAGTTACTCCACAAATTTTACGTTTCACCAAAAAAAAAACAATCAGAAAAAGTAAAAAGATCTCCAATGCACATTTTATGTTTAATAAGTTGAATCTTTAGTCATCCAAACAAGTCATGCTATGAGTACTTAAACAGAGGCATTGGCCACTGTAAGGATTGAAATGGATTTCCAGGCACAAAACCAGTTGCCCAATTTCTATTATGTACAGCACATGATTGGCGACACTTTTTTCTTTAACAAGATAAGTAAAACTTCAATCATCAGAGGCACAATGTACATGACACGAAAGCACAAAGATGATGTAACAATTGATAGACCACTCGAAAACATAATACACAACTGCACTTCATCTGGATTTTAAGGTTTCTCATCCTAACAATTAATAGCACACTGCAAGTCACTAGAAAACAAAAAAGCTGATTCATGAGGAATTAAGACAAAATAAACATTTTTCACTCAGTAACACTGAACTGCCACAAGAAAAAGGGTGAACTTTAATGGGTAAAAGCTTACTCTGTCCTTAGGTCGCCATTTCGAGACCAACCCACTTTCAGATGGACCCGAGGGCACAGACGCCTCAAACGCCTCATGCCGAAGTTCACATAAAACAACAGTCTGGGGCAAATACGCCAAGCTTGTGGTAGTAGAAACCCCAGCATTACCATAACTACTACTCGCAGCCTCTGAATCCCTTCTTTGTGAGCTCAAATCACTATCTTCATGAGAAGAAACACAATCATCCAAGTGGTTTGAGACCACCACCACCGAAGATTGCGAAAACCGAGATGCCATTAAATCCCCCAATGCCATCCAAATCCAAAACCCTTAAACAACGAAACCAACCTATAGACGATCATTCAACCTTGTCATAACCAGAAAACCATACAAAACTCGAAGAATGAAATTATGCTCTGAGCAAAGCTTGTAGGATCAAGGCAAGCTGGGAGGGGGAAGTGTATTGAGCTAATCAACGAAGCCGCTGAACCAGCGGCGCATGGAGATTCGCCAAAGAAAGAAGAGGGAATCCAGCTCGGAAAACGAAGGAGAAGGAAAGGAAGAAAGGGTCTGAAAACCCTAGAAACCCTAGGAGAGGAGGAAGAGGACGATGGGGGCGCATAGAACAGTGGCGGCACAACACAATGAAGGAAAATAATAGCTGCGAATGCGATTTTGTGAACAAAGGGGAAAATGGAGAATAAATGAGAAATTTCAATTTTGGGAATTGGATGTGCGTGTGAGTGTGCTTGTGCGAGTGCCTTTGCCTTTGGAGTTATACTACCTTTTACCCATGTCTTGTCTTCTCCCTTTTTCTTCTCCCACTTTTATTTTATTTGTTTCTTTTTAGTAATTAATTAATTAATTTTCAATACTTTTCTTTTGGATGATTTCATTGTTTTTAAGGTTTTTTGGATAATGCAAAATTTTATCAAACAAGCAACAATACAACAATATGTTATGCATTTGGTTTCTTTTCTTCCTTTTTTTTTTTGGATAATGGAAAAATTCATTAAAGAAAGCAACAGTAATATGTTTGGATATGTTTTCTTTTTTATTTTCAAGACAAAAGTCAATTTTTTTTGCATTTGTAAATTTTTATTGCACATAATGTATGTATAACATTCTAAGAGGAGATTTGAAGATGATAACCCCAAAATGCATTTCAGGGATAAAAAATTAATAAATTGGATTGGAAAGTGACAATCTTGATAGAAATGATTATTATTAAACATCTCAATATTTATTTTAAGAACACGTTATCTCCTAAAGATTAGGGGTTTAAAAACAATTGATATCATAGTATTAAATTGTGAAACACATACATGGTAAGAGAATATTTTAACATTGAAATCACATAATTAACTATGGTTTGATAAAGGAGATCTCAACTATAATTAAGTTGATTTCAATTTAAAATAAACAAAGACACAAAATATGTATAAGAAGTTCAATAGCCAAAAAGGTGTGATTCCCTTGGCACAAAGCTTTGGCAATCATAGGTGTATATAAAATGATATTCCAAATAGAAGAAAAGTTTGTTTCAGTATCAAGAAGTATGTTCAGTCTTCTTCAAATTACCTATAAAACAAGAAATTTGTTAAATTTTGGTATGTTTAAGAAATTTACATTATTCCACAAGATTACATATTTAGGCAGTAGGCACTACTTCCTTCTTATAAAAAATAAAATAAAAGTTACTTAAGTATAAGATAAGATTTAAGAGGAAAAAAAAAATTATTTGCTTTTCTTTTTGTTACAACGTGTTTTCACAATGCTCGAGAAAAAAGCTATTCTGAGCGGTCTGTCCCTTAAAACGCCAAATTTGATGTCACGAGAGAGTTGTACCTCATATACAAACAATAACTATATTTGTTCAGGAGTATTTAATGACGTGACTCACATATTAATGACAATTGAAAATATTTTTAAAATTTTCAAAAGTTATTTACTACAATTTTATGGTAAGATTTTCAACCTTTTGATAAATTTGTAAAATGTTATTCTGGTGAACCACCTATAATAATCTAAGTATATTAACCTATGAGTAACATGTATATTAAACTCTTCAGTGCTTAATCCTCACTTGCAATAAGTGGTAACTATAGACAAAATTAGGCATATAGAATACTTCTAGAAAAATGCTTCTGAAGCTCTCTTTCCAATGTGAAGTTATGGTATTTATCTTACAATGGTTCTGACATTCCTATGTGGAGTAGACTTTTGGTTACACTTGACAATCTTGTTCAAATGGCATTAAAACCCCACAATCCATCCCAACATGTTTGAGGAAAGTGACACTTCCTATAATAGAGATACCCATTTAAGTGTGCTACAAGAAAACTCTTTAGAAGTAGGGAGCAACTAAGCTTGTGTATTGTAGTACATCACTGAAACACAACATTTACAGCCCATTACTATATGGGAAAATCACAATTATAGAGAAAGAAACAAAAGCTTCTCAATATAGAAAATAAGAATAAAATNTCTAAGTACATTAACCTATGAGTAACATGTATATTAAACTCTTTAGTGCTTAATCCTCAATTGCAATAAGTGGTAACTATAGACAAAATTAGGCATATAGAATACTTCTAGAAAAATGCTTCTGAAGCTCTTTTTTCAATGTGAAGTTATGGTATTTATCTTACAATGGTTCTGACATTCTTATGTGGAGTAGACTTTTGGTTACACTTGACAATCTTGTTCAAATGGCATTAAAACCCCACAATACATCCCAACATGTTTGAGGAAAGTGACACTTCCTATAATAGAGATACCCATTTAAGTGTGCTACAAGAAAACTCTTTAGAAGTAGGGAGCAACTAAGCTTGTGTATTGTAGTACAGCCCATTACTATATGGGAAAATCACAATTATAGAGAAAGAAACAAAAGCTTCTCAATATAGAAAATAAGAATAAAATTGGAAGAAACTAAGAAAGCATCATGAAGAAATAAACTTCTCTTTAAAGAATGTAATTATTTTATATATGCATAAAGTTTTGACTTTAAATCTCTTTAAAAAATAGATATATTGAAATAAATGAGGAGAGAGGATAATCTATTTTCTTTTGCTTAGCTTCCAAATGGGAAAAAAGAATTACTATTAGGGTTTGTTTGTTTTACTAAAAAAAATTTGTAAAAGAAAATTTTTCTATCATAAAAATTTTTCTCTTTTTTTTTTTGTTGGAAAAGAAAAGTTGATAGAAAATGATTTTCTATCAATTTTTAAGATTTCACACTATCTACAAAAAATTTCTTTTAAAAAACGGAAGAAAACTTTTCTACTGAGAATCAATGTAAAATTTTCTATAAAAAAAATGTTTTCTGTCAAAACAAACAAAAGAAAATTTTTCTAGAAAATTATTTCTAATGAAACAAACAATAAAAAAATTTGGAATAGTAAATATTTTCTGTAAAAAAAATTATAAATTTTTTCTTTTCCATCGAAACAAACAAACTCTTAAAGAAAAATCCATGAAACTTAATTTGCAATTTATCCTTTAAAAATGGCATTGAGAGATAGGAATTAGAAGTGCCCTCTCTGAGTATCTGACGCACATAAACACTAAGCAATTTCAAAGAAAGGTTTTCTTTGTGGGTGACATTCCTGACAAATCCTTAGTCCAATTACATATTCACGCAACTCTTTCATTCTTTCTCCATTTCTTCAAAATATCTCTCTTTCTCTCTCAAAAAGCAATCCACATATAATTCTCTTCCACTTTCCCAACTTCTTTTTATCTTAATTTTCTTACTACGCAACACCTTTCCATCTTTGGCATACTTTCTACAAAGCTTTAAGGCTGTTGGACAAGAACATTTCAATTTTGTGTTACAACGTAAAACGAGTTGTTGACTATGGGATGGTGATAACCACACTTTAATTTTGGTGGATATCTTTCTAAACCCCACTTTCCTTGTTATATTAAAAAAGCAATAATTAGCTAGAAAAAATTGTCTAGAATTCAGTTAGCAATTATAAATGTAAAGTAATTTTATTCAACTACCACTTTTGAATCTTAACAAAATCTAGAGAAATTTTCTCTAATCAAATAGAAATGTTCTTGTATTAATTATTAATCGGGGATTCTATGATACTACATGTATATGTCATACTATACTAACGTGGCAAGCATACGCAATTTTCATATTTTATTTGATATAAAATTAATTTATCTTATTTTCTCAAACAAACTTAAAAATAGTTAATTTGTACACATGTCATTCACACATTAGCTGTTTTTATGTAGTATGACATACAACAAAGTATCTAAGAAACCTCCTTAAATAATTTGTTAAATCAAATTTTGTAATCATATTTTATAATCTTGGTTTTCTCTGCACCCTAGCAATTCATAACAAAGGGCTTTCATTGTGTCCCCAAAGGGATACTCTAGTTGAGCATTCAATACTCTTTCATAGAGATTTTGTGTTCAAATTCTATTGGAAGCACATGGAGTGTGATTTTGGGAAGAGATAGGCTACTCTTGTTATTCTGTAGTCTCTAATAAAAAAAGAAAAAATTAAAGGCTTTCAATATTTAACAAATATATCATGAATATTTTCATTGATATGACGAATCGATAAATACTTTAAGAGTGAATTTTAGTGTTTTATACACACAACATAAGTAGCTAGTTTACATGATTTTCTATAAAGTTGAAGTTCTACGTTTAGTTTCCAATTTTCCCAACATCCCAATTAGAAATTTTAACTTTTTCCATCAAATGGTAAAAAAAAAATAATTCAGTTTCTTCTTATGTACTTTGGCTCAATTTCACTTTGCTATTTGTCATCTATTTTCCAATGGATAAATGCAAGTGAAAGGTTATGTAGACTTACATATATATATAAATGTCTTCCCTATGAAAGAAGACACATCATACTCTTAAGTCACCAAGAATCAATAATATGGTCAAGGATTAGAAAGAACCTTCCACCTAAGATACCTTAAATGATTCAGATTTTTGACATTTTATTTCAAACATAGAGCACTTTTGTATTTCTGTTGTAGGGAAAGATGTTTATGTGGGTCCACGCTCCTTTCATGTGCCTTTCTTTGGGAAAAAAAAAAAAATAAATGGAAAGTGATGATATGCTTGGACGAGAAGAAAAATGAAAAGAAAAGAAAAAACAGAGAAAATAAAATGAAGACAATGTACCTTTTATTATATGTGTTTTAATGGAAGAAAATGGGAAGATAAAAGATGAAAATGGTGTGACTTTTTTCTTATGGTCTACCCAAAATCCAAGCTATGCTCAAGTTACTCATATATTTGGGTTTGGGTTTGGGTTTGGTTTTGGTGGAAACCTTCAACCTAAATGAAACTTGAGCCAGGCCACAATATATACAAAACTTGGCTCAACCTAGACTATGTACACCTCTAGCTAAAATTTTTAATTTTGTCTATGTAATGGCAAAGTTCAAAATCAGCTCTTTATGTTTTCATATAATTCAAATCCATTAATATCTTATAATTATATATTGTTGCGATATGTATCTTCAACATTATCTCCTCACTAAGAGCAAGTTTGGTTCACTAATGAGGTTGGTTGGATTGAGAAAGCGAATAGGAGGCGTTAAAATTCCTTTTGGTAGTAGCTTTGAAAAAAGAGTGTCCATTTCTTTGGGCATGCCTATTCCATTCCTTATTTAGTTTGGTTTAGGAAATCCACTTTTGTTTAGGTTCCCACATAGGATATTCCCATATTCTCAGCACTACAAGAAAATTGGGAATTTTTCACCAACAAAATTTGTGAGAAACATCTTAAAAATCCGCATAGACTTTGTCACAAATTACGGGACATCAGAAAAACCTCTAAAACAAACCAGAATTCTCACGAAATATAGTGTCCACGAGAAACTCTAAAAAAATTCCAAGAGAAAAATTGATTTAGACGTGGGAAATTATTCGTGATTTTCTAATGGATTTGTTTCCATGAGAAATTCTCACGGATCATGTCCGTGAGAAACTCCATGAGAATGGTCTTTTCTTCTTTTTTTTTTAAATGAAATTATCAAATTAAAATGAAATAAAAAATAAATTATACAAAAATGTTATAAATATACATCAATAATAATCTGTCTCGTCATCATCAGCATAAATGGGTGGGGCCAAGGGAAGGGTAGCAGTAGCCAATATCTAGGCTAAGGGGGCTGCAATCCGATCATGGGACTGTCCAAAAGTAGTCAACTATGCCACTAACTGCTCCATTGCTATCTTGTACTCGGTCAGCTGCTGCAACTGATGTTCATGACTCTCTAGCTTCTGTGTCAAATTAGCTACTTAGTCCGTAAGCTGTGAATAGCGAGGATCCTGTGTGGGCTATGGTGGTTGGGTCACTGGAGCCGAGTCCATCACACCGGCCTTTGACCCTATGCCATAGACACACCCCTTCCTGTTCTTCCCGCCAACAACATTCAACCACAGGCTGGTGTCATCAACGGAAGAAAAAGATGATTGAGTCTGTGCCCTCAACTCCTCATAAGAAGTATGCATAAGTTAGATTATAATTAGTGAGACTTTAATAGTTAATAAAAAGGCATAACTATATAAAAGTTTAATGAACTTTAATTATAAGTTAACTTACACAAGTGGACTTAGCCACTGGATTCACATAGCCTTTGCTCGCACTATGCTAAAGGTGACGGAAGACCCCAAAAGCGGTAGTCTCCCTCCCCAACTCCTTTGTCTGTAAACAAAGAATTAAAGTGTTAGAATAATAGAAAAGGAATAACTACAAGTTACTTAAAGAAGTACTAAGTTATTTAAAACTTATCGACCTCCTCTTATGCTCAAAGATGGTGATGGATCCACCTCTGTGGTAGTAGCCGCCCTGATCCATCAAGCAGTTCTTCTTGTTCCGCTCCAAGGCTGCCTTGAACTCCGGGATCCCTATTTGGCCTTTAACCTCACCAAGATGTTTGGGCTCAACCACTTGCCTTTAGTCTTCCAGCTTCGTATATCTCTGAAGGTAGCGCGAATGTTATCAGAGCGTTTTGTCAACTAGATCTTGTAAATTTCCCACTTATGTTGGGGATCCTAAATACACCTTATCTTCATTAGAAAAAAATAAAGTTATAATTAGTAAACATTATAATCAAGTAAATCAATTGAACACTTTGTGTATGATTATTACCTTAAATTGTTACCACCATTGATTCTTCATCTCATTAGGAATTAAGGTGAAGTCAATCTAAGCCTCATCATAGCTCGACTTTTAAATAGTTGAGAGATAGTTGATGGGCTCCTTCGATGGAATGAAGCTACAGAAAAAAAAAAAAAAAA
>QAOA01006885.1:394892-419400 GCA_003255065.1 Cercis canadensis
AAAAAAAAAAGTAGTTAGTAATACTACACACTTATAACCATAAACAACTAAATAGAGATCAGTTATGTACTTACTCCTTCCTCCCATGTGGCCAAATCCATAAGTGCTCATCAGAGGTCTTGGCGCCAAGGGAGGGTGAGTTCGACACATGTGGACTCACCTGAGACAACCATGTAGCTGCTGAGGACATTGTGCCTGGGGTCGATATACCGTGTAACAACCCATCCCCTGGCGACCCATCCACGATGGGGTTTGCATCTCAAGCATTGCAGAAGGCGTTACTAATTGTGATGTCATCCCCAGGGTCAAGATGAACTGGGGGATAGGCTCTATTTGAGAAGGACGAGCTACAACCTTCCCTTTGCCTTTCCTTGAGGGTCTACCTACTGCAGAACCACATCACGCGCCTGACATCTATGACACATAGTATAAATTTTGGTAAACATAATACACCTAAGTAAGAAATATACAAATATAATAACACGTAATTAAGCAACAATCAATTTTCAAAAAATTGCAATAAATGTTACACCGTTAAAAAAAATCCAAAAAAAATAGTAAAATCATTCTAAACCAATCGCATGACAAAAGCCTCAATTCAATTTCAACAAATTTCATCAATTTCATTGCCAATTTAATTAACTAAATTCAGACATAAACTTTTCAAAATTGCAATAAATTAAGTCTACATCATTCAAAAAAATTCAAAAAAAAAAAAACATAATCATTCTAAACAATTCATATAACAAAAGCCCCAATCTAATTTTAACAAAAATCAACAAATCCACTTCTAATTTCATATCTCAAAACATTCAGCCATATTCAAAACTACTCCAATAACATCTAAAATAACCAACAATCATTCAAAACATGTAGTACACCAAAGTCCCTATAGAAATTAACCAAGAATTCAACAAGAAAAACACATAAACTAAGAATTATTGCACATGAAATTGGGACTTACCTCAATGTGAACCAAAGAGCGAAATGGTGCAAAACTGAACCAAATAGGATGTCTTGCTCAATGAACAGCCGCAAACCCTCAATGGCACCACCTAGAACTGTGGAAATGGTGGAGTCTAAGAAGGAGGAGAGAAGAGAGGGAAAATGGAGAAGTTTTCATAAATGGAGGGCTGGCTATGCGAGGGAGATAAGTTGCAGAATTTCTGACGGAATTTCTCACAAATTTAGTCAATGAGAAAAAACTCTAAAATTCAAATTTTAAATGAAACAGTGCGTAGGGTTTCTCACAGAATTTCTCACAAATAACGTCCATGAGAAACATGTTTCGCAGACCCTCAAAACAAATGTTTAACATACGCCGTGTTTTGACTTCTCACGGACAAAATCCAGGAGAAACTCTACTATTTCTCACAAAAAATGTACATGAGAAACTTTCTTGATGGTTTTCTCATGGACATTATCCGTGAGAAATCTTGGCACCATGTTCCCGCCACTTTGGCTCCTGATTTCTCACGGATTTTCTCTCGAATTTCTCACGAACGGTGATGATCCGTGATAAATCCCTGTGAGAAAGTTCTTAACATTCTCTTCTGAGAGAAACTTCGTGAGAAATCTCGTGATTTTCTCATGAACCTATTTTCCGTGAGAAATTTTAACGAGAAATATTCCATTTTCTTATAGTGCAGGAATGTTGAGTGTATGTACTAGACATGGTAATGTAATATTTTTTGGAAAGTGGCACTGCCAACCAACAGCCGGTAACCGGCAATAGATGGTGGTTCAATGGTGGAAAAGTTTCATGAGAAAGTTGGCTACAAATGGATTTCCGAGAATATTACTTCCCAATAATGTTTCTATAAACTAAACATGAGAATGAAGAATTCTCATGGTGACCTTCTCGAAAAAGTTTAGTTTCCACAAATCAAATCCCTGATTCAGAATAATCCCAATTATCATATTACCTATGACATTTATGTTGGGATGTTGCTCCAAATCCAAGTCTCACATCACTCAAGACAAAGAAACCTATGAGGGGTTTCCCCTTTAAATACAGCTTTATGTTTTTTGTAATATAACCATGCATCACCTGAAAACATGTAGCCTAGGTACCTGAGAGAGGGTGTAATCGGGCTATGGGGTGATGAGTTCATAAGTGCGAAGTGTTTACAACTTGATCCATGCAAAAGTTGTATTGTGAGAAGGTTTGTAACTTTGACTGTGCAAAAGTTACACTAGTGGATTTGCTTCATCCCTTTTAAGGATCGTGGATGGAGGTCAAAGGATCGAACCACATTAAATTCTTGTGTTGATTTTGGGTGGTGTCTGTGTGCATTTTATTATTTATTTAAGTTATAAGTGGATAAATATGATAAATTTCAAAATTATTGAAAACAATATTATATTAATTTTTTTAAAAAAAATTAGTGTGCTTTTATGAGTTATTTATCTTATTGCATTTACGTAATTCTAGAATATTGAACATATGAATGGAATGGATTCGGTATTATGTTCTATCACCATACCAAACATAACAATGGAATAATCATATTCCATTTCAACTCATTTATTTGCCTCTCCCACCAAATTCATGTAGCAGGCTCCAGTGGCGGAACCATACATTTGACATTAGAGGTGGGGAACCCACATCGAACATCGGGTCCAAAATTCTTATAGAAAGGTGGAGCGTTCTAAGTTTGAATCTCCATTTCCGGCCTTTTGACACAAATATTATATTGTATAAAAGTATTTACACAAATATTACAAGTTTCAAAGTATTTACACAAATATTACATTTTTTAAAAATTTAAAAATTAAAAAAAAATATTTTCGGACACGTGGGATCCACCAGACACGTTGTGGGCCTTACGGCGTGTCCAATAGGCCAAAATCCGTCCGTTCCTTAATTGGACAAGAAAGGTTAAGTGTATCTTATTGGGAATAACAAGTAAGCAACTTAGTATAGCTCCAAGCTCCAGCCACCTACATGAGTGGTCTAAGACTTTTATAATATTGTATTATGACCATGGCTAGTAGGCAACTACTAACACAAACATCCCAATGAGCGAGGAGTAACAGACGGATTTTGGCATATTGGGACACGCCGTGAGGCCCACGGCGTGTTCGGTGGGTCCCACGTGTCTGAAATTTTTTTTTTTAATTTTTTAATTTTTAAAAAGTGTAATATTTGTGTAAATACTTTGAAACTTGTAATATTTGTGTAAATACTTTTATACAATGTAATATTTGTGTCAAAAAGCCCTCCATTTCCTTATATCCCTAGATAGAAAATATAATTCTATCTATATAATAGCAAAAAAGAAAAAGACTCAAAAATATATGTAAAAAATAATATGTTGTTTTAAAATTGTAAATGAGTAATTAAATTAATTTTATGAGTAAATTGTGTGAAGGACAAGAAGTATTTCATTAAAATAAATAACTAATTAAGGTTTAACAAATAAGTTAATAAGGAATTAATGCACTAAAATTTTTGGAGGGCCAATTGATATACTTTACATATAAGGATTCAATCTACCGTTTGGTTAAAGAGGCTCTGATATCATCAAGAACTAATTTATCTTAAAAGCTTAAACTATTAGGTAAAAACTCATGACTAATTTTTATATCTAACAGTAATTACACCAATAAATAAAGATGTATAAGAAATAAAGAGATAAGAGAAACACTGAAACAGATATATTTCCATTAAAAGCAGCATTAGCAAGTGGTAAATTGAAAAGAAATTCCTAAACAGTTGGAAATTAAGATACTAATTGTAGTGATTCAAACATTGAAAATGAAATTAATTCTACTCATCTCACTAGTGAAGTTATCCAAACTGTGATACTTCCAATAGAGAAGAGACAACGATGCCCAAAAAGAACCAATCCAAGAGCATGTTCGTGTAAATGACATGTCTTATGACCTTATCGTGGGTCTCAATCGCTTTGCCTATAAAAGTTAAAGCCATCAATGATTAAACACTTCATTAAGTTCAAAAAATAGACTTGAGATTTGCGCCTTGCATTCTCTTTCAGGCCGTCCAAGTGTGCGTTTTCTTTCTGTCTGTTCTCATGTCCATGTATCGTGCTTGTCTAAACTATGAGAAGCCTATCCCACATTTGGCAAATTCTCTTGGATTTTATGCCCTACCAAGACAATAACGTAAGAGTATGATGATATACACCCACTTTTCTTAACATTTATTTATTTTTAGTATTTTGGCTATGACTTTGAGTTTAAACACATAATTTATAAACCCTGAAGACGATCTCAGGTAGTTTAGTTTCGTAACATTTATCAAAATTCTGCTGATTTAACTTTTTTTTTTTTTTAGAACATACCATTCTACACATTATAGTGTGGCATTTAACAAGTCTAACTTAAACTCTCTTTTGTCAAATTTAAATTCTTTGATAACTCTTTTTTTTTACTATTAAATAGAAAGAATTAGATTTTCTAGAGACATGAAGGACTTCAACCATTTTAAGAAAGACTTGAATCAATTGTATTTTTTCAGTGGGGGCAATATATACATATAACAAAAATTTATGCACAATTAAACTCTTTGAATATTAACTTAATTATTTAAATATTAATATGATAATTCATAATCATTTAAATATTGATATGATATTTCACGATAAATCCAATAATGTATTTTCACATTTAATCAATGTTTAAGAAAAAAATGTTATTTTCATGATAATTTTTCTTTAAGATATTTATTAATCATTGTCACATTTAAAATTATTTTGATTGTATCCTTTGAAAAGTAATTACTATGGTTATTCACATATATATATTTTTAGTATTTTCAAGATTAAATTGAAAAGACAATAGACTGTTTTTTATTTTTTTAGTCATTAACAACAATTATGTGGCCAATTAGAAATTTTTTTATGTTTCTAATACCTTCATTAGGAAGCAATTGCCCCCACAGCCATAATCATGGATCCATCCCTGACTGTGTATTGCTTGTGTTCTATCATATCACTGTTTAAATGTATACATACTTTGAAAATTTATTATCTTTCATAATTAGTTTACTTTGTTTTAATTTGTGATTAGGACTAACGGTTAGGGCCACGTAGGGGTCAAATTCAGAAAATTGCAAGGACAGATCATTGTCATGTGTAAAGTGAAAAATACATAAACTTTTTGAATAGTAAAAGGTAGAAATATAAAATATGCAACTTTTCTTGTCTTCTAATTAATTCCAGGATAGGAAGACCCAAGGAAAAGATAAGAATCTTATGTAGAGGTGCGTTTGTTCTCAACATGACTTTCTGCAAAAGTATAATACAAGTTTTTCTTATACTAAAATAACGAAATAATTAGTATAAATCGGAATGTCACCCTCACTTTCTACATGTATATCTTATAGAATAATATCCTATTTTATTTAACGCAATCTACTTGTGATAACTTTGTTCACCTTTTGTGCTGTTGATACTGATATGTTAGGTTGCGTATAGTATATGTACTGGTATAGTATAAATATATTAGAATCTTAAATATTTATAATGTTCATGTATGATATGCCTGGATTTGGGTATATATCAACTTTGTATTTGGATGTTAAAATATGAAATGTATATTCAGCATTGTATACTTGTTAAAAATCACTATATATACCTAAAAGAAAGTCATTTCTCTGCGAGTAAGACTATTCATAGATATTGTACTCGTTTTTTCCTTTCTATTTCTTTTCTCTCTCTTCACAGATCTGATTTTTCTGTTTAATTAGCTGCTCGTGTGTTGTATGGGTTTACAACTAGTTAACATTAAAACCCATGAAACTTAAGATAAATTTATGATTAAATAAATTGGATTACTTTATGCAATTATGCTTAACCAAAGATAGACATGCCTATTTTTATAAAGTTTATCTTTTTCATCACAAATGTTTATTTCTATTTACTTATCAAGTTTTATACCATATATTGACAATCAACAACTTGCTTAGTATATGCGCCTCTTATATGAATTAATAACTTCTTTCTGTCATGAAGATGGATTCATAAATAAATTCTTGAAAAATTAGATGAGATGCCTCTTTACCCAAAAATATATATTATAAAAAGCCTCTAAAATATCAAAGGAACATATAAAATTGTGATGTACTCAGTAAGTTAGTATAATAAATTGAAACATAAACAGATAATATAATTAAGGTTAAATAAAGATAAATTTTACCCATTTTTATTTTTTTTATTTTCTATGACTTTTCTTCACATGTTAATTAATTAGCTAATTTATTATTTGATTGATCCTTTATTTTAGTTCTTGGATTGGGTGACTCAAAAAAATTATGTAATTCAGATACATTCTATGCTTTTTTCTCTATGTTCAAAAAAAATCATTTTTCAATGATTAAAGGAAAATTATATTTAGCCAGAACGTGTTGTCAAAATTTGGCTGTCAAAAATGATGTAAACATATACCAATGTTAGATAAATATATGATACCTATCACTTTGTTTCATTCAAAACCGCATTTGAATTTAGGAAAAAATTTGCCAAATAGCATTGGTCAAGATTAAATCAAGATGTACAAAAAAAAAAAGGATATTAATTTAATTTATTGTGCCTATTATTTATGTGAAAATATATATATATCATAAAATGATTTATGTAAAACAATCCCAAATGAGATAACTCAATGATTGGGTACTTTGTATTTCATTATATAGGTCATGTGTTTAAGTCTTATTGAAATTGGGTGAAATGAACTTTTGGTAGGTGGATATGTCACTCCCCTATTATGTAGCATCCAATGAACCAAAAATAACTTATGTAAATGGGACAAATCAACATTGAGGATTTGTAAGTTTGACATTTTTGTAAATCAAAATAAATTGGAAATTTTTACATTTTTCTTACTCTCAACTACATCTAATTTTCTTTTCGAACTTGTAACTTAATAGGGTTGATCAGCTTGATCCATCAGTGAATTTGAGAAGTTTAACTTTGAATATTAAATAAGTTAAGCTATAGTTTATTATTAGTCAATTATAACATGTTTGAGGGAGTGATGAGCTCATTGAGAGTTCTAGAAACAATAAAGTAGTTTTTTTTTGTTTTTTATTTTTATTTTAGTACTTTGGCTACAACTCAAGGTTCGAGCATAAAACTCATAAACTTTAAAAACGAACTCTGTATCACTTTACCATAGCCGTTTGATTTATTTATTTATTTTGTTTCTCTCTAAAAGTGCATTGAAAAGTCAAATTTGGGTTTGGCAACATGGTCCCAAACCGGCACTTATGGCTTGTTTGGTTCATGAAAAAAGTATCTATTTCGTTGGCATGTTTGGTTAGAAAAAGTCTCAAAATGATGACACATTCCGTGTCTTAATTCTTTAGAGAAAGGAATCACCATTTCCCTCTATGAGGTTAGAATGGTGATTCTTGGCTATACCAAGAATGAGTTAATATATTTATTTCCTTATTTACCTCATTTTTAGTCATTATTATTGTAGAGGCTTTATCTTATGCCCAAATCAAATGCCTTAAGCCCAAATCCAAANGGTTAGAAAAAGTCTCAAAATGATGACACATTCCATGTCTTAATTCTTTAGAGAAAGGAATCACCATTTCCCTCTATGAGGTTAGAATGGTGATTCTTGGCTATACCAAGAATGAGTTAATATATTTATTTCCTTATTTACCTCATTTTTAGTCATTATTATTGTAGAGGCTTTATCTTATGCCCAAATCAAATGCCTTAAGCCCAAATCCAAAAGGCCAATTACATCAAAGGCCCAAACCAAATCTACCAGCATATCACTTTCACTTTCTTCAACACCTCTATAAATAACTCATCTATTACAAGTATGAGAACTTTTGACTCATCTTCCATTAATGGTCTCTTTTTAGCTCAGACTGACCTAACTTAATCTTCGGAGCCCAAAAACAAGCGTCAGACCCTTTCTACTTGTGCAGGTTAGCTCGGTCTGATCCAACCTCCAAGATTTACCCGACCTCGAGTCCAACTCAAGCATCGTCATTTGGCATTGTCTATGGGAAATTCAATTTTTCTCTTCACATACAGTTCTCTTCACATACAAATCTCTTTGACTGATTCTGAGTTGAGTACCATGGATACAGATAACCCATATACCCTAGCCAATCCTTCTCTTGTTCGAGAAAGCATCCCCATGCCCACCAGATAGCCACTCACCCAGCAAGCCAACTTAAGAGCATTATCCCCAATACACCGACCTGTATTCAGTCCCGAAACTGTCAGGGATGTCCCCTCTAGAGAAATCCATCTGGATCAGTTGGGTGATACCTTAAATTTTCTGCTGCAGGAAATTCAATCTTTGAAACGAGAAAAAATAGCAGATAAGGAGGAGATAACCGAGCTGAAGAGGCGGGAGAGCTTCAGAGAAGTTGAATCCTCAGACGAATCATCGCTCTACCAGTCATTTGGCCATGTAGCCTTCAATGAGTCACAATACATGAGAGACCTACCTGCAAACCTCTTAAGTGGCTCTGAAGCCTCTTTTCACACTTGCAGAGAAAAGCAATTACAGATTTTTAACTCTCATAGGTTTTCTCCATCCAGCTCGGAAAAGCCAAAAAGAGTGGGAAAACACCTTTTCACCCAACCCATCCTAGACTATCCCCTCTCGACCAATTTCAGATTACCCTAGCTTGAACCTTTTGATGGATCGACCGACCCCAGGGAGCACCTGGAAAACTATAATTTCATCATGCTCTTGAGTGGCACTGACGATGAGCTCATGTGCCAAGCCTTTCCCACCATATTGCGAATAGCAGCCATTCAATGGTTCTCAAATCTCCCCCAAAATAGCATTTTTAACTTCGACCAGCTATCCAAGGTCCTTTAAGCCTGTTTCTCTACTAGCATGACTTACCAAAAATTCTCAACCATTCTAGCCACCCTCAAGCAAGGGGAAAATGATCATTTGAAAGATTACATGAACCGATACACCAAGCTCTCCCTCCAAGTTCGAGACCTAACAGACTCAGTTGCAATGCATGTCATCCAAGTGGGTCTCCGACCTAACAAGCTCCTCACTATGACAACCAAACACATCAATCTTGAAGAAGTGTTGGGCTAAACCGAGAAGAACAAAACCAATAATAGAAAACCTCAATAAGACAGAAAGGGAGGGAGAAGGGAAAAATCCCCCATCCGACCTAGATACGAAACATACATCCCCCTGAACCAACATAGAGCTCGGGTACTTGAAGAAATATGCCAAATAAAGCTTGTCCAACTCCCACAGCCTAAAGGAGATGTAGGCTCAGATAAGGAAAAATATTATGCTTCCAACAGAGGAAGAGGCCACGACACAGATGATTGCCGACACCTCCATAACCTCATCGAATATCTCCTCAGTAAAGGGTATCTACAAAAATTCTCGACTGAAATCCCCTCCCTAATTCAACGATCTCAAAATAGAGGCAGCCGACCCTAATACAGATCCCCCCTAGAGAAACCCAAACCTTTGTCTAAACCAAAACTGTCGCAGAAGCTGATCTCCAAACAGGCACCAGCCAAACTAGTAAGAAGACCCAAGATGAAACGCTACAGGAATCATTCATACCATAGCCAGTGGATTTGTGGGAGGAGGAGCATCCATATCTTCTCGAAAAAGGCATGAGCAAGCTGTAGAAAAGCATAAGAAAGAGGTACTCCATACTACCATAACTCTTGTTCGAAAAGGCAAGCCCAACACGACTATATCTTTCTCTGATAATGTCTATGAAATCATTGATCGAGAGTATGATGACCACATGATCATATCTTGCTTCATAGCCAAGTATGAGGTCCGCAAAGTCCTGATTGACCAAGGAAGCTCTGTAGACGTTCTTTTCTATCATGCCTTCACCCAATTCGGCATCCCAATATTTAACCTTGAGCATTACCCTAGAACTCTTGTGGGTTTTTCAGGAACTCATGTCGAAGTCAAGGGAACCATCACTCTTAGAACCACTTAAGGAGATTTTTCTGATTTGGCTAATGCCGATGTTAAGTTTTTGGTTGTTGATTGCCCATCGGCATACAATGCAATTTTAGGCCGACATTCTCTTAACCAGATTGATGCTATAGTGTCCACCAAGCACCTTCTGTCGAAATTCCTCAAAATGTTAGGAACGGTCGGATAGGCCAGAGAAGACAAACTCCTGGGGAGAACATGTTACAACATCATCCTGTCAATCGATTATTCCAAATCCCAAGAGTCAAAAAACCTCAGTCAGACTTACAAAAACACCCAAATTCCCATCAAAGAGCTTAACAACAAAAAAGACAACGTTGAGAATTGACCTGAACAAGAATGCGAGCTCACGACACTTTAGGTCGGCAGAAACAATGATCAGACAGTCCAAGTAGGGTCGAACATCTCACCGGAGAATCCTAAAAAACTCACCGACCTTCTTTTAGTGAATGTTGACCTATTTGCATGAACAACATCAGATATACCAGGCATTGACCTAAATTTTATTTGTTATAAGCTTGTTGTGAACATATGTGCCAAACTGATCAGCCAAAAGAAAAGAATTTTTGGCCTTGACAACCAGAAAGCAATCCAAGAAGAGGTGCAAAAGCTGCTCAATACCGACTTCATAAGAGAACTACTATATGCGACTTGACTTTCAAACGTAGTCATGGTGAAAAAGGCAAATGGAAAGTGGAGGATGTGCGTTAATTTTTTCAACCTCAACAAAGCTTGCCCAAAAGATCCATACCCTCTCCCTAGTATTGACAAACTCGTGGACAGAGCGTCTGGATATAAGCACTTAAGCTTCATGGACGCATACTCGGACTGCAACCAGATCAGGATACACTTTGATGACGAGGAGAAAACAACCTTCATTATAAAAAAAGCTATTTATTGATACAAAGCTATGTAACACGGGTACGGGTACGAGTTTCATCTCTGGTACGGGTACGAAACGCGGGTACGTCATTTAAAAAAAAAAAGGGTACGGGTACACCACGTCATATATATATATATATATATATATAAAATAAAAAATCTTAAAATTATTTAAACATTAAAAATATCAACTAATAAAAATACATCAACTCATAAACTAAATTTCTATTCAGCCCATCTAAATTTCTATTCAACCCATCTTAATTCAGCCCATAAACTAAGATCACAAGGCAATGGTGGAAGAAGAGTTAGAAAGTGGAGCCTTAGCTCCACATAATTTTATGTTTTAATTTCTTTTTATTTTTATCCATGGCTATTCTCTCTCACTACACTCTTCGTCCTCTCTCTTCTCTCACTCCATCTTCTTCTTCTTCAACCTCCATTCAGTACTCGCTCTTCCACAGCTTCTTGTTCTCTTCCATAACCACCCCCACCAAAATTCAAAATTTCCTTATTGTCCCGCTCTGAGAGAGCTGATGAAACTTCCCCCTCCCTCCCTCTCTCTCTCACACCCACAGCCCCTGCACCACAAGTATTCCAACACTTACAGAAAGCTAATGAAACTCCCCCTCCCCCTCTCTCTCTCTCCCTCTCAGCTTCCCTCCTACGCCCCCATCCCTTCCTCCTTCCTTCCCTCCATGTCTTTCTCCCTTAAAAAGCCAATTTTGCTTGCGAGACGCGTTTCGAGTTTCGGGAACGTACTCGAAACGAGTACGTCTCATAAACTAACGTACTGGTGCTATCTAGCTACAAAGTGATACTATTCGGCTTGAAAAATGCTGGAGCCATATATCAAAGATTGGCAGACAAGGTGTTACAAAATCAGATAGGGAAGAATGTCGAAGTATATGTCGACAACATTTCACTTTTGATCTAGAGCACCTTGACAATTTGGAGGAAACATTCACCGAGCTGAGAAAGCATAACATGCGTCAGAATCCCTTTAAGTGTGTATTTAGGGTTGAGGCTAGAAAATTCCTAGGGTTCATGTTAACCACTGAGGAATCGAGGCCAACTTGGACAAATGTCAGACCGTCATTAATATGGAACCACCAAGAACCATAAGAGAGATGTAGAGATTAGTGGCAATGATTGCGGCCCTCTCCAGATTCATGTCCAGATTAGCTGATAGAGTCATTCTCTTTTTCAAAACCCTCAAATAGATCAAGAACTTCTAGTGGACCACAAAATACCAGCAAGCCTTCAATCAGTTAAAGCAATACTTGGCCTCCCCACCCATCATTTTAAGCCAAAATCAGAAGAAACAATGTTTGTATACCTGGCCAACAACGACCAGGCTGTTAGCTCGACTCTTATGCGAGACTAGCATAAACTTCAATTCTCCATATACTACACCAGTCATGTCCTCCAAGCCTCGGAACTTAAGTACTACAAAATTGAAAAACTTTTAGCCCGTTATCTACAACCATACTTTCAGAATCATCCAATAATTGTCTGAACCGACCAACCGATACGGCAAGTCCTCTATAAGCATGACTTAGCAAGGGGTATGCTCGGATGATCAATAGAATTCTCCGAGCCATACCCTTTCGTTCGAGCTTAGGAGAGTAGTTAAAGACCAAGCTTTAGCTTATTTCATGGTAGAACTTATCTAACCAAAAGGACCCCAATTAGAAGAGCAGACCAATTGGACTCGATCAGTAGATAGATCTTCCAATTTCAAAGGAGGGAGAGCATGAATAATCGTAGACGGACTGAAAGGAATAATTATAGAATAATCTTTACGTTTCAAATTCTCATCTCCAATAACCAAGTGGAGAATGAGGCTCTTATTGCTGGTCTGCGTTTAGCCCTAAAGCTTGGAGCAAAAACTCTCAAGGTCCTAAGCGATTTGCAGCTGGTAACCAGCCAAATAAAATGAGAATATCAAACAAAAAACTCTCAAATGGCCAAGTATTTAGACAAAGCCAAAACCCTCATCTCTAGTCTTAAGAAATATAAAATCTACCACGTCCCAAGACACAAAAATACCGGAGCCAATCTCATCTCAAAGCTCGCCAACAGCAATAAATCAAGAAATAATCAAGTGGTAATACAAGAAACGCTCCTCAGCCCAATCATCGAACATGATGAAGTTTTCGGCATAGACAACGATACTCTATATTGGACCACTCCAATCACACATTACCTCAAAACAAGAGAACTATCGAGTCAGAAAATTACAGCTTGAAAATTTCAACGAACAATTTGCAACTACTATCTTGAAGGAGAAGTGCTTTATAAACGAGGTTACTACACCCCATTCCTAAAATACCTACCCCCAGAACAATCTCACTACGTTTTGAAGGAAATTCAAGAAGGTATTTATGGTCACCACATTGGAACATGCTCATTGTTAGCTAGAGTTCTCCGAGCTGGTTACTATTGGCTGACCTTACGAGCTGACATTTCCGACCTTGTGAAAAAGTGTGACAAGTGCAAAAAATTTGCCCACATTCACTTGACACTATCTTCTGACCTTCACACGACAGTCGAGCCTTGGCCATTTTGCAGATAGAGACTAGACCTCCTAGGTTATTTCCCAGTAGCAACGGGGCAAAAAAAATCTTTAATTGTTGCAATTGATTATTTTCTAAGTGGATTAAAGCCGAGTCCTTAGCTACCATCACAGCAAAAAATGCTAAGAAATTTGTTCAAACTTTCATAATTTGCAGGTTTGGAATCCCACATACGATAACAACAAACAATGGGACCCAATTCACAAACTCAGGGTTCTAAAAATTTTGTGCCAACTTACATGTCAGGTTGAACTTCACCTCGATTGAGCATCCCCAGGCAAATGGGCAGGTCGAAGCAGCGAACCGAATAATCCTTGAAGGGCTGAAAAAGAGGCTGGATCACACCAAAGGCAAATGAATTGAAAAACTCCCTTGGGTACTATGGTCTTATTGAACAACCACCCAAACCTCCACAGACAAATCACCTTATAAACTCACTTATGAAGCTAAAACAATGATACCGGTAGAAATCGAAGAACCTAATTGGAGAAGAGAACATTTCAATGCTGAGCAGAACCAAATAGCAATGCATACAAGTTTAGAACTGTTGGAAAAAGAAAGAGAAAATGTCAAACTCAAAATGTTAGTATACAAGCAAAGAATCACGAGATACTACAACACTAAAGTTAGGCCTAAAGAATTTCGACCGGGCAACTTAGTCCTCTGAAAAGTTGACATCACAAGAAAACACTTCAACGAAGGCAAGCTCACCCCAAATTGGGAAGACCCATACCGAGTTTAGGAAATGCTAAGAAATGAGACTTACAAACTTGTAACCATGGAATGCTTCTAAGTCTTTAGAACCTAGAATGTAACCAACCTCAGGATTTATGCAGAATAATACAGTTGTAACCTCAACTATGAGTGCAAACATTAAAAGGACCAATGTCCTCTAAGTCGGTGAATTATCGAGCTGTATCAAATGTTTGTAACCCTAACTATGAGTGCAAACATTAAAATGACCAATGTCCTTTAAGCTGATGAATTATCGAGCTGTATCAAATGTTTGTAACCTTAACTATGAGTGCAAACACTAAAAGGACCAATGTCCTCTAAGCCGATGAATTACCAAATTGTATTAAACGTTTATAACCTCAACTATGAGTGTAAACACTAAAATGATCAATGTCCTTTAAGCCGTTGAGTTTTCAAGCTGTATCAAACGTTTGTAACCTCAACTATGAGTGCAAACACTAAAAGGACCAACTTCCTCTAAGCCGGTGAAATACCGAGCTGTATTGAGCATTTGTAACCTCAGCTGAGTCCAAACACTAAATCAAAGGACGAGCTTATCCTAAGCTGGTAAAATCCTAGCTTGGTCAAAGCCAAATACTCCTAATATAAATTAACGAGCTTGACATTAAATATAAATTACCAAGCTTGAAATTAATCTGTTTGTCTCTAGTTAAATCTATACTTATTACATTATGGTTTTGTTTAAACTGATCGAATAAAATCCTCTGATCAAGACATCTTTTCGAGTAAAACCCTAGTCATAACTGTCAATAACCAAGCAGGGGTCTTTTAAATCATGACTACCCTACCTATTTGGTCCCAACTTTTAAAATAACCATGTTTCTAAGCATTTGATGGGGGATTGATTTGAAAATAATTTCTAAACTAATGTTTGGTTTGCGAATTTAAGGTCGATAAATGAATATAAAAATTCAATGCACATTATCTTTGATTAAACTACGAGCAGAAAGAATAGAGACAATCGAAGATAATAAAGCCAACTTTATTTATGTAAAAACAAAATGTACATTACTTAAAACAAAAATATGCATAAAGTACAAAGACTAATCATTCGAGCCGCCCTCAGTAGGGTGAACTTCAACAATCTCATTATTAGAGGTTGAGTCGAAATCCTCCCTGGATTCGTCTACCTGAAGTTCAACATTGTTGTCATCATCATCTGCCTTCACCAGCTGGCCGTCCCAGAATTTTTTTTATAGTAGTCAAAGCCCTCCAGCTAAAGATCAGGGAACTGTAACTTCGTCTGCTCTATGGCCAAGTTAAAACCTTTCTCATAAACAGCGACGTAGTTCTCTCCGATCTTCTTCTTGGCACAGGCCTTCAGCCTGGGTTTGGACTGATGAGCTTAATTTAGATGCTGGTCCCTTTGATACTGGATCTCCCTCTCCCTGATCTCTACTGAACGAGCCAATTCAAGGGTCACCTGCATCTGCTCCGTGTCGGCAACGTGCTGAGCCTCTAACTCGTTCTGATTCCAGACTTGGATGACTTCCTCCTTAGCCTTCTTCAGAGCAACCATGACAAACTCCACTGATGCCCGAAAGCATTCCTCTTCCTTTTGGAGCTTCTTGATGGTATCATTTACCTTGGTCACTCTTTCTTGTAGTTCCTAGACTACGACAAGGTCCCGTGCCACGTTGGACAATAGATATTTGTGTAACAGCTTGTCAGACGCCTTGGTCACCTGGTCTTTATCCACAAGGTTGATCACCGAGTCCAACCTCTCACGGAAGGGGAACCATGTGTTCCAAAAAAACAGGCTGGAGTGATTTCGGTCTCCTTCAGCAATAGCAGCAGAAAAAATTTCAAAGTGNAGTACAAAGACTAATCATTCGAGCCGCCCTCAGTAGGGTGAACTTCAACGATCTCATTATTAGAGGTTGAGTCGAAATCCTCCCAGGATTCGTCTACCCGAAGTTCAACATTGTTGTCGTCATCATCTGCCTTCACCAGCTGGCCGTCCCAGATTTTTTTTTATAGTAGTCAAAGCCCTCTAGCTAAAGATCAGGGAACTGTAACTTCGTCTGCTCTATGGCCAGGTTAAAACCTTTCTCATAAACAGTGACGTAGTTCTCTCCGATCTTCTTCTTGGCACAGGCCTTTAGCCTGGGTTTGGATTGATGAGCTCGATTTAGATGCTGGTCCCTTTGATACTGGATCTCCCTCTCCCTGATCTCTACTGAACGAGCCAATTCAAGGGTTACCTGCATCTGCTCCGTGTCGGCAACGTGCTGAGCCTCTAACTCGTTCTGATTCCAAACTTGGATGACCTCCTCCTTAGCCTTCTTCAGAGCAACCATGACAAACTCCACTGATGCCCGAAAGCATTCCTCTTCCTTTTGGAGCTTCTTGATGGTATCATTTACCTTGGTCACTCTTTCTTGCAGTTCCTAGACTACGACAAGGTCCCGTGCCACGTTGGACAATAGATATTTGTGTAACAGCTTGTCAGACGCCTTGGTCACCTGGTCTTTATCCACAAGGTTGATCACCGAGTCCAACCTCTCACGGAAGGGGAACCATGTGTTCCAAAAAAACAGGCTGGAGTGATTTCGGTCTCCTTCAGCAATAGCAGCAGAAAAAATTTCAAAGTGTCTGACCTCTAAGTTAAGGTTGCTTTCGGGTTGTCTGGAGGTAGGATCTGGCCTCACGCGCTCGGCTTTAAAGGAGGTCTTCTTCCTTTTCTCTCCCTTGTCCTTCCCTCGAGGCTCAGCAACAGTAGCACAAGTTTCTTCTCGGTGCCTCTCAACGGGGATTGCCCTGACAGGCTCAGTGATAGTTACCTCGGGCTCCCCACTTTTCTTCTAAGTCGAGATCTTAGCGAGCTTGGACATGTGAACCATATCTACTTTGTTAATTTTTTCCTATGCAAGAAAAATAAAGATTGGTTAGTGGTCTTAGCAGAGTCCTAAGTAAAAAAAGCAGTAAATACTGACAAATTATATCTTTGGCTCTCACCTTGACCAACTCGGATTTCTCGTAAGTAAGCTAAAAAATTATTCCTATGATTTGACGAGCTTCCTAGTCGTACTCACCTAGAGCCCAAGCTCGGATTCTGTTAATGTATTGGTTCTATCTTAAGGGAAATTGAGGTCTTCCGTTCTCGTGTAAGAAAAAATCCTTGTTTGGCCTAGGTACCCCATCCCAGGTCGGAACGGTCACTCGTAGAAATTGATCATCCCATCCTTTCACTAATTCCTCGATAAGTTTCATCAAGCACAGTCGAGGACGGCTAGCAATATGCATAAACTCCTGCTCGGACTCTTTAGTATCTTTTAAAGTAAAAAAATGAAAGAATATGTCTACTCGGGCATCTATGCATATCATATTACACATCACTTGGAAAGCCCGAAGAAAGCCCCACCCATTAGTATGGAGTTGTGTAAGGGCCGCGTTCACTACACGGAAGAACTCCATCTCGAACTCAGTAAGAGGAAGCTCGGCCCCCGCTCTCTCTATGTATGCTATGCTAAAAGTAAAAAAGTTATTATTCGAACAGTCCTCACAGATAGGGGAACTTCGAGGACAAGCTTCTAAGTCAAAGTCGTGATAGTCCTAGTTAATATTACTATAGTTCTTTTTCATTTGCCTAATATAATTGGGTTAGATTGATGAGTTAATCGACCTAATACCTTGATGAACAAAAAGAGGAACAAAGATGCTCGTTGAAAGGACTTCCTCACAAGACTCACTAGAAGACTCAGAGGATCGACTAGAAGACTCACTCGATGAACTCATTTTTGGTGACTCGATCTAAGATTAACCTAAGTACAGGCAAGAAAAGGGTCTAGACTTTACATGATAAACAACTGACTGAGCAGGAAATTTCAAATTATGCAAAGTTCGCTAAAACTCTCACCGACCTAATCACCAATCTCTGAAGATTTCGTAAAAGAGTAGAATGAAATCTGAGAACTCCCTATATATACCGGCAATCATGGCTGATCTAACGGTCTAACTTAATCGCATCCAACAGATAGAGAGTAGCTGCCTCACAGCTCAGGAAGTCCAAACATCACGTCCGTAGTAGCCTTTTGCCTCGAGAAGTACAAATCGTAGCTATCATCATTGCGACCGTCCTAGTAACCACTCACGCTACGCCATGTGGCCCTATGCCGAGTAATGAACAATCATCGTAAAGTAGTCATTTGTAACCCATCTTGTAGCTCGGAGATCGGTCACATCAAACTCCGAGCTTCAAGGGGGGGCAAGTGTAGAGGCTTTATCTTAGGCCCAAATCCAAAAGGCCCAAACTAAATCTACCAGCATATCACTCTTACTTTCCTCAGCACCCCTATAAATAACCCCTTTGTTACAGGTAGAAAGACTTTTGACTCATCTCCCATTAATGACCCATTTTTAGCTCGGATCAACCTAACTTAATCTTCAAATCCCCGAAACAAGATTCCGGCCCTTTCTACTTGTGTAGGTTACTCAGTCTCATCCAACCTCCGAGATTTATCCGACCTTGTACAGAATATAATTGGTTAATTGGTTAATCAGTTAGTTTGTATAGTTATTTATAACTGGAGTGATTAGTTAGACAACTGTACCTTAGTTAGTCTTCATTCATTTAGTTAATCATAGTTAGTATTCTGTTATAAGTCAGTTAATGGATGCTGAGCTGTCTGCCTACGTGGCACCTTAGTCCTTTACTTATATAAAGCCATTATGTATATTGTACTGATATAGGATTGGAATATACAGAATATTTCTCCTTTCACTCTGATTTCATTTTCTTCTTGCTTCGTTGCTTGGCTACTCATCCTTTGTAAGGATTGTTACATGGTANCGCTACGCCATGTGGCCCTATGCCAAGTAATGAACAATCATCGTAAAGTAGTCATTTGTAACCCATCTTGTAGCTCGGAGATCGGTCACATCAAACTCCGAGCTTCAAGGGGGGGCAAGTGTAGAGGCTTTATCTTAAGCCCAAATCTAAAAGGCCCAAACCAAATCTACCAGCATATCACTCTTACTTTCCTCAGCACCCCTATAAATAATCCCTTTGTTACAGGTAGAAAGACTTTTGACTCATCTCCTATTAATGACCCATTTTTAGCTCGGATCAACCTAACTTAATCTTCAAATCCCCAAAACAAGATTCCGGCCCTTTCTACTTGTGTAGGTTACTCAGTCTCATCCAACCTCCGAGATTTATCCGACCTCAAGTCCAACTCAGGCATCGTCAATTATGATTTCAAGATTATGCTAATTCTATCTATGTAACAAAAGTAAATACTGAATGGAATGGAATGGTTAGCATTTCATTTCTGATGTAACAAACAATGGAATATATGTGATGGTCATTTTCATTATGACCCATTCCAATATCGCAAATTTTAATTCTGTAAACCAAACAGACCCCAAGCTTGTTTTGTTCGTGGAATGGTGATTCTATTCTGTCTATTTTGTAGGAATGAGAGTTCTCATGCATGGTAGAAAAAAACAAAAAAAGGTTCAAATGGTAATTATATTAAGCCTTGTTCTACAGAGATAGGAATCATCAATGCCACCTCAATTCCCCCTCTTGAGAGATGGGATTGCTGTTTGCTGGCTCCTAGGAACAAGTTGATGCTTCGTTTAGATCTTTATGTATCTCACTTAATCATAACTAAGATTCTATTTATCTCACTTAATCATAGTGAAGCGGTAGTGCAGGCGGCAGATAGCTCTATAAAAGGCCAGCTCTGCTCCATTTGTTATGCATCCTCAATACGAAATAATGAAGAGTTTTAAAGAGTTATTGTGGAAAAATTCTTGTATTGAGAGAGCGAAAAACCTTAAATAAGTTCTTGTCAAAGTGAGAGTTGTGTGTAATCTCTTCATTATAGTAAAATCCTTCTATACAGTTACTTTAAAATTATGTGTCCTATTTTTATTCTTATGTCACTTGAGTTGAAATTAACTCTATCCCATTTAATTCCCTAATAATAACCAAGATTCTATTTCTGGATGATTTGGTGTATCAAATATATATACACGAAATGAAATGGACTATCATTTTATTCCTGATGCAACCCGACAATGAAATAGAAATGGTCATTACATTTTAACCTAATCCCATTCTCATTCCAATTTCACAAGAATATGAATCCTTAGAGTTTAGCTCAACTCTTTTTTTTCTTGTAGAGGATTTGGCTCAACTCAACTAACTCCACTACAAGTTTACAAGTTGTTGTGGTCCTTAAAGGGATTAAAAGGCACGTTGGGCTTTTCTATTTCATTAATTGCATAAGGTAGTCAGCTACCATGCAGAATGATTTCCTGTTAGCATGCGTCAGATAAGTTGTTGCCTGTTGGCTCTTTTGTAGTGAGTTGAATTTATTCAACCATATTTTTCGTTGGCATCATCATACAGCACTGCAGGTGCTCCAACACTGATCTAGCCATTAAGGGCAACTAGCTAGTTGTGTTATGCATTTCGTCACTGATTCATGCATCTGTGTTAAAGGGCATCTTGACTTTGCTAGCACTTATCGTCTTATCCACACAACACTTTTCATTCTCAAACTTATTGTTTTTGTTTGTAGAAGTGGAAGTGGTGGTGAATGGTGCTCTCTTGAGTCATGAACCTTATTGGAATCCGCTGAGGTCACTATTTTGCTTCATAATCCTCACTTTAATTGGCCATTAATTCCAGGCTTGCGTTCTAATATAATAAGGCATTTGTAAATGAACGCAATAAAGACAAACGTTTTGCTTCTTTTAGAAACTCCCCTTTCACCTGCTTCAATTATTTTCTCTAATAATGTTAATAAAGTAGAAGGTTGACCTCTGATTGTTAAAGCTTATCGTAAAAAATGTGTAAATTGCTTTAACATCATTTTCATGGCCTGCTTTAATTATTGCATGCTCTTTGTGCACACCACATTTTGGGGAATAAAGAAAGACTTGTACACTTAGCCAAGGCGTTGTCCATAGCTTTGAAGGACGCAACTATCACAGTTCCAACCAATGCCATTGGAGTCAAATTCATGTGTCCCCACACATAAAACATTCATTGTAGGATTCAAAGTGTGAAAGGCTTTGCAGTCGATCTGGTCGGTGGAGTGGTTGTACTGTATAACATAAAAGACCAAACAGTGTGTGCGTCACATGCTTTATGAGCATTTTCAAAAGAATAGTGATAAGTTACGCCCCATTTTAGTTCATATATGTAGAGAATAGAGATGTCTCCATTTAAAGTTGATAGGAAAATCTTTATTAACGTAAATACACAATTACTTATATTTTTTACTGAGGTTTGTGGCATGCTTTGATTTTAAAATATGATAACTTCTTCTTACCCTAAATTTTTTGTTACTTAAAAAAAAATACAGATACCTATAGAAGTGTATACAAGTGTATATATAATATTATTGTGTAAATAAAATAATTGATGTGTAACGTCAAATATGAATTGCTTCACAAAAAAAATTATGAATTGCTTAAATTAAGTTATAAGATAACCATGGCTCAAGGGGCATTCTCCTAATATCCTATTGCATGTCATTAAAATTTTTGGCTAAAGATAGGTTAACAGTGTGCATGGTGGCAAAGATGGATATTAAAAGGTGACAAATGAAAAGGGTTGATTTTTGTTTCTTGATATTTGTAAAATAGGAAAATTAACTATTTACACAAAATAAAAACAAGATGAGACTTGTTTCAACAATTCTCTCATTTATCTTGTGCCAAACAAGTGTAAGACCATTTGTATCCGAAATATTAACTCATTATTTTATTACCACCTACTTTCACCTTTACCAAACACATTTAAGTAAAATGATCCACTGCATTTAAAAATCATAAAGGACTAATCCAAATTTGGGCAAATTGGGATTGTGCTCATTAAACCATAGCAATAACGAACGTAGCTAACAGAAATCCAGCTTTATTAAAATTTATCAAAAGAAAGAGAAATCATCATTCATCACATCAATAAATATTTCTTCTTTTTCCCACATTAATTCCAACAGCTTTCCAAGCAACATAATTGATTTTGGCCACTTTAAAGCTGATGTTTGGCTTCCAACAACAAAAAAATTATTTCACTATTTCCAATGTGTTTTAATATCTTTTTTCACACTAGCAATAATTTGAAACTTTTTTATTCTAACTAAACTCTCTTTTGTTACTGTTGGGTGTGTTTTTACCTAATTACCTTCATACCATTTTTAATAATTTGACACATAAGAGTGATTTTTTTTTTTTTTTTTTTTTTTTAGTTCAATCAAAAACTCAATTACTATAGAATCACTTTTGTAATAACATATCCAAACATAAAATTGATTTTCCCACAATCAACTTTTTCGAAATTTAATTATACCCGAAATCAAATTTTTACCAAATATATTCCTTGATAGCAAACCCAAATACCCAAATATACTCTACTTTTCAAAAAATTATTAACTACTCTCAATATATATATAGAAAAAAAGAGTTATGTTACTTGTACAACTCAATCTCATATTATTTGATACCACGCTTGTCAAGTACTTTATGATTATAATTAGACCCACTCAAAACTTTTTTGTTTTTTGCATAAGCCTATATTCAATAAGAGCCCATAATATATGGAATAGTATGAAATTGAAATGTCAACATGAGTTGGTCAGCTGGTAAGGATTGAAGCACTTCGCTTGTAAGATCTAATTTTGATTCTTGCTACTAGCAGTTTCTTCTTGATAAGTGATTTGTAAGTGCCATTATAAGTCTTTATTAGAGCTTGTGACATGTCTTAATCTTAGAATATGATAGTTTTCCTTCATCCTAAACTTTTGATTACCAAAAAAAAATATAAAATTGACGTGTATGACTACGAGTAACATTTCTCTAAATAATTACTTCTAGTTTCCTATGTTCCCAAATCTATAGGGAGGTAATACCAAACAAACCCATTCACACAAAATATCAAAAATAAAATCTATAAGGAAGTAGAAAGCCACATGACATGAATCAGCAGTGAGATCTAATTTAACCTCATGCACCCTCCTCCTGGATTTCCACACAAGGCAGCCCGGTTTGACAGCCGTATCTGAAATTTAAAGTTTTGGTGCTATATGGCCCAACCATAAGANATCTAGTTTTGATTCTTGTTACTAGCAGTTCCTTCTTAGTAAGTGATCTGTAAATACCATTATAAGTCTTTATTAGGGCCTGTGACATGCCTTAATTTTAGAATATGATAGTTTTCCTTCATCCTAAACTTTTGATTACCGAAAAAAAAAATATAAAATTGACGTGTATGACTACGAGTAACATTTCTCTAAATAATTACTTCTAGTTTCCTATGTTCCCAAATCTGTAGGGAGGTAATACCAAACAAACCCATTCACACAAAATATCAAAAATAAAATCTATAAGGAAGTAGAAAGCCACATGACATGAATCAGCAGTGAGATCTAATTTAACCTCATGCACCCTCCTCCTGGATTTCCACACAAGGCAGCCCGGTTTGACAGCCGTATCTGAAATTTAAAGTTTTGGTGCTATATGGCCCAACCATAAGAAAACCAATGACTTTGACATCAATGCCACCCAACAATATTGATATTAAGCTTTGATGCATTCTACACCAAAAACAAAAACAAAACAAAACAAAAGAAGAAAGAACAAGATATTTGATGGTTTCACCAAACTTAGGCCCAAGAAATAATGAACCTTTGAGGTCCACACAGATGACAACTGACAGCGATGTCCAGTTTAATTTTATGTCTGTGATTCTCAATATTTTGGATCAGATATTGATCGGGAAAGAGAGTGATTCAAGGTTTAGTCGTTGATTCAACTGTAATTTTTTTTTTTTTACCATTTAGATGGAATTTGATTTTTTTAGTTGAGATATAAGAAATGATGATTCAAACCTAAAACTTCTACTATTTTAAAATATTTCTAGACCAATTATAAATCAACTGTAGTTGAATCATGGTTAGCTCAGTACTCATTTGGTATATAGAATAGTGATTTCATTCTAAGCTCTATTCCATAGAATGAGTATTACAATGTTTGGTAGTAAAAAAAGACATGGAACGGTGATTCTATTTCAGGCCTGATTTCATAGAAGGAAGACTCAGGATTCCCACCTTAAGAGGTGGGGTTGTCTATTAGGAGTAATTAATGCATTCTTTTCCCAATATATCTCCATTAATTTTTCAAAATGAGTGATATTTATATCTTTTATGAACTATTTTAATTTCATTTCACATTGATTCCATAAAACTACAAAGCTATGAAATGAAAATGACCATTTCATTCTAGCCCATTCCTATTTCCATTATGATTCAATGATATTTATTCTATGTACCAAACGAGCCATTTGTATCATGATTGATATATATATATATATATATATATATATATATATATATATA
>QAOA01006885.1:419411-630613 GCA_003255065.1 Cercis canadensis
ATCACACTTGTCAACCCGCTTATAATTTTAATTGAATTCACTCAACTTTTTTTGAATGGTCTAAATTCAATTAGGACCCATATGATATGAAATGGTATGAAATTATAATGTATGAGTAACATTTCTATATATCTCAACTAGGATGACAATTTTCTTTATGAAAGAACTCATTTATATTATTTAATTCTATTATTAGTATAAATCGACCCAAACATTAGATAATGTGATTTTAATATTAAATTTTAAAAGTTTATTATTTCACACATTTTATTTTATTTTCAAATTTGAACTTAAGGAGGATAAATTCTCTTTTTTTATTTAATATTTTAGTTACGACTTTGAATTCGAATACAAAACTCTCAAATTTGGAGGTCGGCCATAAACTATTTGATGATAAACTCATTTTTTAAAAAATCAATCCAATGTTTATTCTTTGTCAACTTCTTTGAAAATTTGCGCCCCCACTTTGACATGTAGGAAATGCCATTGGATGTATTATTCAACTAAATCAATTTCGCATGAGTAGCCAGTGTCGACATTTTGCTCATATATCGTTGAAGATGGCGTACGGATATGTGTAATTTTAGATCCATCAGCCCCAACTGCATAGCAATGTCTTCATGATGTCCTCATTCTCTAGCTCCTGACGTGCATTTTTTATCCTTTTTGATTGAGACTTCCTCTGACATATATATTCATCACAATTACCACTATACCCCCCATTTAATTTGTTCCCTATTTGCTCTTTTAATCAATTTAATTTATTGAATACTTCTATTTTTCACCATTTATCTCTCTTGGTATGTATGTAAGTAAATTTTTTTTTTGTATTATTGGGTATAACTCTAAATTTAAATACAAAATTTATAAATTTTAAAAATACCTTAATACCACTCAATTTGACTAGAATTCAATAATTTAAGCAATATTATTTGAATAATTGTAAAGTTCATAAATTTATATAATTTTCTTATAAGCATAAACTTATATAATTAAAGGTTGTGTAAACATTATTTGGACTCAAAAATAGCAAGGCTCGCATGTAAATTTCCATACCGCATAAATTTTAAAATAAAAGGATATCAATTAAGCAGGAGAGCCTATGATGCATGCCAATATGAGAAGTGAGAAAGTTAGATATTGACGCGTATCTGCAAGTCCAAAGACCATTAATATCTCTCTCTGAAGAAGCTTTTATCGAAAGTTCACTCCATGTCATAAATCGGAACAAGGGTAGTTTAGTAAAAACATCATGGTACCAACAAAACAAAAACTGTTAACTTCGCCTAGGTCTACACACACTTCTACAGAAACGCATCAAGAACGAGAGCTAGAGAAGTGTGGAAATGGCAAGATTTATGGTGGCCTTGTCGATGTTGAGCAGCATAGTTCTAAGGAAGTGTATGCACATATATAATGAATATGCATATCTCTTCACGGACGTGGCTTTCTTACTCTTGACTTCTATTCGATTTTCCGGCGTGGTTTTCCGGCAAAGTTCAGAGGTTTCCGGTAGGTACTCACCCACGTCACCAATGATCATAAGGCATGATCGCTAGGATACATGCTCTTTGCAATATAAGTAGTGTATTTTTATATCATCAATCATCTTAATTAATAGCTTCTCAAATATTAGTAGTGTATTCTTATATTATTTATAACAATACCAATATCTTTGATTGTGTGTAATAATAAATGGAGAACCAATAGAACTCAATCTTTGAGTTTTTGACATATGCTTCTGGTATTCAAATTCTTCAGTTTTCATTTCACAAAGATACTAACGAATATGGCTTTATGTATATATGGGGGAAGCTTTTATATATATATATATACACACACAGAACTTTTGCATTTATTGGCTTCTTTCATGCCTGATAAATATGAAATTAGTAAATGCTAGTGAAGGGAGGAGATAATATTTCCAGCACAGGGCAGATTCAGAAATTGAACGTCTAATATTACTTTGGATATCATTTGGGTGCTAGCTAGTATTTTACCATAACTAGATAGTACCTGCGCAAATTTGCACGAGGATGAAAATCCTTAATCATATTTATTTTTGAATTTTAGTATTTGAGAAAAGACTGAAGTAGGTAAAAATGTCTATGATATAAATTTAAAAATAAACAGTATTTTTTTTATCAACAAAAGAGATAAATAGATAAAAATCAATCTCTGAAGAGTTATAAAGAAAAATCATAAACTTTTCTACATGGTAAGTAATATAAAAAAGTTACAGTGTGCTGTAAAACTTTAAACAACGCAGATAACAAATTTCAATAAAACAAATACTATAGTCTAAGTGAAAAATAAAGTATTATATGCATACTATAGTCAAAGTTTCAATAGCAGATTCCATATAACAAACAATATATAATATTCCAGATTTCAATATAACAAATACTATAGTCTAAATTTAACAGTTGAAGAGGAAAATGAAGCAGTATGCCATATCCTACTATAGTACCAAGTGAAGCAATTTACCTATTTTAAATTTTAGAATACTTCTTTAAACACTAAATTGCTTATACTTGTTGAGATTTTTCCTTCTTCTTCCGAAAGAGTTACCATCATAATAGATAATTTTTTTTTTGATTTAATGAAAATCAAAATATCAATAAACTCATAGTACTTTACTAAGAATTATCTGTCGCTTTAGTGTAATTCAAATTTTAGGGTTGGTAATGACATTTGTCTACCTTCCTCTTTTTATACAAGCTTCTGGCATTATAATGAAATGTATTTCCAAATGGATGACCCCGTCACGTGATTTTTCACCTTCAAGATGGAGTTTGTTGCATAAGCAGTTAACACCCTTTACTTCTAGTCTCCTGGTCCCATCGAAGTTGGATACAATCAAGCTTGGGAGAAAGCATTATGCATAGAGTAGTTATGAATAGGCTAACTATTAGAAGAAGATACATGAATAATTTTATATTTAATATGCCCTAACATGTGAAAGTCTTTTGGGCTTGAATAACACACCTGGAAAGCCCATTGAGAATGAAGCATGAATAAAACATAGGATCCCTCATATCTTGTGCTAAAATTTTAATTTAATTAAGAAAGTAGAGATAGCAAAAATCAATAACTTGATTAAAGAGACTTTGATATCTTGTCAAGAACTAACTTTTCTTAAAAGTTTAAACTATTAAGAGAAGACATATAAATGATTTTATATCTAATAGATTTATCAAGATATGAGTACTATAACAATAAGGCTAGTATTAGAACTCATTAGACAAAGCTTCCAGCTAAAAAGACTGAAGCTGCTCAATTAACTTATAAATATGCCTCCTTTTGATTTATTTAGAAAAGTAAGAGTGTGCTCTTAATTTACATTTACTTGGTGTCTTTCCTCATTCTGAGACATAGATAGCATTGTCAATTTTGGACTCAATCCGTATAAAATTGGGTTAGGGCTTCAATTTTGGACTCAATCCGCATTTTTCGATTTCGTCATTCCCTTCAGTCACAACTATGCATTTCTCCATTATGCTCCAAATGTAGGAATTAGCTCATGTCAGTGAACTTCTAAACTATTTTATCTCCTCTCTACTATCCTACAATTGAGCCCACATTGTGAAACCCTTGTAATCTCTATTGATAAACCTATTATTGACATTCTTTCAATAGTCTTTACTACTGCTACCAACCTTTGAATCCAATAAGTGGCCTGGCAGTAGTAGCTAGGAATTGATTATAGATAGACAATAATAGATAGGAAACGATTATAGAGATAGAGTAGACAGTAACAGAAATTGGTTGTCTTTTCTATATAGTTTCACCATTAAGAAGAGGACCCAAAACGAACTCTAGTTGGGAGTAGCATTGAAGCAAATATTATGACTTTAACAAACGGAATATAGAATTTCTCTTTTCCTAAAAGCAAGTAGAGTGAAGTCCAAATTATATGTCCAAAACTCAAGCTATTTTAACAAAGTTTATCATAGGATGCAGACATAATGCTTATTAGAATTATCCTCTTTAGAAGAAAACATATTATACAATGATAAAGAAGGCAACAATCATTTCTTTTTTCTTCCAAGAATGTCATTAATTGTCATAATTTCCAAATACTTCGACAGTTACAGCAGCTATATTACCAATTCTATCTCAACTATCCAAGACTACAACAATGTAAGTTTAATCTCTTAATGTGGAACTTGAAACACTATTGGAATGAGTAAGCATAGTTTTAATAAATTTCAATAGAAAAGCACAATTACATACATATATTAGAATCTGGAATTTTTTACATCAGTAGATACCCAAGAGAAACTGAGAAACATAGTTAGGATTAGCAAGGTACCTAAATGCAGAAGAAGCAGCCAGCTTCAGAAAATGTTGCTCCCGATCTAGATCAAGGATGAAGCACAATAGCACCTGAAACTTAAATTTGATTGGAAAAGAAAGGGGAGTAAAGTTAAAAATTAGAATAATGTAAACCATTCGACAAAAGAAAATGATCCTCTGATCAAGTGATTACTGGCCTATAATCAAAGATCTGTTCCTAAATCAAGATGAAACCATGAAGCATTGTCTCTTCCTTTAAGTAAGTGATGCATTGTCTATTAATTCTTACAATAGAAACTGTTTCATTAGCCATTGATAGCATTTTATTCGTTTAATTAAGTGATGCATTGTCTCTGTTGAATTATGAGATTTTTCTATATTGAAGTTAGGAAATAGTTCCTTTTGTTTATGCAAAAAATCTGATGTAGTTATGCAGAATCTGCAACAGCAGTCTGCTAGTTGGTATAAGTGAGTGATGATACTTATTTTGTGGAAAATTATTCAAGAGTTGGTGTTGACTAGGTATGGGCAAGTATAGTCATAACTTGTAACTTTTTTTTGTGTCTATATAGAAGCTGAACTAAATGAAAATGTAAGAGTACGAATTATTTCAGTAGCAGAAACCATTTCTGTCTTATTTCTGTTATGTTCTTCTTCCTTTCAGCTTTTAAAATTTATATTCTAACATGGTATCAAAGCTATAAATGATATTTGAGGGCTGTGAGTTTGAGAGACAACAAGCAAGGCTTCCCCATCTATAAACCTCTAAAAACCTGAGACATATTCATGGTTTCAAGCAATTATTCTACACCCTCTCCACCACCTTTCGAAGGTTTCACTACCCAATCTGGGCAGTGAAAATGAAAGCATACTTGAGAGCATTTGATTTGTGGGAAGTAGTGGAGATAGGAAGACAACCAACTCCTACGCCTCCAAATCTCACCTTAGCACAAATCAAGATGCATAGTGAAGACTATGCCAAGGAATACAAGGCTTTGGTTGCTATCCATTCATTGTCTGAGCGTTTGGTATGATTAGTAGTAAGGCCAATCACTCAGTCTTTTACTATCATTCATCCCCTAACCGATGCATTTACCTAGTTGTCTATGTAGATGCAAGGGCTTGGCTTGGCCAATTACTTTGGTTTGTCAGCCATTAGCTAAGGTGACAGTGGACAATGAATTAGAGTAAGTGAGTTTAGAGAATAGATTCGTGTTACCAGTCATGTGATCTGAAGCACCAGAATCAAGAACCCAGGGTTCAAGTGAGGATGATTGAAAAATGCAAGCAATAAGATTACCAGTATGAGCAACAAAGGCTGTGGAAGTGAACTGCTTGGTCTCTCGAAATCGTAGGAACTCATTATAGTCAGCACCAGATGAAGAATTATACTGTGCAACATTCGCAGTCTTAGGATGTGCAGTGGTGTTGTTTAAAAAAGCCATTCGAATCTGTTGGTTCCAAAACAAAGTCCTAACCTTTAAAAAAGAGAGAGAACAGAATTGATACTATGCTGTTCAGATATGATAACACCAAAATAAGGGCAAGAATAGGTTAGAATACGCCAAATGAGGGATATGGAAAGTTTCACAGTGATTGGAGTAGCCACGTGCCTCCACGCGTGGAAGAAGCTATCAGCGCATAGGCGTCACTCGCAGAGAAGGAAGCGGCACGTGTGGGCGCTTGCGGCAGCAGTTGGCGAGGCCATTCTAGGGATGGGCCGATTGGAGGCTTCTGACTTTGACTATGGAGGTGGATTTTGAAAACTCAAATCCTAGGGTGGCTAGAAAGAATCACAACCACTAAACCCTAATGAAAACATTGTTGGAATAAAAACACAACAGGGGAGCACCGCTGGAAAATTGCATAGAAGGAAGGGAGAAGTTTTTCTCCCTAAAATTGCTCTGATACCATGTGAGAAATGATGGAAGTGTGTGAGAGTAGCTTCTCACATGTATTATTTATATTAACTACACAATAAATACAGCCCTAATCATGGGCCTAATCACATTCTAATTACAAGCCTAGATATAAGCTATAATAATTACAATATTCATAGTCAATCAATATTGAATATTCTAACAGTTGTGTTGTTGAAACCCACAAGCTATGAGGAGGCATAAATAAAAAATGCCAGGAAAGTTCTAATGAAGGACGGGATTTCCATGAATTCAAAGAAAGAAAAAATGGTGGCTTAATCCTCAACTAAAACTGATCATATTTCAATAACAAGAGCTGCAAATCAAGAAAAATCAGCCACTAAAGAAGCTAAGATTGATAAAGTCAACATTGTTTATTTCAGTTCTCAAAGCCAAATTGCAGATAACCATACCAAGGGTCTTCCAAGAGCCAAATTCAAATTACAAATATCAAAGCCTAGTGAAGAAAAATCTCAAGGAGGAGTGTTGAACTATGAGATTTTTCTATATTTAAGTTAGGAAATAGTTCCTTTTGTTTATGTAAAAATCTGAGATAGTGTTGAACGTGAAAGTGTTGAACATATTAATTTGCACGTAAATGAGAATATTAACATCATTAATCATACATGTTTCACCATCGTTAAAGAACAGGTAATAACCTCATATACCTTCTCATTTTGGCAGCATGAAGCATGGCTGAAACCCCACTGTAAGATTTGCCAACGTTTTGCTACGTATGCAAACGAGATAAAAAGGAAAAGAATTAATAATCCAAAATAAGACTTGCCAACGTTTACTAAAAGCTGCATTCTTGATTACACATATGGGTTTTTCATTTTATGTGAGTTGAAGAACCTGCAAAAGTCAGAGTGGTGAGGGGACAAACTGCGAGGAATTTTCATTTTAAGGATTGGAATTTTAAACAGTATCCTATAAAACAATCAAGACATTCAATACCAAATTTTGATTTGGCCTTCAATTGTTTTATGAGAAATTGGAAAGTTTAGAAGACCTACAGTTATTCTATGAGAAATTGTCTCAGTTGTTGTCAAACTGCAGTCTTCATATGATGGGTTTCTAGAACCAAACATTACCTATAAACGAATCATCAACATGAACATTGACATGAACATTACTGACTTTCATATTTAAAAAGAAATAGAAATTAAAGAACCACAAAGTACTCACTTGAATTGATCAGCTTTTTATTCCCATTATCTAAAGTTCATATAATACTTCTGAATAAAAAAATTTCTGCGCACCTGAATCTAAGGGAAAATGAAAGAAGAAACTAAACTTTGATTCAGGAACAATGATTCACAAAATGCATAAAATGATTTCCTCTTATTTGGAATTCACAAAATGCAACTCATGAAACAATGACATAAAAGCAAAGAAGAAACTTACTCAGGTTCATCAATAAAGACTCATACTCTACATGTTAAAATTCTCACAAAGCACTAATTCTGTTGGGAAATATATAAACTTTGAATTAGAAAGAGTACTACCTGCATCATCAATATTATAGGCTAAAGATTATGTTTTCTGCCTATTATCTTTTTATATTACTTATTTAACACCAATACAATGCAATAAATCATAACAAAATTAGTATTTTTCCTTTTTTTCTTCTTGCTAATTTGATCATTCTTGTTATAGACCTGGTTTAAATATACCATCTAAGATATCTCTATTGCAGAACTACTGACTACTATCATGGGACCTCATTTGTCACCCTATACCTCTTCTTGATGGCATGTCCAGAAAGCATTGTTTACTATATTTGTTCCCCAGAGCTATGCCATCTGTCTCTTTGTCTTCCATAAATTTTCAACCCTGTAGGATATACATAAAAAAATTAGGCCAAGGAATAAGAGCACGATTTTTCATTCTCTTTAATTTGTACACAATGTAGAGCTGACAAGTGTCCCTATCAAAGTGATGATAAGTGGCATGTTGTGTGAATTTCTTTCATTCAAGGGTATTTAAAAAATAATATATAATATGAATCATATATGCTTTATAAATAAATAAAAAACTGAAAAAATAATTAAAATTCATGGCATTAAATAACTTCCATAATTAGCACATGAATATCAATTTGAAATCAATGTCTTAATTGCCTTGCTTAAGTAGGGCATTACATTTCAGAATGTATGTGGAATAAATCATAACTAAATACATGTGCTGAAAATTAAATTAAATTAAATTAAATAAATCCGAAATTAAAAGAAAAAACCTCCTAATAATTATGATGATAATCAACTAACAATTNGCACATGAATATCAATTTGAAATCAATGTCTTAATTGCCTTGGTTTCTTAGGGCATTATATTTCATAATGTATGTGGACTAAATCATAGCTAAATACATGTGCTGAAAATTAAATTAAATTAAATAAATCCGAAATTAAAAGAAAAAACCTCCTAATAATTATGATGATAATCAACTAACAATTTTTATTATGATAGTGTATGAGGTCAGAATTTTTATTACTAAATTTAATTATTTAGAATAATTACAATTCAATTTAATTTTGGAAGTCCACCTCCATTGAAATTATAATCCATAATTATTCAATTTCAGTTGAAATAAATTGTCAATTACTCTCCTTAATTTTAGTCACGTAATAATTTTTGATTTTTGAATGGCCAAGTCTACAATACCCATTGGTAAAAATGGGCACTGGTGCAAAGGGCAATAAATGGCTGAGATTAAGCCACATGTATGGTTTAGATTTGATGACTTAATATTAACTATAAATCATTAATTATATTTTGGCCTAAAAACTTTTATGTATTTACATTTGTTCCCCACTAATCAAAAACATACACCACACTCTTCTTTCTCTCTTTCTCCCTCTCTCTCTCTCTCCCCCCCACGTTCCATGAAGCAATATCCCGAATACCCATTTCATCGAACACCTTCTGTGCACCATCGAGATCACCAGTTTTGGCATGAACATCAAACAAAGTGGTATACAACAAAACATCAGCTTTGAACCAAAAACGTACAACCTGATAATGAATCTGCACAGCTTTAGAAAAAGCCAAAGCACGTGCACATGCCTTCAGGGCAAAGGATCATGTTAAAGCATCCAACTTCTGGGACCTGTGTAACATGGTGCGGTACCATGAGATGGCCTCAGTGGGCTCGGAGCTTTGGGCAAGGCCTCGAACGATGGCGTTCCAGTCATTGGTTGAAAGCCTTTGGATTTGTTGAAAAATGTCACTGACGAAAGAGATGTTTCCGGCAAAAGAGACAGCGTAGAGCTCAAGGAGCTTGGTACGGGAGGGGTGGAATTGGAATTGGAATTGGCCAGTGGTTATGAGATGAGCTTAAAGTCGCTTGGAATTTGCACATCGATGCCGCCGCAATCCGAGCAGCGGCAACAAGCACCTTGGCCGATTCTATATCAATCGCTCTCGAATTCGGGGCATTTTGAACAGGAACAGAACATGCAACATTGTCTCCATTTTCACCACCGTTGGTGGGTTTCTTGACAGAGGGTTTGTTGATGTTCACCCTAAAATAGGAAAATTTAGGGTCAGCGCAAGGTAGGCACTGAAAGAGCACCGAAGATGACGATGAAGCATCCGAATTCGTGGTGGTGGTGGTGGCGACGACACAAGAACGGTGAGCGATTGATGGGCATTTGAGGCACATGAGACGGAGGTGAGGCAGAGGGGGGTCAATCTATAATTTAATAAAAATATTAAGAGACTATGTTATTATTAGAAAGACCAAATCCTCAAGTTACCCATTAAACCATCACAGCCATTCATTAAGCCAAGTGGATGATTGAATGATAATTAAGTAGCCTTTGCACTGATACCCATTTGTTGGCATTGGTATTGTAGACTTGGCCTTTTTGAATTTGAATTTTGAAATTAGTGTTATACGTTTTTGTCTCCATAGTCCTCTATATATAATGCACCACATGTGAGTTTATTCAACTTTCATTGGCGGATTGTTGCAGCGTATTTCTCTATCTCCAACCGCACACAGGTTTGCTCTTCCAAACTATTTTATTTCCCTTATTGTTGCTTTGTTTCTTGATATCAATTCAATTCCAATATATCTCTTCATCTTCTTATGCTGCCTTATTACTCTTTTACTTTTTCTAATTTTTTCCACCTCCTCAATCTCCGGAAGCAATAATGTATGTTTTTTCTCTATACAATATTTCTCTCTCTAATATTTAGTTTTAAATCTATCTTCTTCTTTTTTTCTGCATCCCCTATATCTCCTAAAACAACATGGTTTGTTCTTTCTCTATACATCATTTGTTCATGTAATATTAGTTCTCAAAATATTTTTCTTTATTTTATATCTCTTCATATCCTTATGCAGCTATGTGACTTCTTTACTTTTTCTTGTTTTTTTCATCTCCTCAATCTCCAAAGGCAATAAAGTTTGTTATTTCTTTATACACTATTTGTTTCTCTAATATTTGTTCTTTCATTTTTTTTCTTATTTTTTCAGCATCTCCTCTATCTTCTAAAATCATAAGATTTGTTTTTTCACTATACACCATTTTTTTATATAATATTTGTTCTCAAAATATTTTTTTATTATATATCTCTTCATCTCATATGATTTTCTTTATCGATTTCTAACATTATATGATTAACAGTTAAAAAATGGTCGTGACAAGATCTCAATCCATAAAAATGGTGTCGAAAAGACCATTTCACATTGACAATTTTGATTTAAGAAAAGAACCCGAAAGCAAAGATGAAAAAATTGAGCATGAAGAACGTATTGGGCCCAGAAGATAAAGAAATTGAGTATACTATTTTTTGTCCTTTTTGTTTGAGGGATCTTGATGATTATAAAAAAATTTCATTTATTGTAATTTGACTAAAAAGTTATTTATTTTATTTGATTTATTGTAATTATCAAAACTTTCCTTCATTGCCTCCTTTAACATTTTACAATATGTCTATCCATTGTGTCTGATGTCCTTATCTTATTTTCTATGTTTATTTTACAATAATTGAGAGTATTTATTAAAGGAACTTATCTTATTGATTTCTTTGAACAACATAATTTTTTTTATTCTTCTTATTAGGAGATTATTCTTCCCAAAGCAATAAATAAGTCTGACATAATACTGTCAAGAATTGCTGAAAAAAAAAACTGAGAGATAAGACAATAGAAGCTGAAGGCATCCTTGGAGTTATCTTCGCAACAAACAAATTTTAGAAAACATAACAATGGGATGAGATGATGTTTCTGTTGTGTGAAATTGGAAATGGATCATGTCATTTTCAAAGTTATATCGTTGTTGTTGAAGTCTTAATTGAATTTATAATCTATTTCATCAATTTTTGCATTTTTCTTTTCTATTGAATATTTTGTCCACGTGATATTTTTGCATTCACAAGTATTTCAATTTTAGAGAAAATATAAAAATATTTGAGAAAAATATAAAGGTAAACTAATGGAAAATATTTCTTTCTTGATGTATGTCTTGAACTAAATATGAATGATATAATTACTACCTATAATTTAATAGAAACCATGTCTAACATTTGAGCACTTAGATTTTCCAAGAAAATATTTTATCAATTTTATAGCTCTTTGAACATATGATAACAAAATCAAGTTGAGTTTTGCAAACTTATACACATTTGAAAATTTTCAACATGGTCATTTGAGAATATTTTGAAAAAAGATATAAATAAGAACAATTATTATTTAAATAAGAAAGAGGGTCATGTATGATGTGGAGTTAAAAAAAGAAGAAAGTGAAAAATGTTGAAATTCTATAAGTAGTCTAAAGTTGTAAAATTTAAATTTTTGAGTCATAATTTTGTCTAATTCAATAGCTCATAGCAGTTTAAAAGGTAGTATATTTTAACTCTATCTTAGTAAGATAGCTCTATCATTATCCATGGAATTATGTCCTATAATAACTTCACTTAAGATCTATAAAAATTAATAATGATAATTGGATATCAAGGGTTTTCTAATTAGCAAAGATGTTCTCGAGTTATCTAGCTCAATCAACAAAGATATTTCATTTGCAAGGAAAGTCATGGTACTGGGTGGAGACTTCAAGCAGATATTACCAGTAATACCAAAAGGCACACGACAAGAAATTGTTTCTGCCACCATCAACTCATCATATATTTAAAAATATTGTCAAGTAATTATTCTAATTCATTAAGATTACAACGAGTCTATTCGAATGCACATTATCTATACTAATATTCATTTTACGATGACTCTTATAGGTACTCACCCTGACCAAAAGCATGAGACTGACAACAGGATCTTCAAATGCAGACGCGTGGGAAATGAGCGATTTCTCATCATGGCTACTGAATATTGGTGGCGGCAATGCATGAGATCTAAATGATGGTGAAATAGATATTGATATACCGGAGGACCTTTGTGTGCATATCTCTCATGAACCAATCGTTGATATTGTTAACTCTACCTATCACGAGTTTGTGACAAACATGCATGATCCAAATTACTATCAAGAATGAGCTATTCTCGCACATACCATAGAAGTGGTGAAGCAGATTAATGATTATATGATTTCCTTTATGCTTGATGATGAGAAAGTTTTTCTAAGTGCAGACAATCCATGCAAATCGTTTGGGAACAGAATTAATGACATCCATAAACCTGAATTCATGAATAACATCAGACTGTCTAGCCTAACAAGTCCCAGGTTATCGTTGAAAGTTAGTGTGCCTATCATGTTATTGAGGAACATTAATATTCGTAAAGGACTAGGCAATGGTACGAGGCTAATCATCACATAGCTTGGAAAATATGTGATTGAAGCAAAAATTATTTCAGGCAGTAATTCAGGAGAGAATATATCATCCTAAGAATGAATCTGACATCATCTGACCGAAGAATGTTGTTTCAATTAAAACGGAGGCAATTCCTCATACAAGTGTGCTTCGCTATGATAATAAATAAGAGTCAGGTGAGGCTGTACCTCCAAAAACCAGTATTTAGTCACAAACAGCTTTATTTAGCTTTCTCAAGAGTTAGAAGCTGGAGTGGTCTAAAAATGTTATCGATAGATTCAGATGGGACAACCATAAAGCGCACAAAGAACGTGGTTTACAAGGAGGTGTTCCATAAGATAAATCGAAGATATATGTTATAAATCGAAAAGCCCTGCAAATTCTAAAGATATGTTTATAAAATAAATATGTACTTATATATTTTTTTATTGGTCCTGTAGATATGTTAGCCATGAATATTCAGATTTATTACTCCAAATATAATAACCAAAATTAATACAAATATAATAACCGAAATTGACTAATAAAATAATAATCACAATTAGCAAATTGTGAATTTCGGTTTTATGAAATTGTGATATACTATCCCAAATTTTAGCCCTTTAATAAATGATGATTTGTCAATTGAAATTAAAAAAATTAGGGTTTGGAGCTTATGCCTACAAAAAAACTCTATATATAGAGTACAACATATTGTGCTCACCTCTATTGGGTCACAAATCTGTCAATCATTTTTCTCCATTTGAAGAAGCTCCCAAGTATGGTTTTTTTATCTCCATCTCATGTGCTCAGTTTATATGATAATTTTTTGCTATTTCTCTTATGAAGCTTTTTCAAACCATTTTTTCTGTTGTTGTAGTTCTCTATCTATTCTATTCTAATATATCTCTAAATCTCTATATACAGCCATTTTGCTATTTCATTAATCATTTTTCTCTTCATCTTCTCCATTTCTAAAGGCAACAATATATGCTCTTTCTCTATATTTTTTTTTTTGTTGCTGTAATTTTGTTTCGTAATATCTATTTCATTTTAATATATCTCTCTATCTCCTTATGCAACCGTTTTGTTATTTCATTATTATTTTTCCTCTTCATCTCCTCCATCTCCAAAGGCAACAAGGTATGCTCTTTCTCTATATTTTTTTGGTTGCTGTAATTTTGTTTCTCAACATCTATTTCATTCTAATATATCTCTGAATCTCCTTATGTATTTGTTTTGCTCCTTCAATATTCCTTTTCCTCACCCACCATTTCCCCATCAACAAAGGAAACAAGGTTTGCTCTTTCTTTATATACCATTTGTTGTTGTAATATTATGGATCCTTAAGATCTATTTCATTTTTCTTCTTCTTTCTATCTCCTCAATCTCAAAAGGTAATAAGGTTTGTTCTTTCTCTATACACTATTTGTTTCTCTAAATCTATCTTTTTTTTTTTTTTCAGCATCTCCAAAGGCACATAGCTTTTATTTATTATCTCAAAAGTTCTCTATCTTCCTCGGTTTCTCCTTTGCACTTGATGCATAAACTATAAAAGAGAACTACTTGCTAAACAAAGGATGCAATTTTTTTTTTCCAAATTATAATGTGCTTCCAAATGGCTGCAATTCATCATCACTGGTTCGTNCTATCCTCCTCGGTTTCTCCTTTGCACTTGATGCAGAAACTATAAAAGAGAACTACTTGCTAAACAAAGGATGCAATTTTTTATTTCCAAATTATAATGTGCTTCCAAATGGCTGCAATTCATCATCACTGGTTCGTAGCCTCCTACCCAATTTTATTCAAATCATATGTCATCTTTCCTTTTGTTTGTTCTTGGCCTTTTGATCTTTGCAATAAGTCTAGCTGTTACATATATGTGGGAATTCTCTAGAAATTATAACATCCCATGGGATGGTTCTCATGAATGGAAAAAAGGTAAACATCTAAACTTTCTACTCATTTTTATTGATCCTTCTTATTCCATTTTTTTTCCTTTTCTGATATTTTTTCCTTTTTATATGACAATTCTTGCATCTGGACGCTCAACAGTTTTGGCTTCACAATGTAGGTAGATCTCTTTAAATTATATTGTTTCTTAATCTTTTTGGTGGTTTATTAATAATTTATTCACTTTTCTCCCCTTTCACAATGGAAGTTTACTGATGGGATAATATTTTCTTACTCAACTGATGATTATTTTGCCTAGGGTCTAACCATGCAATTTCAAGGTGGACTGACCTATGCATGGGTCGTTACAAGTTAGGATTTAGAACCAAATATTCAAGGTTATGCAAAAATTCTCATGTAGCTTTATTTCATTAGATACTTTATCTTTTGTGGTTGGCCTTATCAATAAAGAAAGAATAGGGATTTGTAGTCCTCCATCTGTGTAATCTTATTTCAAGTAAAATACTATTTCACATACCAAGCTATGCCAACACTGTTCTTTTTATGTATAGCCAAGATATCAGTGAAAGAGATAGCAAATAAAGGGAGTCAAGGTTTTTATACCTGAAAAGAGTTGCTACTTTTTCATCCATTGTTATCTCTCCACCTCTTGATGAAGTTGATGAAAAGAATATAGCAACGATGACTGTATCTTTGCAATATACCATGAGTTTTTGTTTTACACATTTTCTCAAATGATAGCTGGGTGGCTCTAAGCTTCGGGAAAATTAAAATTCCAAAAACTGACAAGGACTGGGATCGCCCCTTATGGATCTAAATAATTCACACAATGAATCATTTGAAAATTATACATTATTAGGTTAAAAAAAAATGTTTCAACTAACCAATTGCAATAATTTATTCAGTGTCTGAACTCAAGATAACAATGATTTTGCCTTGATTCTTCCATTTTATTGAATCTCAAATGATACTATGATTGATTTTGCTAATAAATAAGTTCCATAATTTTTTTTTCCAAAATTCGAATTCCTATTCAATACAAAGATATCCAAATTTGAATTTTGCTAATAAATAAGTCCCATCAACATTGAATAGCAACTTAAAAAATATTTTGAAATTATTGACTTGCCAAATTAATTGACAATTAATTAATTATAATTGACATGTGATTGGAATTACTATATATATGTTTTCAAATTAGCTAGTTATTAAATAGTAATTATTTATTAGAGTTTAAATTGGTTATGCCATATTGTTGATTTGTTCTTAGTCAATGCTAAAATAATGGTATAATTATGGAAGTAATGAAATTTGAATATTTAATTATTATTTTCGTATTTATTTAATTTTAAATATACATGTTTGTTGAAATTATTTTTTTTGGCATACTTTGAATTTGAATTCCTATTTTAATGATGATTGAAATACAATATTANATGCATCTAGACACAACATGAAGGGAGCAATTCAATTATCTTGTGTGTATGTTCATGTTTAAGTATTGTCTTACATGTGAGTAAACACTCGTATTGGAGAGAGTCATTTCTTCTTATTTCCTACATAATAGAAGATAAACAGTGTGGTAAACGATGTGGTTACTGAGCTATTGTATCTTGTAGACAATGCGTCTAGAACATGCTGCATTGGGTAGAAGATACTAAGAATCACTTGCGTGGGATGTGAATTGTCTTAAAGAAAGCGAAATATCCGTGTCTCATTTGGTGCCACATATCTAATTTTCATTAACATATTATTATTATTTGTATTTTATTTCTATTTTTGTAGGCTTTAGAACAACAATACTTATTACATTACCACTGCAAAGAAAGCCTAAAGCCATAAACACATTGACATGTTACCACTAAATCAAAGGATTTCACCAAAAAATCCAAAACGAAAGGACCACAATATAAATAGCTTGGCCCGGTATAGAGAAGTAGAACTAAATATCAGTTAATTAACCATAGTGTCTATTATGAGAGGTAGATATGGATAAGCACAAAAAACATTCAATTGACAGATAACCTTCTTTAGAATGACAGCGAAGGCAGAAACAATTGATAAATCACTATATGCCTTCAACTCAACCACAATTCAATTAAGAAACAACCATCTGTTACTATTCCTCTCTTCATGATATCCAAATATCCGTATGTTAGGCAAAGTACCTAGAGCTATAGAGGCATCTGAAAAATCAGCTATTAGAAAATAATCATCAAGTTGAGTTTTTTAATGTTCAAACTGCAAGTCCAAGGAACATTCTCATAATCTCATTCAATGTTCATGGCTCCAGATTTCATGCATGTAATGTATACCTATGATTTAAGCAGTGTATAGCGAGAGTTTCTCCAATTGATATGGAAATATTTCAATTGCAAAATGAGGAAAAACTTGTCAAGGAATGATCTTTATGCACAATGATATAGCATTTTGATGCTAATTAAGGATGTTAGTCATATCTAGAAACCACGCATGAATTGGAATTGAAGAATACGTAACCAATATGATGAATCTTCAACGTTTCGTATGAGATTATATAAGTATTACTGTATGAATAGTAAAAGTTTGACATGTAGCTATTTATTAATACTAGTTTTTTAAACACGTGTAGGGCACATGTTTTAGAAAGTAGGGATGATGCTATGCCCTTCATACTTGAGAGTGGAGAGTTCCATTTGATACCTACAAGACGCTACACCCTTCTTACTGGAGTCCATTTGGTACCTCCAAGGAATCGAGAGCATTTTTAGTATTACGGTACTCTACTCATTCTAGTGATTCTCTTTCTTCACCCACTCATTCTCTCTCTTTTCATTTTGTCTATATGACTAATTTTAAATGACAGTAATACCAAAAACTCAGTAATACATGTACTCCTAAACGTACAAATAATTTTGCCAAATATATATTTTTTCCAGTTCACAGCTAGAACTAAAAATAAACCCAAAGCGAAGTACCATGAATGGCCTTTATTCACCTCAAAATAGACTAAAAAAGGCATGAAAATTCGTTTGGACTTAAGACAAATAGATGTTCTTATATTCATGTTGCATTGGTTCCCTTGTCCTATCATTTATTTATTTTTATTAGAGGCTAGGGATAGCTTATTGTTTTTTAATAGAATTCACTGAACCTCCATAATGGTTTTAAGAACATGATGCCCAAACCGATTCAAGGGGTTTTCGCAAAACCAATACTTGTGGGTTCAAGATCCAATAGCAGCCCTTTGGTGAACTCCACGAAAGGGAAAGCAAGTGGGTGGTCATCTGCCTTAATCTTCCACCTGGTATAATTGCATAGAAAATAACATCAATTCAAGTACTTGATGCTTGAATCTCAATCTACATTTATTGCTAAAAACTCTATAATGCTAAGCTGAAAAATTCAATTAGCTTCAGCAACTCTCTGCTAGCAAATGTGGTTACCAAGCATACTAAAAAACAACACCTGTAAAGTATAGTATTTAAGTTTAAAACCAATCCTATGGGTGTTAAAAATAAATGGAATTTGAATTTTTTAGAAATTCTTTAGGATTCTGAGTGTCGGTTACTATAAGTTAAAAAAAAAATCAGTTTTAGGAGTTTAAGAGTTTTAGATATTTATATTATAGTGCTCTATGTTTTGAGGATATACAATAATAATAAGAATAAACTAATAAATCTAAAAGTCTCTATGTAATAGTATAAATAAGAATATGTCAAANACTATAAGTTAAAAAAAAAAATCAGTTTTAGGAGTTTAAGAGTTTTAGATATTTATATTATAGTGCTCTATGTTTTGAGGATATACAATAATAATAAGAATAAACTAATAAATCTAAAAGTCTCTATGTAATAGTATAAATAAGAATATGTCAAAGAATGTATCATTTGGGATTGTAATTAAGATTCTTCTCTAAGTGCAGTAATCACTTGTAAAAAAAAAAGGGTTAGAGTACAAAAGTGTAACTCGCCCTCCAACAATGGGCTCCCAAGTGGGATGCAGTGGGTTAATTTACTATCCATAATCAGTGCATGCCATTATCTTAGTGGGCAGTGGTGCCTTGATGGTGTAGTATGCTAGTTACCTATAATTAAGAACAAGATGATGAAGGAAGAATGCTATCTCCACTCTAGCTAGATCAGCCGCTGGACATAGTCGTGGACCACCACCAAATGGTGCCACTTTCTTGCTTGGCGAATTGTCCTGCCATTAGAGACAAATGTTAGATGTGTAGTATTGTAGGGTAACAAATAGACCCTATGTTACTTGTGCGTACATAAATGTGTTGGTGAAAATGCTGCTAGGAACTTTCACACAGTGCTAGAGTTTATCTAATGCATTTTGTTGTAATAATGGGCAGGTATTGTACTGCAACATACATTCCATCTAAAGGGATTGAACTCATGAGGATTTTCATGAAAGGTGGGATCCAAATGTCCAGCAGATAAGACAGGAAGAACCTTCCATCCGGCGGGTATGACAAACTCTGCAACAATTTTAACCATTTCCAGGTGTGAGAATCAATATTTTATGACATACAAAGCTGGTAACTTTCAGTATAAAATAGTAATACCTTTGAATTTGACATCTTGAACAGCTTTCCTGTGCAGAAATTTGACTACATTCCCACATCTCAAACCTTCATTTATAACCTAATGGCAACAATATCGTTGATTCCTAGTGAGAACCTACAAAAACTTTAGAAGGAAGGGTTAAGTAATTGTTGGTTCTTACATCTTGGGTGAATTTCATTTGCTTATAATCTTCCCAGTTCAGGGTTTCCTTCTCCTTTTTTCTTTTCCTTATCACTTGGTGTTCTTCCTGTGGTTTCAACAAGTTACAATTAGGAAAATTAATACATTAATGATTTTTAACATATATAGAACCCTGTTGCAAAAAATATTTTGAAGGCTATGTACCTTTAAACTTTCCAAAGCATTAGGTGTTTGCGCGAGGTAATAGACAATCAAGGATAGAAGTTTTGCAGTTGTCTCATAACCCCCAAACAAGAGGTCCATTACAATGCTCACCATCTCTTCATCAATTAGGTTTTGCTGAGACAAAATCACATTGAGGAGCTCCCCTCCCTCCACAGTTTCCACGTTACCTTTTTGCCTTTCCTTTATAATTTCCTTGACAATGGATGAAAGCCTTACTCTAGCCTGAATAGAAGCCCAAAGAACAAAACAAACTACATAAATTTTGGCACTTGGATTAAGTAGTTAATCTATGCTCTTATTAGTACCTTCACAGCGTTGTAATATGTAGTGCCAGGCAAGTTTAGTGGCAAAGAAACAAAGCCTTTGATGTACTTCTCAAAGTTTTCTAAAATCCTTGAGGCTAGTGGCTCTTCTGAATCAATATTCAGTAGGTGCTTCAACATGACATTGATTGAAAACTGTTTCAATCACAAAAGAAAATAAAATTAAAAACAACAGAAACAGGCATTTGAAAAAAAAAAAAAAAGAGTATATATAGTTGATGGTGGAATCATACACTTTTAGCTTGTTTGTAGAAAGAAACTTGTTTAAAATTTTTCCATGAGTTCACCCTTGACAAAACCAGCATTTCTACACAATGAAGGAACTGAGATGTGGACTTAGAGGCGCTGACGAAGCTGACAACAGTGCTTCTTAGCTTCTTGTGAAGGTCCCCTGTGACAAGAAGCATAGCATACTTTCCAAGAATTTCATGCATTGCTTTGGGGTAATTAACAGGGAATAGTTTTCCTTCATTTTGAAGAATATACATGCTGAGCTCATAGTCGCAGGAAACTATAGTAGGAGAACCAAACAGATGGGACTTGAAAACTTTGCCATACCTGCATAACAACGATCGCTTAGTCTTTTGTGCCCCATCTATATATATATATATATATATATATATTAAAAAAAAAAAAACTCCAAAACAAATTTTTTAGATTAGTTAATTACCTTGAACAATGCCCTTGTAAGAAGCTTCCTAAGGAGTTTGATTTATGGGGCTTGAGCAAGCCAAGAGTTTCCCCAAGAAAGGGCCACCCCATGCTCCCATGAGGCAAAGCTTTTGGGCGCTCTATTTTTCTAAATTGTCTAAGAAGATAAGCCAAAGCCAAACCAGAGAAAATGGCTAAGATGATAGGAAAAAACTGAATCATGGTGGCGTCTCTGTCAGAAGACATGTCTGCTAAATCAAGTTTGCTTTGCTTGTTGAGATTTTATTTGTAGCAACCTTCACTGGTTTATTATGATATCCCTATGCCTTCCAAGGGGTGCACACCGAAAATGTATATATGTGGAAATAAATCTGTATGTACCATACTGTCGAGATTCTGCCTTATTCTGAATGAATGAAGGCTTTTTTTCTTTTCTTTTTTTGTGATATGGGGTAAGGATTAAAATCTGTTGATCACATTTTCATTGCACCATAAAGTCAAAAGGAAAGTGTTATTACTAGACTGAAAATAACAATTGGTTATAGAAATAAATAACAACTGGCCGTATACAAATAGGATAGCAATATATTGAAAAATGATAATTAAAATCTCAGTCTTTGGAGAAAAAAGAAACAATCTATTGAAAAATGAAGGGGATTAATTTTTTGATTGGAGGCTACATAATCAAGTGACATATCTCCTCCTACAAATTCTTATCACCTGTCCTGAAAATAAGAATCTAATAAAAATAATGGGAATAAAAAATGCATGATAGCATAAATCTTTAATATTTGAAAACTACAAACAAAAGGATTTAGAGAAAATCAGAAAAGGGAAAAAATTACAAATACATGTATGATGTATCAGCTTTGAAATGCTATGTATCTATTTCTAACATTTTGTTTATGGATATTCTTTTTTGATACTTTAGCTACGACTCTGAATACTATAAACCCTGAGGGTAATTTCAATATCACTCGACTATAAGCCGTTTGATTTTGTTTGTGGATCAAAATAATGATAAGGATAGATATATACATATATGCCACATCAGCAAGAAACATTACATTTCAAGAAGATCCGCTACCCACTACCTCCTCTATACATAGCATTTACTATCATAAGTATATTTTGGAACCATTATCTCTCTCCTTATGGATTTGTATGCTATTGCATTATGTGTGTTTGGATATGCTTTTGGAGACCCTTCAACAGCTTTTGAAGGACTAAAATCACTTATGGTAAGATGCACGTTCGGCTAAAGCAACAAAACAACTGTTCTCTAATTTCAATGCACCTTAACTTCTGGAGTGAAGCTAAAAATTGGAGCTTTCAGTTCTACCAAATCAGTTTTTATGTGTGATTTTATTAATTTACACACAAATTATTATCAAACAAATAATATTAAAAATTATTCAATAAATTTTTCGATAACTTAACACATAAAAGTAACTTTTTTTATACCATCCAAATAGAAACTTATTATAAAATCACTTTTAAAAATATCATATACAAATATAAATTTTTAATCTCTATTTTGTACCTTCCCTCTTTCACCTCTGTAAAATACCCTTAAACTCGAGAACAAATGACCATTAAGCCATCTAAGCAAGTTAACTTTAGGTTGTAAGGATGACAAATTATAGCCTTTAACTTATGTTTGGCGTTCCCTATTTTTCTTAAGTGGTGTTTGGTATAAGAATTTAAAATTATTCTTAGGAATGTGAACATAGAAATGTTACATTCCCAATTTGATACAAAGTTTGAAATCAAATTCCAAGGAATTTAATTATCATTCTTGGAAATGAATTTTGGCCATATTTTTCTCTTGGACTATTCCCATCTCAAAAGATGGCCATAACAAAATTGCTCACCCTTACCAACAACCTGCTATTACTTTCTCCAGAATATTCAGTGCGAAATACGATAATACAATATTCTTAAGTACATTTTCAAGAATAAAAAATAAACTCGCGAACTAAAGTCACCTCAACAAAAATTATTAAATAGATTTGATCTATAAAAATTATATAAAATTACCTAATTAAATTATATAGACATGAGTCCCTTCATGGGGGAAATTAACTACAATGCAAAACCCCTATATGAAAATTTTAAGAATAAAATATTTTTTTTGTCTTTAAATTATTTATGAAATGTCACTGTAGTTCTTGATTTATTATTGATGTTACTTTAATCCATAAATAATTACATTATCATCCAAATCAGTTCTCTGTAACACAAAAAATAATCACTTAAATGATTAATTTGACGAACATAGTAATTATTTAAGAATAAAAGTGGCACCAAAAATAAATTAATGACTAAAATAATATTTGAAAAATAATTCAAAAATAAAAAATATATTTAACTCAAATTTTAATTGGCTCAATCTACCAAGTCCATCTAAGAAGTTATCTTTTTGTTAAGCTCCTTGGGAAATTGTGAGGCTGAGCAAGGCCCTCTTTTAAAAAAATCTTGAACATCATCCCTTCACAGTCCACATAACCCACAAAACAAAGATGAAAGAAGAAAAGAAATAGATAACATAATAAGGATGCCTTGGATAGTTGGATGTGGTATTATTGATTTTGTTGGACCCATCTGGAAGAAAAAGTAGGAACACTTGGTCCCGTTTATGATGGTTTTACAATAAAAGAAGCTGATTAATGGGGAAAACTTGGTTGATCATCATAATAGCTTTTGTCATATTCAAAAGCTAATGAAATTATTGACTCCCACGTATTATTAAAGACAAAACTAACTAAAAGGAATAAACATTCAGTGGCCAAAATTGATGAAGTGAATAGGTCGAGCTTATCATCAAGTTCAAGTGTTCAACGTAGTGGAAATCGCCAATAAAGTAAACAAGAGGGAAATGATGGGAAAAGAAGAAAAAGGCGAAAAGAATAATAGAAAATATAGAAGGAAACATATAAGATAACCGAGAGACAACGAGTTGTTGTCCCATCGTTTTCTAAGATGATAGCAGGCCATTGTAATTGTAAGCCTAGAATTAAGATTTATAGATTGAACTTACAAGGGACATGATATGATACAGTTTTGCTTAACACAAAGAGTAGACAGATATATCTTTCTACACTTTCTTATTGACCAATCTTCATGTTCTAGAGATGGTCAAGTCCAATGCGTTCACAAGGAAATCTGCAACCAAAAAATTCACAATCTGTGAGTGATACTGATGCACACAAGTAGCATTTGTTGGTTGTCAACGGAAGATAGAAATTGAAGCCAAGACTAACCTGCATCTTCTTTGGTGAAGCAGAGAGGAGGCGTAATTCTGAAAACATTTCCATAATAACCACCCTTTCCAATTAATACTCCCAATTCTGTAGAAATAGAAGAGGTGATTAGTAAGTAGAAGAAACAGAAAAACAGGCTGAAAGCGCAAAAAGAGAAAGGGAAGAGAAATTTTATGAAAAGATTTTATTTTCACTCGTTGATACTTGGTAGAGTGGGTGAGAAATGAAAATATGGTGGATCTCTTTTTTAATCACATCTCATTTTTGTTAAGCCAAGCAAGTTTAAAACTGTCGTAAATTTTGAACAGGTTCATTTAACAATATCTGATTTTCAGCTGTATCAAGCACTCTCTAAAGGGATAAGACCTTTACCTTTCATGTGATCCATGATATGCAGTGTTTCAGCTTTCGCTGGCGTTTTAAGTTGGCGGTCAGTGACAAGTTCAACTCCAAGCATCATTCCTCTTCCTCTCACATCACCAATTACTGCAGAAGAAACCAACAATTTTGTTTAGTAAGGGAAAGAATAATTAGACGAAAAAAAAGCAGGTTCCATTTTCTTTTTTTTATGAAATGGGGTGAATCTTATTAAGGTCCTCTGCTCTCAACTGAGTAAGTCTCTCTAGTCTAAGGTAATTAGGAAAGATTTCATGCACTAGAATGGCAAAGAATATAGAGGACCAGAGCTCACATTCATGTTTGTCCTTGAGAGCAGTGAGTCTCTCTTTCAGATAGGTTCCTACCACTAATGCATTGTCTTGAAGCTTCTCCTTCTCTATTACCCTCAAAACAGCCAAACCAGCGGCAGTACAAACAGGATTCCCACCAAAGGTGTTAAAGTAACTTCGGCGAGTCAAGACCTCTGCAATCTCTGGAGTTGTTACCACAGCACCAAGAGGAATGCCATTTCCAATCCCCTGCAAAGTAAATTGTGAGAAATGATGCAACAAATTAGAGTCATCCATAATGCTGGGTTGATATGAACAAGTCTTTGGTGCAAAGAGTGTATTTGTATGGCTACATAATCTCTACTATGCATTTGCCTCATAGACTATATCAATTGAAGGCACACATAAACCTTTCCTATTGGAAAACGTCTACTCTGGAACATGGAGAAAAAGTTACTTTACCTTAGCCATTGTCACTATGTCAGGTACAACTCCTTGTGTCTCAAATCCCCAGAAATGGCTTCCAGTGCGACCAAACCCTGATTGAACCTCATCGGCAATACAAAGCCCTCCTGCTTTTTTGACACTATTGTAGGCAGCAGGCAAGTAACCGGGGGCCAATTCTACGATGCCCCCAACTCCCTATCACAACAAGAATAGAATCAATAATAGGTTTATGGAAACGCATATAACCAATTTTTCACTTTGGAGTTTAGACTGCATACTTGTATGGCTTCAGATATGAAGGCAGCAACATTCCCTGAAGTTCCAAAGTTGATGACATCTTCGACATCTCTTGCATACTTCTCTCCGTCAGAACCAAAAACACCTCTATAAGGGTCTGGATTAACAGCATGATGAACACCAGTCTGTTGGCCATACCAGCATGACAACACATTAGGCAGCGATGTAATAATACTATAAATAATGCTATTTACACATTGAGTAAATAGCTTTATTGAGTAAAATGTCACACCATTCAGTAAATTAATCAATTCTAATACTAGTATACGTTTTAAAATGTCACATCATGCCCAAAATATCTTGATTGACAGGGCAAGAAAGCAAATAGCTTTTTATTGGTAGAAGGCAAAGCACTAATTTAAAGCCATGATGTAGTTTACTACAAATTGAAACAGGTCAAATGGAACACTTGAAAGCTATCATAATTGACATGCTTATGGAGCCCATATTTCAGAAGAGAAATCATCTTACATTACGCTTATATTTGGAACATGTTAATTTTCATAGTGAAGTTAACATCTTGCTTTGCTTTTTACGTCATTTGCAATGAGTGATGTGTTCAATGAAGCCAAACTCCGTTGGTGTTTCTATTACACACGTAAGCACTAAAACTGGGTGAAACTATGCGTCAGCCACCATGATGTGACAATCAATTTTTTTCTAAGTGAATTTTTAGGACTAGTTTGTGGGAGAGAGTAATATACCTGTACAACATTAAATTTCCAGATGCTCTGGGCTGTGGCTCCCATGGTCCCAGCTGCATTACCATGGTAGGCATTCCTAAGAGATATTATGTCATGGCATCCTGTGTACAACTTGGCTATCAACATTGCTAATTCATTTGCTTCCGTTCCAGAATTTGTGAAAAATACCACCTGCATACAAATACAAACTTCAAATTCATATACTATTTACTATTTAGCTTCCTTATAAATACATTAAAAACTCATCCACATAATCATAAATAATATGTTCACTACCAAGAATTGTGGGATAATTTAATTGTCTTTTATTTTATTCACAAAAAATAGAAAAAAAATACAGATAATATGTAGTTTTAAAAATAATATTATTTATTAATAAAAATAAAATTCCTAGCTTCTATATGAAACTATTTATTAAAGCCATAACTAATACTTAAAATAATATAAATTAATTTAAAAACATTAAATAGTAATTAATAATTAATTTATAAGAAATACAAATAAATATTATCTTTTTAACTTGCCACTTGTTTCCAAGTATGAAAATAAACAAGCAAAGGAAAGGGAAAAAAAACATACAAATACTTTTACTCTTTTATGTGTTAGTTTATTAACTAAATTTTTATTTTTTGATATGAAGTTTATTAACTAAAATTAAAGCTTGATTTGATTGACAAAAATAGTGCATTTTAAAATAACACAAAAAAAAGAATGCCTGAAATAAAAAAATAACTAAAATCCAAGACACTAATAGATTTTGTCCACTTGACAACGGCAAATACATCTATTTGCGATAAAACTATGGCTAGAATCAAATCCCACAACCCCAAGAATGCCAATCTCGTGCATTATTGGTATTCCTCACAAATTGACAAGGAAGATTTTTATTAATACCACAATTTTGACATTATTATTATTGAAAAAGAAATGTTAGCATATGAGCAAGTGTACCAGAGAGAATTTTAAATGTAGAGTAAATGACATTAATTTCACATGAACTTTCAAATATAAAAAGTATTCACTACCCTTAATTTTTTAAATAAATTAAGTTATTTAAATTATATTGTCAATTTTATATGATCATATATCTCACTATGGATATACAGTAATATATTGTTGAAATACTGCTAAAATAATGGACTGATAACCATTTTTTTTTTCTGGATGGAAGCAATTTACTCAACTTTTAAGGTATTTTTAACATTTTTAATATTAAAGATAAAAATATGAATTTCCAGAAATAATTTATAAAAATTCTTAATTCAGATTTTCCTATCTATGGCAAAAAAAAAAAAATTAAAATTCAAAATTTCCTATTTTACCAAAAATAAAGAAAAAAAAATTATAAAAACTGGGTTTTGGAAATCTTACACACCTTAAGATTGCCTGGAAGTTTAGAAGTCAATGCCTCTGCAAAATCAGCGATGACATGGTTAAGGTAGAGAACCGTAGAGTGTTGCAAGCGCTTAGTTTGGTTGACTATGGCGTCGACCACATCAGGGTGACAGTGGCCGCAACACACCGTAGCAATCCCCCCAAAAGCATCCAGGTATCTTCGACCGTTCTCGTCGAACAAGTACTGCTTCCTCCCATCCACCACGTTCAGCTGCCATCATCACAACTTCGATCAAACAGTGACAAAAACTAGAGGATTTAACTTCATCCAATCAAATTTAAATATTATTTTCTATCTATATAGTATAAAATAGTGTAATAAATAACATTTTATTCAAAAACAAAAACTATGGCCCACTCCAAGTTTTGTTAATTTTTATTTCCACTGATAAAAATGAGAAATATAGATGTAGACTACTTAGACTTTTTAAAAGGCATGGATGTGCCTAAACTGGTAGGGGCCCTTTACCATGAAATTTCAGGTTTAAACTTAAAATTCGTAAGTTTTAAAGACGATTTCAATATTAACTATAATTTTATCCTATTCGTAATCTTCGACTCTTAGAATAGAAAATTTTGAATGGTTAAAAGTAAAAAAAGTTTACGCAAATTTAGAGTGAATTTAATTAAAGTTTTACCGGGTTCAATAAAACTTAAATGTTACAATATGCAGAGGTAAATGTTACAAATCATAATATATATAGATTTGTGTATCCAAATCCAAATATTATAAAGATATTAGATATAACTAATAAGGAGTTGAAACATTATGGTAAAAAAAAATCCCAAATATTGTATGTGGGTGTAAAAAATCCCACGCCGCCCAGCAGCCGGTGCATCGGCACATGAATAATAGTAGTGTATATAAAGGTGTTAACAAATGATCAAACAAATCTTATAATATCAAACATAGCAATATAGTGTAAGCTGCTCCATTTAATTTCAGTAACGGTATAATAAATAATAAAAGAACGATGGTTAAATCACATGAAGAAAAAGAAGAAGGTTTATGGATAAATGATCGGGTGTAGCGCGGACTACTCACCGGACTCTTATAGAAGTGGAAGAGCGATGGGCTGAGATATTCTTTGCGCTTGGCGAGGATCTCGGCGGCGGTGGGACCGGTGTACGGCGGAGGAGAGTAATCGAACGGCGGAAGTTCTGGCGTAGCGACGGCGTCGTATTTTTGATAGACCTTCTCCGCTAACTGAGAGAAACAGCGTTGCCGTTGCCAGAAAAGAGCTGGTGATCTTCCCTCCCGGAAAACTCTCCGTGCAATGAATCCTGTCATTTCTCGCCGTCGGCGTTCTTTTTTTCAAGATTCCGGCAATGGACTCCGATAATGCAGGAGCCGACCCGGTACAGCTGGAAGTTTTCCGAGGAGAAGGAAGCGAAACAAAGATTGTGTGAGGGAGAGAATGAGGAGGGATGGAAGCCAATTGGGGAAGGTTTATATAGGGAATCGTGAGGGATGATGACGTGGAGATGATTTTATTTGGTGAGGGGGGTGAACTGGCATCATCAGAAAATAACCCTCCGGAGTAGATAAAAATTTACCGTTTTGGAAATTACTGGACTAAAATAGGCCTTGTCTTTACATGGTCAAAACAACGATACCTTGCAAATTCCAAATTGCAAAACAGGAAATCCACTGAATGGAGAAAGTGGCATCTTCATAATTTTCGCTGTCTTAGAGGATAATACAAACTTTTGAAGGGAAAATAAAGGCCGTTTAATCACTTTAATGCATTGTAACAGGTTTTTCTTTTGACGGGTGTATTCCTTCACTTACCTAATTTTTTAGTGAAATTGTACAAATAGGAAGAATTTTTATGTCCCACGTTCTAAGTTATTCAAGGGGTAAAAATGAAAAATATTTTTTATTTAGAGTTCAAAACAAAATAAATTTTTAATTTTAGTATAATTTAAAGATTTTAAAAAATTAAGTCATTCAACATAAGTCATATCCTCAAATTGATGACAAAATTTTAATTAGGATAAAAAAAAAGTTACTAATATTTTAATATATTTTTGACATATTTTTTATATTATTTTGTTTATATATTTTATAAGAAACTAACTATTATTTTAAAAGGAACGGACTATTATGACACATCCTAAATGACTAAATTTTTTTATATCTTTGCGAGGATATCAAAATTAAAAGTTCATTCCACTCAAAACCCTGAATTAAAAGTGCTTTCTGTTTTTACCATTTAAAAATATTAATGATAGCCTACTATAATCCCTAAATATATTCTACGCAATAAGTATTCGGTCTTTTATCCATGATTCCATGAAAGAGAGATTCCATTTCAAACCACATTGATGACGGCTATCTTTTACAAGGAATCCCTGCAGTGTTCTATAAAAAGTTACCATCTATGTTTTACCGTTTGTTTTTGAAAGTTAATTGGGACTTTAAGATCATTTATCAGGTTCATACTCCAGCACCTGATTCTTTTTTCAACGTTAAATTCATATTCTTTGTGGTTATTTTCAAATTTCTAGATTCATATTCACTTATACAAATACAAATAGTCTAAGGATTTTCCAAAATAGTTGAGGTCCAAATTTGAATTCTTATTCTATCATGAACATGTTATTTATATACCTCAATTTTAGACAATACTGGTCAACTACCTCACAATTTTATCTGGACTTACTAAAAATAAATTATTTATAAATAACCTAGATTCAATTAGGACCCACAGCATATGGAATAGTATAGAATTGAGGTGTTTGAGTAACATTTCTCTTATATCATATTTTCATTTAGAATATATAGCTATATCTATCTAATGAAAAAAAAAAGATTCACATTCACTTAGGGTGGCTTTTGGAGGACATGATAGGATTAGACATAATAAGATAAGTAAAATGGACAAAATTAAGATAAGTGTAGTGTAAAAACTTAATGCAAGTATACATTATCATTTTGCAAGTAATAAGATGAATAAGATTTATTGTTCCCACGATGACTAATGTACCAACTACCGAAAGAGGGTTAACCTTAACTTTATCTAATCAATCGATATGGAGAGATTTCAATGAAACAACTTACAATAGAATCAAAACCAGTTTAACCAGAAAAATATAGAATTAAACCAGAAAAAGTGATAGAATTATCAAGGGAGAAAAGCCTAGGACTCTGATTTCACCTTAATTAATCCCGGTTTCCGTTCGTCATATCATTGATATCAATTTATCTTCCTAATTGCTAATCAAGAATCTCTAATTCTTCCACTAGCCTCTCCCAATGTCTAGTGGAAATATCCCTAATTACTAACCATGTATATTCCTATACGAGTTATAATAATTACAGATTCATTAGGTTCTATGGTTCTCTTAACTGATTACCTAAGTCATGAAGGTATATTCTTATCCTACATGCAACCTAGGGCATTAATCTCAGTGAACTAAACACACAAATCTCCTTCTGGTCTCATTGTGATTAACTTGTCATCTAGATTAATGGCCAGTCAATTTAGAAGCATNGATGACTAATGTACCAACTACCGAAAGAGGGTTAACCTTAACTTTATCTAATCAATCGATATGGAGAAATTTCAATGAAACAACTTAAAATAGAATCAAAACCAGTTAAACCAGAAAAATATAGAATTAAACCAGAAAAAGTGATAGAATTATCAAGGGAGAAAAGCTTAGGACTCCGATTTCACCTTAATTAATCCCGGGTTCCGTTCGTCATATCATTGATATCAATTTATCTTCCTAATTGCTAATCAAGAATCTCTAATTCATCCACTAGCCTCTCTCAATGTCTAGTGGAAATATCCCTAATTACTAACCATGTATATTCCTATACGAGTTATAATAATTACAGATTCATTAGGTTCTATGGTTCTCTTAACTGATTACCTAAGTCATGGAGGTATATTCATATCCTACATGCAACCTAGGGTATTAATCTCAGTGAACTAAACACACAAATCTCCTTCTGGTCTCATTGTGATTAACTTGTCATCTAGATTAATGGCCAGTCAATTTAGAAGCATTAAGAGTAGAGATGAATGCTCAATTAACAAAAATAAATCTCAAATCAATTTCATAAGAACTTCAACCATTCATAATTTTGGTTACATTATAGGCCTAGATAGGAATTTAGTTCATCATAGAAAAAGAAAACCAGAAAAAGTAAAATCTAGACATGTTTCAAGGTTAAAAGAAGAAAAACTCTGAGTTGAAGGTCGAATCCACTTTGCGTATCCTCCCTTCTCCCCTTGCTTTGCCTCCTTTCTACCTCTAAAAGTGTCTAAGAATAAACCCTCATTAATTCCTAAGATTTCCTATTTATACCTCCTAAGAAAGCCCTAAAGAATTAGACAAAACAAGGCCCATTATGCAGAATCAGCTGCGGGTGCCGCGGCTCTAGGAATTGGGCGCCTCGGCCCTTGAATTCTATCCCAAACTTCTCAACCTCTGTATTTCTTCGCTTGAGTCCATGGAACTTGCAATTTAACATAGAAATCCCATTAAATAGCAATTAATCCTCAAAAACTAACTAAATACTTAAGTAAATGACACCTAAAGAGTGAGTATAAAACTCACTCAACAATAAGATATGGACTTGATAAGCATATACCTTATCCTATGCTAATGATCCGTAGGTATAATGGCACATTCTCTAATCATAAAAACCAAATGGTTGATATCAAGAATTTTATTTGTTTACTTTCCTCCCCTTTTTAAATAAAATCATTTGATTTCTATCTAAATTATAGTTCATTGACTCAATCTTGAATCTCCCCCCTCAAGATGTGAACCAAATTAAACTAGAAAAAGAATGTGTGTTCTTTTTTTCACATTGTTGTCTGCCCTTGGTGACGTGAAACACATTGTTAAGTTCATGTGTTTCGTATATCCTGAAATAAGAGATATATGGAAGTAAAAAGTACCATTAGTTGTAATTGCATGCAAGGTTTTCTTTCTAACTTTGGCAATCAATTATGAAAGCTAATATAAGAGAAATACAAAAAGTGAAATTAGTTTATGTGAGAACATATGTAGTTTTCCCTTGCACAATTCATTAAATATGAAATATTCTTATAACAAATTAATTTCACTAATTTGAATAGTGTTAACTCATTATCATTACATGTTTCACCAAATCACACATTGTACCAAACGGCTTATGACTAAGTGATACTAAAATCATTCTCAAAATTATGAGTTGCATGTTTGAACTTAGAATTGTAGTCATAGTACAAAAAAAAAAAATTACACATTGTAGCATTAAGTGGGTATTTCACCAAATATTTACCTTATAAATTTAACCTAACTTATTTAAAACATTTTTTTTAGAGTTGCAAGGTCTACTCCTAGAGGGGGGTGAATAGGAGTTTTTAAAATTTAAAACTAAATTAGTTCTAAAACACAAATCAATTCAATATTCAGCTCTCTTCACGAACTAGTTCTCAGAAACTAGTTCTTAAGAACTAGTGCTTTGATAAAAAAAAAAAAAATTCAACAGAAACTAAAAACTAATTAAATCAAAGAAGAGCAGAATAATAGAAACCCAGAATATCACACTTCAGCATTAGAAACACAAATAAAATTCAGAAGTGTAAATAGCTCAAAATTAAAGGAATGAAGGGAGAAGAGATTTGACATTGAAGTTTATAGTGGTTCGGCCAAATTGCCTACATCCACTCTCTCAATTTCTTGAGATTCCACTAAAATCTGAGTTTAGTTGTCCAAGTTTCTCCAAGCTTACATCTATGGTTTTTGCTTCAAGCTAACCAAGACCTCAGAATCAAGTTTAGTTGTCCAACCTTCTCCAAACTTTACATCCATGGTTTTTCTTCAAAGCTCACCATAAACTCATATCTTCCAACACAAATGAAGGAAGATTATACACCCAGATTTCTAACCCCTTTTATCCAAAATAAATCCCCATAAAAGGCACTCTCTCAATAGAGTAGAAATGATACAATGAAGTTCTTTGCTACATGAAAAGATAACCGAGAGCAAGAAGAAGAAGAAAAGTAGAATTCTTAAAAANAATATCACACTTCAGCATTAGAAACACAAATAAAATTCAGAAGTGTAAATAGCTCAAAATTAAAGGAATGAAGGGAGAAGAGATTCGACATTGAAGTTTATAGTGGTTCGGCCAAATTGCCTACATCCACTCTCTCAATTTCTTGAGGTTCCACTAAAATCCGAGTTTAGTTGTCCAAGTTTCTCCAAGCTTACATCCATGATTTTTGCTTCAAGCTAACCAAGAACTCAGAATTAAGTTTAGTTGTCCAAACTTCTCCAAGCTTTACATCCATGGTTTTTCTTCAAAGCTCACCATAAACTCATATCTTCCAACACAAATGAAGTAAGATTATACACCAAGATTTCTAACCCCTTTTATCCAAAATAAATCCCCATAAAAGGCACTCTCTCAATAGAGTAGAAATGATACAATGAAGTTCTTTGCTACATGAAAAGATAACCGAGAGGAAGAAGAAGAAGAAAAGTAGAATTCTTAAAAATGACTTCTTTGTCTCTCTAAAATATTTTCTTCTTATTTCTCTTCATGCATACCAAAGCCTTGGAAATTCCCCTTGTTTTATTTTCTTTCTTGTGCACATGAAGGACTATCAAAGAGGCAAAGAAGAAAGCCACCTACTAGCTGACACAATATCCATCAACCAAAAAGTCTTTTGTCCTTTTGTGCCAAAAAGTCTTATTTTGTGTAAGAGAAAGTGTGTAAAGTTTTCCTTGAAAGAAGGACATTACATCAATCAAGTCAAGAAGGAAATATCTAACCTCAACTAACACAAATTCCTAGAGAGACCAGAGAAGACTAAATTTGACTGGAGTCTTCAACATGCTTGTCCACATCAACAAAGTTAGAAACTCTCATTATCTATAGGAACTTGATCGCAAGAACTAGTTCTTAAGAACAAATTTTGTAAGACTTCTTTTCAAACCTGTTCTAAATGAAAACTTAAAGAAAATAACACAAGTTAGTAATAGTATGATAATTTGTTATTATCAAAATTGGATTAGAGAATTGTGGGATTACAATTTTCTTATGAACGGGTTAAATTTTCAGACAAAAAGACTTAAATTTAACTAGGTCATACAATATAATTTGGTGAGATAACCTATTACCTAAAGCAATATAAAATGCTAATAGTATTTAATTCGTGTCTATGTCAATAACTAGTTATTCCACAGTACTCATTTTCGATACAAAATATAGAAAGGATAGCAAATAGGGGATGCGTACTTTTTTTTTTTTTTTTATGAACGGATGCGTACATTTTAATGTTCCTAATATTTATAATACTATATGTTTGTGTGTGTATGTATAGGACTGTTTACACTAGCGACATATATAAAATATATTTAAGATAATCACACATTAACTATCATTCAATTTTTTGTGTTTTTTTGGTTTTGGTATACAATATCGTTCATTTATTTTCTGGTATACAAATATCATTCAATTTTTGTAATTATATAACGTCGAAATCTTAAAAACATTACATTCATAAAGACAAGAAATTCTATTAATTGGTCAAAATTTTGATTGATAAAAAATTGACTATGTTTGCAAACAATGGTTGGTTCTGTTGGTAAGGATTAAAGTATTTCGCTTGTAAGATCCAGGTTTAATTTAAATTTTCTGTTGCTAGTAATCTCCCTTAGGTAATTTGTAAGTACCAATATAAATTTTTACTAAAACTTGTGGCATGTCTTAATCTCAGAATATGGTAGCTTCTCTTTACCCTAAATTTTTTTATACCAAAATAAAAAATTGGACTATGATAGATGCATTTTCTTCCCAAACCAATAGTATAAATCCATATTAATACTATTAATTAAGTACTGTTTTATATATGTTTTACAACTCTTTTTTTACTAATATATATAGTTATAGAAATTAAGTGAGTGTAAAACACTGCTAGGCATTGTTAGTATATGAAGTATTAATAATTTAAAATTATTTTCCTATATAAATAAGTTTAATTATTGGTCTTAGAAAACATATACTTTTCTTTCATTCTTAAGAGAATAGTACTCCAATAATTGAGAAATGATTATTTGAAAATAAAATATTTTCCACATTACTTATATGTACAGAGAGATGGGGTGATATGCATGTGTTAAAAATTAAAAGCAATTTTTTTTTTTATTTTAACGGTAAGGGTATTTTTAAGTCAATTTTTGTACACTAAGATCAAGTTTCTCTCTGAACGATCTTAAGGCCGCATATCTCATATTAACTTAGTGCATTCCTGACATTTTCAACAACATACATAAATTAAGTTTCTCTCTGAATGATCTTAAGGCCGCATATCTCATATTAACTTAGTGCATTCCTGACATTTTCAACAACATACATAAATTATAATAAAGCTAGCTAGCCTTCCACTATATGTTACAATATATTATAATTTTTATCACCTTATTTTCACTTTTCCCACCTTTTCCACCACTTCCACAACTTCCATTTTTCTTTTTTCTTTTTCAGAAAAATAATGTGAGAATTACCGATGGGAAATTGTGTTACCCAATGACAATACCTTGCGGACAAATTTGGGCAAATGAATGTCTAATCTGCACGAAATTCTTAGTGGCGATCACGCCAAAGTAGAAGGCCAATAATTGAACTACTGAATAACATTCTTTGCAAAAGGAATCATTAAAATGAAAAATGAACCTAGTTTAGATTTTAGTTTAGATACAGTTCTATGTGGGTGATACAGTTCCCACAAAAAACTCTTTAAAAAACTAAAGGGTTACGTAAACTTCGATTTGCTGTCAATAATGGTTCTAAACATGTCCTATATAAACAATTCATAACAAAAAGCAAAGGACTATATTTTTTTGGACTCTGATATTAAACTATATATCGCATCAACATCATGATCAATGTCTAGAAATAGGATAAAATAATTAAAGCTTAAGAAACAAAATGGCTTTCAACATCTTAACTTTTATTCTGATGCATGCCTTTTGTATGTTTGCTTGCTGCGTAGGATTTCCACAACTATCTTTCTCTCATTATCGTGAGAATAATATGTAAAGATATATGTTATTCAGTGATTGAAACCCATTATGAAGACAGCATCCCAGAAGCAACTCAAATGTAGAAGTAATAGACATTGATAAAGATTGGTAAATACTCTCATATCACTAATGGAGTTATTCCAAGATGGTGTCATTTATCAAACACAAGACAACTGTCTCTTAGTTGATGAGTAGTTAATCTGCAACCAAAAGAGGACCTACTAGCTAATATAAAAATGGTTGTGAGAAGGAAGAATCTTATCTTGCCAACACCAATCAATTCGTAGCTAACGTGGCCTGAATAATCTATATATATATACACACACACACAAATAATACATAGCTTGCATGCTAATGTATAATACATAGTTTCGAGGCATGACACATGTCACAATACAAATACAAATAATTAAGAAAAAGAATAATAATAGTAATAATAATAATAATAATAATAATAATAATTTAGAATTTAAAAATAAGAGAATGAATTTGATTGAAATACAAATACTTTGTAGAAGATAGCATAAGTGAATTTCAAGATTAAAGGTATATTATTCCATGCAATTTTATCTTACTTGGCACTAATTATGGTTATAAAAAAAAAAAGCTCTTAAAAGATACAACAATTTAGGATTTAGCATTTAGCATTTAGGTTTAAAGTTAAGGTTCAATGTTAGAATTTAGAATTTAGATTTTAGGCTTGTAGCATTTAGGGTGTGGGGTTTAAGATTTTAACATTTATGATTTAAGTTTTTTCATAACCAACCAATTCAACATATACTTTTGAATTGGGTTCTATTTAAGGAAAATGAGAATACATGGCCAAACACATGACACATGTCACAATAGATGGCCTCAAGACATGGTTATAGAAAATAAAGCTCCTAAAAGATATAACAATTAATTAAGGTTAGCATTTAGGTTTTAGATTAGAGTTCAACGTTTAGAGTTTAGGATTTAGATTTTAAGCTTGTAGGGTTCAAGGTTTGAGGTTTAGCTAGGTTTTAGCATTTAGGGTTTAGGTTTTTTATAATCAAGTAATTCACCATATATCTTTAAATTAAATTCTATTTAAGGGAATAAGCCACCATTTGTAATCTTTAGTAAATTAATCAATTAGTTTCTTTTATGAGATTTGCAATTTGCTATCACCCTACTACTAATTTGCTTTAACTTGGCAATGACTTAATATGCAATCAATTCTATAAATTGTAATAGATTATTATGTTAGAAAAATATTCATGTCTACTTTCATTTTTGTGGTAATTATTTAAAGATAAATGAGTGAATGTGGTTTATACAAAAAGAAAAATAATTAATTTACTAATTAGGTTCAAGTAAAAATGGGTAAAAAAAATATATATGCAAGGGGATATAGTAGCATTTACTAATTTTTTTAATATAATTTATATCATTTTGTTAAAAAACTATGCATATGAAAAAGTTTTACACTTATATATAAATTTGTCTTATTTTATTAATATAAAATTATTTTGAAAATATCAAATTCCATGTCGTTAAGCCTGAGTAAAACAATTAATTTGTTAAATGGGTTCAAGTAACAACAAGACCAAAAAATATGCAATCAATTCCATAAATTTTAATAGATTTTTATGTTGAAAAAGCATTCATATCTAGTTCAATTTTTGTGGTAATTATTTAAAAATAAATAGGTAAATATAGTTGATACAAAAAAAAAAAATAATTGTGTGTGTTCTCCATCACTCTTGTGACTGTTTCACTACCAAAGATGTGATACTTACACAAGAGCCACACATTAATATAAAAGAAATCCTAATTCCAAAGTATTATGTTTTTCAAAATCATATTTGATATTCAAAAAAGTGGAATAATAATTTTAAATTCAAAATCAAATCCTATAATAAAGTAGGATAACTATTATTAATTCACCAATTTATTTTGTTCCATTTTAAAAAAATAAGACATGCAACAATTGGACAAAAATATATACAATAAATAATTCTATAAATTTAATAGATTATTATTTTNCATTTTGTTAAAAAATTATGCATATGAAAAATTGTAACACTTATATATAAATTTGACTTATTTCATTATTATAAAATTAATTTGAAATATCAAATCCTATGAAGCATGCACATCGCACAAGGGTAGAAACTTAAGCAACATATTAACAGGTTCAACAACACTTAAGTATTTTTTTGTTAATATCATGAGTATCCCTATTTTATCTAATTGGGAGTGGGTTTAATATCGTTTAAGGGTTAGAGCAATTACAGTTTTTTCTCTTTTAACAATGCTCTCACTGGACCTCGAACCTTTGACCACAAGCAAGGGCACATGCCTAAGATTCAACTTGTAGCACTTAACGTACACGCTAGCAGCAAATTAAGATCACATCGTGTCTATTCAACAAAATCAATTATGAAAAAATTGACTGTTAAATAATCTATTTATGTTTGGATATGTGAATTCAAAAGTATTTTCTTAATAATCAAATTTTCGTTTGGATTGTATAAAGAAAATCTCTTTTAAATGTCAAATTATCAAAAAGACTATAAAACACTTTTATGGTGTAATAAATTAATATGAAGGGCAATCAGATAAAAATAAGAGGTAATGGTAAAATAAGTAATTAATCCATAATCACAAGCTTGGGTGGAGAAGCTTATATGCAAAAGTTGTTGGGGTGTTTTGGAATGTGTGAAAATATGTTGATCCAATTTACCCAAACACACACAAAAATCTCTTCGAGGAAGATTATAAGCCTCTAGTAACTTCCAGCCATACAAAAAAGTTTAAGCACTTCCAATTGAATATAGGTATTGTCATGTGCGCAGAGTATAAAAACAATGTAAAAATATGTAATATGTAAATGATATTACTTTCATGAATCTTTTGGAGGTTCCAACCTTAACACCTCTAACAAACTATTCAAGTCTCTCATCATTAAATCACATTTAGTGCTGGCTTTTACTTTTAGAGATCTAATTACACATCTCCCATGACAAGAATAGGAGAATCTGTTGTTAGGGTTTTGATTGCCCTCCATTACTGCTTTTCTTATTTTCCAGCACACTATGTTGCCTTGTACCAAAATATAGCTCACTTTTAAAGGTCATTTTTGTCGAAGATGAGTTATCAGATGGAGTAGAAAATATGTAGAAAAAATAGTAAACGCATCCTACCCTTGTAATGCCCACCCCTTCATGGTTTCACCTAGTCGGGTGGGTTCAGTGAGACTCACTGAGTGATTTTAATATTATTGTGAAGATCTCAAAAAAGTAATTTATTAATTTAATATGTGTCAAAACAGTTAGTTTTTTTGTAAAATACATAAATGGATTGATACAAGAAAACATGCTAGAAAACATATACAATTTCTATTACTATTTTGTAACTTTTCTTGTATTGCACAATTTATGTATTTTATAAAGAACTAATTGTTTTGACACATTAGATGACTCAATATTTAGAGATCTTTACAATAACACCAAAATAATACTACGAATCCTATTAAAACTCATCCAAATCACTTCCAAAATAGAAGGGTATCTGCCTTGTCCCCTCCAAGAAGGGATTAGCTTAGTGCTCCCAAAAAATATATTTAGGGTTTATTTGCTTTGGCCATTTTTTGTTGTCATTTTCAGTGAAAATAGAAAACATACTTAAAAATGCATTTAGTTGAATTTAATGAAAATGTTTTGCTAAAAATATTTCTTAAATTGGGTCCAAATTTGAAAACATTAAAAAGATATTTTTAGTGTTTCCTTCACACATTTTTTAAATATCGAAATGAAAAATGAAAACGTAGTGGCATTTTTGAGTGAAGCTGCTGGCCATTTTCTCTAAATCTTAGCCCCACAAGCAAGAAAATCAAAGGTTCATATGATGCCACATCATCATTTTTCTATCATGTGTCCAAGTCAACTATTTGGAGTTTTCTCTAATGGAATCACTGAGATACCATTTCCAGCCGCACAACCATGACGGGTGGTTGTGATGTTCGCTTACTTGTATAGGACAACACTGTATAACCAATCAGAGAGCTGATGGTTTGATTTCTCACTTCGTTCATGGTATCCCTGGTAACACCTTCAAGCTGTCGCTGCCCTGCCCCTTACCAAGCTCAGAGTCGTGTAACGGAGAAGGACCACGAAGCATTCTTCTCAATTTGTTGCACCTTCTGCCGTTCCATGGAGGGAGGACCACGGAAGCCCTCTGTCTGTAATTTTTTTTAATGGATTCATGAACTCTATTTTTGTTTTTCTATTTAGAACTAAAAAATGGGAAGATCTTACTGTAATGGAAGAAAAAGTAAATAAATGTGATCGGATTTTCTGAAGCGAATGATGTTTTTGGTAGATCATGTAAAATGGGTTTTTCATCCAAACACATTTTTATTCAATATAATGATCAAAGGATGGTTAGCAAAGGATGCGTGGGAAAATGCATGTGAGATGTTCCACGAAATGCTGGAAAAAAGAATACAACAAAACGTTGTGACTTATAAATTTATAATAGTTTTATTGGGTTCTTGTCTAGAAAAGACAATTTGAGTAAAGCAATGGCTATGCCAGAGGACATGAACCAGAAAGGGAAATATGCAAAGGAAAAGAAAATATATTAACCAAACAATTTTTTGTTTCTTGAAATTTTTATACTAAACATGTTTTTATTTTTCTCATTTTCTAAAAACAGCTTTTACAAATCAAATATATTTAAAATATTAAAAATTAAAAACGAAAATGATTTTTAAAAAATGAAAACTGAAAATGAAAATGAAAAAAAAAAACATTTCCAAAAATAATCAGGCCCTTTCATTGCAAAAGAATTTGTGTCACGCAAGAGACGTTGGACCAATATTGGTGTCTATCATTGGAATGGAAATATAGCATAATGCAGTGTTTACGTATCAAACTACGTAAAATAGGATCCATCATCTATCAATTTCTTTCGGTGAGTAAGGGATCATATGTCAATTTCAACAACAGATTTTCATCTTAGGCAGTAGACCACACGTCTTTGTGATAGGTAAAGCATGTCTCAATGGTTTCAGATTCTGCAAATGGTAGATTAATTTGAATTTTGTTGTTCCCTCAAGAAAAGGACAAAAAAAAAAAACAAAACAAGTTTAGGGTTTTGCTATAACAAGAGTAAAATCATTTTCCTATCCTTAAAAAATGTATATACAATCAATTTAGTCTCAAATTGTTTTTTGAATATCACTTTAGTTCCTAGAAAATAATTTTGTCCATCAAAATAATTCTTCGCCTAATCTTGCTAGTTATAGAGAGTTGATGGAACTTTTCACGTGACACTTTAAATATTGATGTGGCCATCAGATGATGATGTGACTTGTCTAATAAGTTTTGCTGTAATAATTAAGATGATTACCTTTAATTAAAGAAAGATATATATTTTGACAACAAGATAATATAAAAAAAATTTATACTTCCATGCATTAAGCGTTCTATGCATTGTGCATGTAGTGAGTTGTTAATGTTAAGTTTTTTGTATAAAAATCAATTTTATACGCAAGTTGTCTTATTTAATTTTATCATATGTTCTCAAAATTTACGAATTCTGCGTTTAAACCTAAAGTCTAATCAAACTACCTAAAAAATCATCTCATGGTTCTACAATGCTGAATCCAAATTCTGAATATTGATGTGGGCCTTTTGTTTTGTCTCTTGCTCTGTCATTTTTATCAATTATTTTAGCATTATCATTTTTATCATGTTTAATGTTTTCTTTCTGAGAGTTATCATGTTCAATAATTTAATTTGCAAAGAGAGAAAAACAAATCAACTTGGTCCATACACATGTGACATGTCTACATCTATGACAATAAGCATATTCCACTCTCCGTCCATTGCTTTTGACATTATAGACTAGTTTATCTAATCTGTCAGAAAAATATAAAGGACAAGATAAGAAACGTGTACACAACAAAGAATTTAACACTCATTCCAATATTGAATTCCTTGACAGCATGGGGTGCAAATGCAGCTTTCTTCTTGTACTTTTTCTTGAGGTGCGTTATGCTACACCCCTTTGACAGTAACATTAGTATAAAACACTAAAGACAAAGTGAGGAAAGTGGCGTAGAGAGAAAATTGATTTACCGGTTAACGTGTTGTTCGGTTAAGTGTGTAAGTTTTTAAAAAGGGAAAAGTCTTAAAAATCTCTTTCAACTATGTTCTTATTGTACTTTACCATCCATACTTCAAAAATGTAGGAAAGACCTCCTTGAACTTTCAAAATGTGCACTTTACCCCCATGACCCTAACGTCCGTCCATTAATGGATGAAAGAAGAGATTTGAAAATTACAATTTTACCTCAAAATTCTTTGAATATTACTTTTTGACCACACTTTTNAGTGCGTTATGCTACACCCCCTTGACAGTAACATTAGTATAAAACACTAAAGACAAAGTGAGGAAAGTGGCGTAGAGAGAAAATTGATTTACCCGTTAACGTGTTGTTCGGTTAAGTGTGTAAGTTTTTAAAAAGGGAAAAGTCTTAAAAACCTCCTTCAACTATGCTTTTATTGTACTTTACCACCCATGTTTCAAAAACGTAGGAAAGACCTCCTTGAACTTTCAAAATGTGCACTTTACCCCCATGACCCTAACGTCCGTCCATTAATAGACGGAAGAAGAGATTTGAAAATTACAATTTTATCTCAAAATTCTTTGAATATTACTTTTTGACCACACTTTTTTATAAATTTATTTTCATTTATACACTTATAAAATTACACTATGGCCCAGATTAATCACATTATGTGCACATTAATGGACGGACGTCAGGGTCGGGGGGTAAAGTGCACATTTTGAAAGTTCAAGGAGGTCTTTCCTACGTTTTTGAAGCATGAGTGGTAAAGTGCAATAAGAGCATAGTTCAAGGGGATTTTTAAGACTTTTCCCTTTTAAAAATTTAAATGTTGGCCGGTAGTTAGAAAAATTTGTAAATGATGCCCGACTCAAAATAATTATTTAAAATTTAAATTTAATTAGTGATAGTGAATTAAAAGTTAGAGATTAGTAATAAATTTATTTCCAACTAAGCTGCCTAGGTACATAAACCCACCTAGCTCATATGCATATATAATAGGCGTTTGGTTTAACTATTAGTAGATTAAATTTTGGACATACACCTTTGTCTATGATTAAAGGTTCGAAGTATAATAAAAATATTATTAAAAGAGAATAAATCATAATTATTTTAATTATTAAATAAAATTAGTCTTACGCACAATTAGATAAAGTATAAATATTTATAATATTAATAAAAATAAAAATATACAATTATGTGCTAAATAGACATATGACATAAAATAATTGATTTTGTACCAATACCGGTTAATTATGGGTATGGTAAACTTTGCCAACATCAAAATATGACATCACCGCGTTAACTAATGTTGAAATTGACTCAAGGCATTAATTGCCTGGAATGTGCTGATCGGATATTGATTCTCTGGTTCACCACGTGGCACGTCCCCTTACCCTATACGACATCACCATCATGCGTTAACTAATGTTAAAATTGACTCAAGGTATTAATTGCCTGGAATGTGCTGATCGGATTTGATTCTTTGGTTCACCACGTGGCACGTCCCCTTACCCTCTATTCTCCACTCTCCAGACACCTAGAACCAATTCTGCCCCTATTAGAACATTAATTTGTTGATTCAACCCAGCTTCAGAGAGCACACGTTACGCATATGATGTCATCGAAGAGTCTCTGATATATTATGGGTGTGCTAAATCAAAGAGGTTTTTCTTAACTTGGTCTCTGATGCGTTAACTATTTGTTTTTTTTTTTTTTTTAAAGGTTTCTTAGATATTTTTAATATTTATGTAGTATGTCATACTACATAGGAATAACCAATAAATAAATGACATGTGTACAAATTAATTATTTTTAAGTTTATTTAAAAAATTAAATAAATTATATTTTATATATAATAAAATATAAAAATTATGTATACTTGTCACGTCAGTGTAGTATAGCATACTTACGTAGTATCATAGAATCCCCGTTTTTTTTTTAATCGATAAACTTTGATCTGACATCGTTATTTAGATGGAGTCAAATTTATTAAACTTAGCGAGAGTCACATTTGTTTTATGAGTTCTATTGACAAAACATCCACAATTATAATATTTGTGTGAAGAAATGCTCTAAGAACCTTTCTTTAACAAAAAAGATGCTTTGAACATAAGACCATCTATTTTTAGAATGAGCTTTGTGGTCATATGGTCTACAACCCATATGACATATTGGAAGAAGCTTTAATTATATATATATATCTCGTTTCTTATAAAAATTATTCAACATACTAATTTTAATTCTTAAGCATATATATATAAATATAATAAATAAATATAACTTATATGAGTGAGGGGAACTATTGGGGAAAATGTGATTTTTGATAAGTTAATAGTAATGGTTAAGGCTTATTGGTCTAGGACAAATTTATTCTTGTAAGTCTTTACTAATTGATTTATAATTAAATTTTTTTAGTGCATGTATAATTTTATATATTTTTTAAAATTTTGCTAGTGTTTTTATTTTCATTTTAATTTATAATATCAATTTAGAGGTAATTTTTTATGATTAAATTATACAAAATATAATAAAAAGTAATTACACTAATTAGCAACACTAAATTAAACTTAATTACTGTAAAATTANAAATTAAACTTAATTAGTGTAAAATTAATAAGAGAAATAATAATTTCATGTTATTTGATTTAAACTAAACTTAATTAGTGGTAATTAGCACTGGACTATGCCCTCTCTAAAACTTTTGACACAAGGTTAATATCACAAAAGACTTCAACTCATATCTCACTTCAAATGTCTCTATGATTGTTAAGTTCATTTTATGTGACCATTCAAATTGTCACTAGTGTAGAGAAATTTTAATTCATAGCTTTTTATGATCATTAGATTAATTTATACCTCCTTTTGATACAACTAGATCAATTGTTTCTAAAATGTTAACTCATACTTTACTTTATAATTATTCATGTTTATTAAATTAATGCCTTTTTTTTTTTTGTAAATAGGACTAAATTAATGTCATATGACTACTTGCCATTAGTATAGTAGAAGTTTTAATTCAAAGCTATTTAATTATGACCACTAGAATAATTTCATATGACCACTAATTAATTAAGTTTACCACTAGTATAGAAAATTTTTGGCTCATAACTATTTATGATGATTAGGTTAATTTATGCATTCTCTAACCCTTTATTCACAACTATGTTAATCTCATGAGAAATTTAAATGTAAAATGTAAAATTAACACTTACGGATTTTATGTATCTCATTACACTTCATTTATACAAACTATTAAAAAAATAAAAATTCAAGAGATTAGTGTATTTCATATTACACCTAATTCATACAACACACATAGAAATTTTGTTTATTTCATATTACACCTCATTAAGACAAGCCATTATAGATGAAAAGTAAAAACACACTAGGGAATTAGTGTATTTCATGTTTTATCATCAATTCAAACCATTAGAAAAGAAAAATGAACTCCAAGGATTAGTGTATTTAAGTTACACCTAATTAACATAAAACACTTAAAATGTAAACTTGATACTTAAGAACTTAATATATTTCATGTCACATCTTATTAATTAAAGCCATTAGAAAAAAAAAAAATTCTTCAAAAATTATTGTATTTTAGGTTAACTAATTAATATAAAATTACTTAAAATGTAAACCTAACACTTAGAACCTTAGAGGTTTAGTGCATTTTAGGTTATATATTTGTATTTAAATACACATTTTTAATTATTTTCTTTAAATAATTAGGACATTTTTAATTCAAATCTTAATTAATGATATATTAATCTATTGGGCCTTGGCCCAATCAATAAAAAGTCCAATCAGAAAACGGTGCGTTTTGGAGTCCAGAGAATTTTACTTCTTCGTCTTCTTCCTACAAACGGTGCAGCGCCAACGATGATGGGAGAAAGAGTAGCAGAAAGAGAGAGAAAATGGTATTTTGCTAAGGCTTCTGTCACGAACTAGATGCCTCTCCACTAAAACAGTGAAATATTGTAATTCTTTTATTGTATCATAATGGTGTTGCAACACCAAACAATTATGTATGAGAGTTTTTCCACCAGCCCCACTTGCAGCTCTCCTCTTCCTTCCATGGCTGATCTTCTCCAAGGTATCCGTGTATGTAATTGTGCTCTAATGATTTGCTTGAAATTCATATGGAATTTGATGTGTTTCGTACAAGGTGTTAATTAAGTTAAATAGTAATGAAGGAGTGAATGATTTTCCCATGTTCTGAACTGGACTGGGAAAATCTTCTGCAGGGAACCAATCTTCCATGGCAATAGCTGTATTTGTTCTTGGTTGGGATCTTCAGTGAAGATGGAAATCAAATGATTTTTTTTTAATCTTTTCTGCTCTTAAATGGGGTTCTTTTTCAAATTCCAAAATTAAGTGACTTTTTTTATTAAATTCAGGCAAACCGGTTATTCTCAAGTAAAAGTACTATGTGCTCCTGACACACTCTATTATAGAAACACTAAAACCTGTCAAGTAAAACCGGTTATTCTTAACGTCGCTATCAGGCGTATAGCATAGCACACCCCAATTTTCTTTTGCGGGTGTTTCTATATGTGACTTATGTCCCATTGCAAGAGTTTTCCATATTAAATTTGAGTTATATTGTGTTAAATTGGTATAATTGGTAACTTAGTATAATATAAATTTTACTCGATCTATTAATTTTTTTTTTTATAAAAATTAGATATAAATTTAGTAAAATTTAGATTATGTGACAATCACCTTATTAAATTAATAAAAAATTATTTCTTTGCGAATAAGGTTATTTGTATTTATTTTATGAGTAAAACTTTTTTTTAGTTCTTGGGAAAATATAGGGCCTGTTTGAAATCTGTTTTTAAAAACAGTTTTTTATTTTTGAAAACAATAAAACAAAAAAACTTGTTTGGTAAAACTGTTTTTGAAAACTGTTTTTAAAAATCTTCTCTCACAAAACTGTTTTAAAAACAAGAAAACAAGAACAAGAAATAGCTGTTTTCAAAAACTGTTTTTAAAAACAAAAAAACCAAAACACTTTCAAACACACCCATAGTCATTGATAAATTGATCCTCCAAAAATTTTCAGTGACAAATTGGTCCTTAAATTATTATTACGTCTGACAAATTAGTCTTCTGATACTTTAATGAGAAAAGTTCTAGACTCCTGCAGACCCATTTTCTAAATTTCTTTCACTAATTTTGCCTAACTATGTTTAAGTCCTCTTTTTCTCATTTCAAGTCTCATTTTCTTTTCACTGATCTTGTCTACCGGAGGACTACTTTGTCAGCGGAATAATAATTCAATGACCAATTTGTCACTGAAAATTTTTGGAGGACGAATTTGTCAGTGGCTGCATTTTTCAAGGACTAAAAAAGAATTTTACTCTTATTGTATTCGCTCTCTCCCTTTTGCTATTTTTTTTGTTTCTCTTATCTTTTTTCACGAGTTTGTTTTCTATGTTTTTACCTATTCGCGTATTACACAAGAATTACACGAGATTGCAGCTAGTTTAGATTAAAACTATGTAAAAAACTACTTGATATGACATTATGTCACCTTGGACTTGGAGTAAGATAAAAGGGGGGTGCTATGCTACACCCCCCTGATAGCGACTTTTATGTGTTTTTTTAATTTTTGCAGCTTTTTTGTCTAAAATACAGGTTAAGTAACTGGCTGTTGACAACTTATCTTAATTATGAAAGGGGAATAAAACTTTTTCGTATTTACAAAGTTAGCCATTAAATTCTTTTAGCAGCCCATTTGAACAGTTCCAGCTGCCATCAGCAGAGACATCTCCACCATGAGAGAGCCAGAAAACAAGGGATCTGGGCTTTGAGGATGATGAGTCGTCATTGCCAGGGTGCTTCCAAAGCACACCCTTGGCCTGAAGCCTTTGAAGATGGCGCCTTTGCTGCTTTTCTAGTCCAAGAACGTCTTCCCAACCGCCGGTGGTGGCGATATTTGTCTGATGAACTAGATCTATGGCTTCGATGGCTTCAAGAGGCGCTGATTTTGGATCCCTCCAAGGGACGGTCGGCGACGAGCCTTGAAATGGCTCCGCAAAGCACAATAGTTTTCCCATTTGAATGTATATTCACTAATTTTATTTCTTTTTTAATTTTCGGAGGCTTTTTTCTTTTTGCCCTTTTTCTCCTCTTCAATGGCGGAGGAGTTGCAGAACATAGGGGGAGAGAGAGAGAGAGAGATTATAGGGCTAACGGATAGATGGAGGAAGCGGGAGAATTTAGACACGTGGATAAATCAGGACGTTAATTGTCTCTTATGACTTTTCTGACCGCGGGAGAGATAGTAGTGAATGCACTGAGTAGCTGCGTTTTACTCAGCTGGGTAAATGAGCATCTAAAAAAATTTAATGGTTAATTTTGTAAATATGAAAAAGTTTTGTTCCCCTTTTCATAATTAACAGAAATTATCAACAGCCGGTTATTCAACCTGTATTTTAGACAAAAAAAAAAGCTGCAAAAACTGAAAAAACACGTACAAGTCACTATCAGGGGGTGTAGCATAGCACCCCCATGAAAATAATGCCCTCTTCGTTTAGAAAGTGGTTAATTATTCTCCCAACAAATTGCCCCAAACTAAGAAGGGCAATTCTTATTCTGCAGAAAAGCATAGGCAGCCACAAAAAGCCCAGAACCAAACACTGATCGATTGCTCAAAAAATGGAGGGGAATCCAAAGGANTGTTGTGGGGTTGGTTCTAAATATTTAAGTATGCAAATATTATTTCTCTTAAAAGAATTTAAGTGCAGTTCCAAACTTAATAGAAAGTGCCTGCCCATGGGTGTTCTTTCTTTCATTTAAAAATATGTTTGCTACAGAAGATTGAAAACAAAGAAATGTAAAAGATCAAATTTCTTATGGACAACATTGCAGAAGCCGTTATGAGCATTCATCAAAGCATTAAAAAGCATTTCAATTGGGTTTATATACAAATCAAGTGACTTTTTTAGCTGTTGAAGTCATGTTCTTGATCAATGGTGTTTGTCAGAGAACCTAACCACTGAAGGCTTTGTTAAAGGTCATGTTCTTGATCAATGGTGTTTGGCAGAGCACCTAACTAATGAAGCCTTTGTTAAAGGTAAGTTTAGTGAAGGATATTGCAGAGAAACTTTTTATCAAAATAAGGGAAAACACTGGAAATGGATAGAATGCCCCATTAAGGGTTATGTTTATTGATCATTACTTTAACTTTTCAAATTAGACCAACCAGCTCTGTTCCCACAACGGGCTAGTGACAATTAAGCACAATAATAATACAGGATATTAACAGCCATAAATTGTTTACTCAAATTTACTTGGAGAATGACAAGTTAAAAATTTTGAAAACATGCTCCTCTTGGGGAATCAAAGCTGTCTGAATGTAAGATTGAGGCGGCCGGGACGAAGCCGAGTATGTTTCAGTAATATCTCTGGGGCTGAATTTGGGAAGATTGTTGACACACCATGGAATACATGCCTAGATTCACCACCAAATATCAATACGTCTCCTGATTCCAAAAGAACGTTCTCTGCCTTCTCAGCATCCCTCTGATCCCCATACAGAAATTCTGCAGAATCACCAATAGAGAAAGAGACAACAGGCAATCCTTTCAGGAGACTCTCTCTGCTTTCATCACGATCCTGCATAAAGTATTTTCAAGATGGAAGTAAAGTTAGTTTGTTTGATCAATCTTACTGCAAAACAACATGCTTTCCAGGCTATAATCATCAATCATTCAATCCATTTAAGGATGCACTTAAAAATGTTTCAAGTACTAGCAATATTGAATAAATGAAAATATTGAATATGTCAAAGAAGCTTATTGGCTCAAAATTCTCATCAATAAACTCGATTGCACTCTTTTCATCACAAAGAATATCTCCACAAGGCACACATCTTCCATATTAACTGGATACAATGTGCATTCTAGTACCTAAGATTTGCAATAATCAGTATAGAACTATAGATAAATTATAATCATATCAAATCCAACTAGTTTCAATTACTGCATATCCATTACACTTTTGAGAAACAAAGGAATGTTGCAAGTGAAAAATATCCAAGTAGGCTTATTATCGTCAAAACTTGGGTTATATAAAAATGAGCTGACCTGATGAAGACCAAGTCTTCCATTGGTTGAATAGAAGTTGACGATGCATATGTTTGGATTCATTGAAGGGAGTATGTCTTCCACAATGCTTAGTCTAGCTTCCTTCTTAATGAGAGAATGTGCTGCCTGTATTGCTCCTTTGACCAACATACTGAACTTATCAGGAATAATAGGTGGTTCACTACCATCAATTGATCGTTTCTTTCCATATTTTCTGGTCTGAGGATCCCAGTCCAGACCAAGACACATCATCTGCAACCGGAGTTTTGCTCCATTTTCATAACCAGGCTGGTAGAATCCCCCAGGACCTAGACCAAGCTTTTGACAACTCTTCACTATTTCTGCCTAAAGCAATTATAAAAACATTTAATATCATATTCCCAAAGCATTAAACTTATGGAATATGAACCTACTGACATTTATCCAATATTTTTTGTTTTTATTTGAACAGATGCACGAATGCAGGTGAGAGAAATTCCAACTCGCAACAGAGAAAGAGATTCTTGCATTGCGTCAAATGAAAACTAACAATCATGGCTTCATATAAGATTCAAAATTTTGCATGCTATAAATAATCTTATATACAGTGTCATCCAATTTTGAATTATGCAACTGCCTATTGTCTTGAGAGTTGAGACCGTGCAATTTTAATCATACACTTGAATTGCAAGCTCAAATTTTACAATAAGCCAAATGATTAAGTGAAGTACCTGTTCATTTTGGGAAATGTAATGCTTTAAGAGAACCATCCCAGGCCTCAGAATCATCTGTTTAGTCACTCCTTCTTGCATTTCAGTGCAGCTTTCCTTGTTTTTGGCATGCAGGGAAGCTCCTAGTAAGGCAGAATTCCCTCTCCCCCACAGGCAGATATCAAACTTCGGAAAACTGACTGAAGAATCAAACTTGTCACTAGCTAGTGAATAGTTTAAATTGCCGTGCCTTGGATGTGGCCTGTTGGCAGAAGCAACCCTCCTCTTTTTCCCAAATTCACTAGGTAGAGATGATTCATCTAGGTGGCTTGTAAAGTTTGTTTCTGGCAATTTCTTAATAGGAGACAAACCATTATTTTCAGAACTAGAACTAAAATTATATTCACCATGGGTAACCACACTCAAATTTTTGGAGCCTAAGTCAACTCGAGTTCTCCTATGAATTTGAGTTTTTTCAGAATGAGTATTAGTTAGTGATGAAGGTGCAGGGTATGACATAGACCTATACTCGGAACAGTTTTCAGTAGATGAATTGCATCTCACTAATGAGGAGACTGAAGAAAGTTGATTCATTAAAGATACACGAATAGTGCCCACCATAAAATAGTATCCAATGTCAAGACAATAATCAATTACAAGCCCAACAGTCATAACCTGAATTTAAATAACAAAAGTGATTAAAATAAAAATGTTAATAATAATAAATATATATATATATATATATATATATATATATATATATATATTATTGAATGTAGCACAGAATACATAATACAAGCATCATCCCATCAAGTAAACCATAACCAAGACAAGTAAAAATACAGAAACATAGAAATAACAAATTGAATACCCAATATAAATGCCAAACACACAAAACCAAACAAATGTTTCTGTTTCCATTTAGATGAGATGGGACTCCAGCTGATAGTCCAAGACTCCTGGGAAATTAGGCAAGCACCCAAGGTACTGAGGTACACTTAATTACGTTAAAACTTAAAATTGCATAAAGCATTATCATTGGTGCTCACTTAAATGATCAAATACAGCTTTCAAAAACAGACGCAATTAGAAGAAGAAAAACATTTTTTTTTTTAAAAAAAGTGCAGTTACCATGAACAACCTAATTCTCACACAATTAAGCCAAAAAAGTCTTGAGCATCACACTGATTTCAAGTATATTTGCACTCTAATTGACAATACTAAAAACCCCATCAGAAAAAAGTGCAGACTTTGCTGCCAAAACACAAATAGTGCTAATAGGGTAACCATAACTCAAGCAATACTAACAATGAATAGTAGCTTTTCAATAAGAGTAAGAGGGTGGGGAAGGAAACGCTTACAGGGCCTCTGTGAATAATAGAATTGCCCTTTTTGCTTGTGCTCATCTTCCCCAAAGATGACAACTTGGGAGGAATTTGGCGGAAAATGTAGCGACCCAACGAGGGGCGAGAAAGAAAGGACAATGGGTGAGTGATTGTGGGGAACACAAGCATCATCTCTAAGGCAACTAATAAAATAACAAATCATGATACGCAAGTTCTCTGAAAGCCGTTGCTTACAATTTACGAGACATGGTAGAAGGAATCGCCTAAATGTGAGATGCAGCGTTATCGAAGAGATGGTTTGCTTTTTGCTCGTTGAGCTGACCTAGAAGGTGGAGTGGCGAAAGTCTGACTCTGAAGTGAAGACTGAAGAAGACGACGGTTCGTTGCTTCTATGTTCAATAGATCATTTAACGACATTTGACGTTTGGTCGTTCAATTTTATTTTATTTTATTTGGGTTTGGGCATAGGATAGGACATTAAGACCTAGGTAAAATGCATATAAATAGAGCTTTTGAGTTTGACTATTTTTTGTTTGACTTTTTTGGTTTGTGTGTTTTTAATATGATTCAGATTATGTAATTTATTTAAGAGTTTAAATTTCGATAAAAGTATTAATAGTCAAGACATATTAAAATTTGAATAAGAATTAATTTTCACATTAAAAATGTGAATATCGTCTCATAAAAAATCAAAACAAACTTATACACTTTAATAAAAGATTAATAATTTTTAACTCACATTAAATTACTAAATTTTATATTAGTTTCAAATTAAATTTAAAAATATATATTATTTTTCTCAAAAACTCAAATTTTAAAAGTTAATGTAGCATTACCCCAATTTTAAAATAGAATAAGATAACATAATCTTTAATTTAATGATGCGGCAATATATTATTGGATAATAGTATAAATTATTTTTTACANCTTTTGAGTTTGACTATTTTTTGTTTGACCTTTTTGGTTTGTGTGTTTTTAATATGATTCAGATTATGTAATTTATTTAAGAGTTTAAATTTCGTTAAAAGTATTAATAGTCAAGACATATTAAAAATTGAATAAGAATTAATTTTCACATTAAAAATGTGAATATCGTCTCATAAAAAATCAAAACAAACTTATACACTTTAATAAAAGATTAATAATTTTTAACTCACATTAAATTACTAAATTTTATATTAGTTTCAAATTAAATTTAAAAATATATATTATTTTTCTCAAAAACTCAAATTTTAAAAGTTAATGTAGCATTACCCCAATTTTAAAATAGAATAAGATAACATAATCTTTAATTTAATGATGCGGCAATATATTATTGGATAATAGTATAAATTATTTTTTACACTAATAATAGATAATATTTTGAAAGATAGACATGAGGTAGAAAAATATCAGACTTCTTCCTATCAATCTGAATACATTTAAACCATAATGCCTTTACAAATAATGAGAAGCTTTTAAGTGGGCAAGCATAATATGTTTCATCAAATCATATGATACTAAGGAAATTTTCAAATGGAAAAAAATTAACGTATTTCACATGATACAAGTCAAAATATTCATGCGGCCAAAATAGCTAGTATCAATATTTAATTAAATAAATTGTGACTGTTTCATTGTCATACAATGTAATTATGATTTTTCCTTATTAATTTTATAAGAATTGGACGTGATGAAATTATAAGAGGGGCTAGATAACTTATGTTGTGCATCTTTTAATTGGCAAAAAAGAAAAAATATTCTTAGTCTTGTGAGTCTAATGACACATATCTTTTGATCATAAGATCTAAAAAATTGATGTTAAAGGTTTGATTTCTGTTATATATATATTTTTCTCTTTTTCCAGTATTGTGTAGAGCTAGTAAAATAGGCTAGGCTTGATAGGTTGGATCGTTTTAGCCCGTAAAAAAGGAGGGTAGAGCTATAAAATTGCTGGCCTAACTTGAATTGGCATGTGGTCTATTCAAATTTGAGTCAAACCTTTTTTTTTCTTACACTATACCACCAAATCATGTTAGTAAGTGTTATTCAGAAGTATACACTACTACAATTTATTTAATTACTCATGCATATTTATTTTAAATTTACTCTTAGATGTATTTTTTATATATATATTTGATTCTTTATTTTAATTTTATTTATTACTTTATACATTTTTTTTTATTCAGTTAGGTTTATTAATAAGTTAGATTAAAATAGTCAAAATAACTAAAGAAAAAAAAACTAAAACCCTTGCTAATTTTTAATATTATTTCAAATAAAAATAATTTAAAAATTCAAAAAAAAAGTAACCTAGCCTATTTTGACCCACAACAAAAGAAGGGTGGGGTTGACTAGCATTATGTTGGCCCAAATAAAAATGGGCGATATTGAATCGGTCTGTTTGTGCTCCCTTATTACTAAAAAAAGAAGAAAAATTCTTTCTCCTCATTCCCATATCTTTGTTCTATTTAACTCAAGAAAACAAGAGTATTCCAGACATAATCATGCTAAGTTTAATTACCAAAAAAACATAATGCGAAGTTTCATTTTCGTCATCCACCATTGGGTGTCTGGTCTTCAAGACTCGTGAGCTCTCTTCAATCTTCAACATTAAGCCACCCAAACAGCAATCCACAAAAACGCACGAAGAAAAGCACCATTGTCATGCTGACGTGGAAGTCCACACGTCATCCAATCGTGAGAGCAGTGTCAGCAGCATTTATCTTACACGTGGCTACATGTACCTACCCACGTGTCAAGTACGGTGGACCAATTTCATAAGACCAATCAAAACCTTAGAGGACACTTGCCCACTAAAAAAAGAAAGAATGACACTCAATTGAACCAACCGAATTAGATGGAGCGGGTCCCACCTCAGAATCCGGTCACCCACGCTCAAAGTCAAAATACTCAATAACCACTCCTTGGCTTCCAAAACGGTTGCCACTGCCCACTCCCAAAGCTGCACATATTAATGACTCAAGTAATGATATTTTTACACATTATATTATATATATATACACACACATTTAATTATATTTAAATTTGAATGCTTTATTCTAACAAAAAGAAATTGAAATTTTTTTTACCAAAATTAAAATATAATTATTAAACCAAACAAAATAATAAAAACTACACATTTATTTTCAAAAATATTAATTTATATTAGTTTGACTGCAATTCTGGCAATCAAATTATAACTGCATAACAATTTTTTTTCATTGAGATCTCAGTTACAAAATCTTGAAACTTTAATCTATTAACTTTACACCTTTTCCAATATGAAATATCATTTCCCGTTCTCAAATCAAAACACTTAAAAACTCTCACATGGGGGCAGCCTGTAAACCAACCCTCTTGAGTGCGTTACTTTTGTTCATAAATATAGGAAAAAGTAAGAATGATTAAAAATTTTCTTTTGTACCCATAATGTGATCAGTAACCCCACCACATTGGTGAGAAGTTACATTTGGAATTGTATAAGCAGGGAATATGAAGAAAGCTCAAATCCTTTTTGGGAGTGGGAGATGGCCAAGTTTCAGTAGTCATGCCTGACTTTTCCTTCACTGCTTCTTATCAATTCTGGGCGGAAGACACTATTCCATGGCAAACCCACCTGCCAAAATCATCAAACATTAGCTCCGAAAGTGAAAGAAATAAACTTTTTATCTTGGGTTTGGGTTTCTATTCATGAAGAAGCCTTCTCCCTTCATTTTCCTTTTCCTCCTCTTGCTCAAACTCGATTATGGCCTTTCTGAATCCGATATTCCTGTTGGTCACCAACTCATGCTTCAAGTTCCGGTGGTGTATGAAGTGGGTTTTAGAGGGAGGGGTTTTCTTATGGAGACTAATCAAACAGCACCCAATTTCAGAGTGGCATTGAGTGTGGAAGCCATTGATGGGAAATACTCATGCTCATTGCAGGTTTTTCTTGGGGATGTGAAGGTGTGGGATTCAGGCCATTACTCAAGGTTTTATACCACTGAGAAGTGCGTGCTAGAGCTGACTATGGATGGAGATTTAAGGTTAAAAGGTCCAAAAGGGCGTGTGGGATGGAAGACTGGGACTTCAGGACAAGGAGTGGAGGTAAAACGAAGCGCATAGAAAAACCCATTTGGTACATTTCTTTTTATTTTTCTAAGCAATGTGAGCTGCATAAAGTCTAATACTTGATTTGTCGATTTTGAAGCAGAGATTAGAGATACTAAGGACAGGCAATTTGGTTCTGGTGGATGCATTCCACACTATAAAATGGCAAAGTTTCAATTTCCCCACAGATGTAATGCTCTGGGGCCAGAGACTCAATGTGGCAACTCGCTTGACAACTTTCCAAAGCAACTCAACATTATTCTACTCTTTTGAAATTCAATACAACAGGATTGCTCTCTATTTGAATTTTGGTAAGTTGAGGTATTCTTACTGGGAATTAAAGCCTTCCATGAACAGAAATATTACTTTTGTTAAATTGGGTTCAAGAGGGTTGGAGCTATTTGATGTCAAAGACAAGAAAATAGCACAAATTCCATGGCAGGGATTTCACCCACTGAGATTTTTAGCACTGAAGAATGAAACAGGAAACTTTGGGCTCTACTACTACTCACCAGAGAAGGCGAAATTTGAGGCCTCTTTTCAAGCACTTAATAGCACATGTGATCTTCCTGTGTCTTGTCGACCTTATGGAATATGTACATTCTCCAGTACCTGCTCGTGTATTCAGATTTTGACAAAGGTAAATGAGGGAAGTTCTGATTGCAGTGGAGAAATTCCTGGTGGGTTCTGTAGTGGGAAAGAGGCAGAGATGCTTGAACTAGATAATGTAAGTAGTGTGCTGAGGAATGCCCCTAAGATCGTCAATATTAGCAGAGAAGCATGCTCAAATTTGTGCTTACAGGACTGTAAATGTGCTGCTGTTTTATATTCTGGGAGAAATGCAAGCACTCACCTAACAGAATGCTACATTTACAGATTAGTCTTGGGACTCAAACAGGTAGAGAAAGGTACAGGACTCAGTTATATGGTTAAGGTTCCAAAGGGAACTGGGAACCATGGGCAGCATAATGTGAAAAAATGGGTGTTAGTCCTGGTAGGAGTGGTTGATGGAATAGTCATTTTACTTGTTTTTGGAGGGCTTGGGTACTGGTTTATCCAAAAAAGGAGAAAGAGTGCCACACACTCTCAGGCCAGCACTTCTTGAGCACATCCATGTCCAGGTTCCATTTGTGAATTTACCTGTGAAAAGAAACAGAATTAATAGGGAAGTCATTTATTTAGACAAGAAAACACAATTTTGGTTGATTTTGAGAGACTGACATTTATAGATTATCCTTGTAACTGGAAATTCTTCATGAAAGCAAAGTGCTGTGTATTTGCAACAAATATTCAATGAATATCCCTCATATACCTTTCTTTCTTTTCTTTTAATACAAACTAGTTCCATTCCAGTGCAATGCACAGGTGTGTTAAATGAAAAGAGGAAAAAAAAAAATAGAAAAAGCAAGAGAGTAGCTGCACATGAAGAGAGAGAAAAAAATAGACAAGATAAGACTCATCTCTCTTGACATTTACTAGGGTCTCTAAAACAGAATACAGGATAAGACTCATCTTTATTGCTCATGTTTAAAAGATCAGAAAAATGGTTCAAGCAAAAATATAGGATACGTACACCACATGCTACTGTAACACAGCTAACATTTTAGTAGAAATTAGCAGTGAAAATCTGTGCCATGCACAAAATAAATCTCGACAGATGATGTGTCAGTATTATACATTAACAATTTGCAAGTGTAATTAATATGCAAATGGCTACCTCATGGCTGCTTGGCATTAAGGAAAGGAAATGAAGTCCTCATTGAGATAATCTATGCAAAAGTAATGNTTACTAGGGTCTCTAAAACAGAATACAGGATAAGACTCATCTCTATTGCTCATGTTAAAAAGATCAGAAAAATGGTTCAAGCAAAAATATAGGATACATACACCACATGCTACTGTAACACAGCTAACATTTTAGTAGAAATTAGCAGTGAAAATCTGTGCCATGCACAAAATAAATCTCGACAGATGATGTGTCAGTATTATACATTAACAATTTGCAAGTGTAATTAATATGCAAATGGCTACCTCATGGCTGCTTGGCATTAAGGAAAGGAAATGAAGTCCTCATTGAGATAATCTATGCAAAAGTAATGACTCAAGAAATGTTTACCTGATATTGTGTGAGGATGATAGCAGATGCTGAAGAGGTAGCATCAAAGAATAGCAGCAGATATCATTATCAGATATTCGGGTTCCATCTCAGCGTATTTATCTACACACACAATTAGGAACACTACTAATATATACACTAATTACTCATGTTTATGTTTAGTTTGCTCATACCTGTCTAACTTGGTCCTATTTAATGAAAGAAGAAACAGCTATCCATCATTCATTGATACAGAAGCAAGATATTACTTAAAGCAATTAGAACCTATAAGACAAAACTAAGATGTTAGAAAAGAGTAGGTTCTGATCTGATGCAGTATCTCATTTTATTATTTATTTATTTATTGGTTTAAATGTACTATAGGTCCCTATAATTTGGACAAATTTTGAATCAGGTTCCTATAATTTTTTTTTTCTTTTTTTTGGATTCTTATAGTTTGAAATTTTTTTAATTAGGTCTTTGCTATCACCTACGATTATAATTCTGTCAGTTTAGTAGTAACATAATAAACAACTTATCTATGTGACAATAAAAAAAGTTGACTTGGTGTCAAAGTGGCTCAAAAATTGCAATCTCATTAATTTTTGTGTTATTTTGGCACTATGTNGACAGAGACTCAATTGAAAAAATTTCAAACTATAAAAACATCAAAAGAAAAATAAAATTATAAAGACCTGATTTAAAATTCATTCAAACTACATAGACATGTAGGATATTTAAACCTCATTTATTTGCCTTCAAAGTTGCAGCAGTCTCCAAATGTTGCTAAAATGCAGTAAATCAGAATCATAGATGATAGGATACAGTTATACACAATTACATATTAGCAGCTAGAGCTCTGCAGCAGCTATTCAAAATCTAATTGGGTCAATCAACAGTGAATTTAAAGCTTTCAGTAATTCTTGCTACTGGTATTGTGTGCCAATTCAATAACATTTGGTACTATACAAATGATGGTCAATCATAAACAAAAATACCAGCACAATCATCAAGAATGAAAAGCCCAAGTGGTGGAGTGGGTGAATATATTCTGTACTATCACAAAAAATACCTGTACATTTTCTTTTCCTCTATGAATATATTCCCCCACTCCACAAAGTAAAAAAATATGTCAATTGTTTTAATTTTATATTGTAATAGTGTGTTGATATAATTTAAATTTTATTAAATTAATATTTGAGTTATATTAAAAAAATTTAAATAAATTTAATAAAATTTAAATTATATAAATTATGTCAGATATAATATATAAAAAAAATTATATAAAAAAAAAAAATGTGACTTGTATTATATAAGAGGTTGAAGCATAACACCCCTCAAATATTAATTTGTTCCTTTAAAAAATTCTTACATCATGGAATCCTTGAATGTTATGATTGTGGTTCAATTTAGTTATAATTGAGCATTTAAAAAAAGATTAAATTGAACTCAAATCATAACACCTAAGGATCCATTCATACAAATATTTGTTTAGGGCTAAATTGAAACTCGAGGTATCTTTTAAGCATTGAAGTAACAGTTTTTTTATTTTTTTTTATTTTTTATAATAGGTTTAATTTCATTTTCTTTGATTATTAAAATCATGGTGTTTGATGCTAGGTGTTTTATTTCGGGGCAATGCATACTTATTCTGTGAGACTGAAAAAAATTTAATTTTATCTATGACAGGAAAAAAAAAATAGAATTTTTTTTTATGGTTGGCCAATCAAAGTTGATCAGCCCACAAATCCATTGACCTAAACCGTGGAAGAAACTACATCGTATGGACGCAAGGCGAGCTCTCACGATGGGACGAGCACAACGCTGCCCTTTTCATTTCGCATCAAACTTGTCTCGCTTTTCTGAAAATTCCCAGCATAGCTAGCGTCCTTCTTCCAACGCAACTGAAAGATCTTTCGGCAACTGTCTCACAAGAACATAACAGATTGAATTCCTCAAACATTTTCGATCCTGGGATTTCAGGTTTGATCATTGTGGTTTTCTACTTTTTATTTTATTTTGATCGTACTGGTCTCTGTTCAGTGTTCATGAAAAACCATATCTTCATTTATTTTCTTCTTCTTTGTATATAGTTATGTCGAAAATTTGAGAACTTCTCTCTCTGGGTGAGCATTATCTGTGTCTGATCTCAGTTGTTTCTCTTTTCCTCTTCTATTTATTACTCTTTATCATGATTATTTTGTAGTTGGAATGTGTTATCTGTTTCATTTTTGGATCATCAATGAAATGCTTAGCAATCTCGTGTGCAATATCAATAAAATTGAGAACTTATTTTCTTTGGGTGTGCAATATCAGTATCTGATCTCGGTGGTTCCTCTTTCCCTCTTTTATGTTTCTTAGTCTTTATTATGATTAGTTTGTGGTTGAATGGGTTATCTATGTCATTTTAAGCTCATCTATGAACTGCTTATCAGTCTCGTGTTGAAATCTATGTTCACTGGTTTTGTTTTTGATTGGGAAGACAGGTGGGTAACTTATGAAGGCTGGGATTGAGTAGATAGGATCATTGAAAAATTAGTGATATTGTTGATTGTTTGGACTGAGAGCCATGGCATGGTTTAGAGTTGGTTCCAGCTTAGCAAAGCATGCAATTAAGAGAAGCCTTTCTCAGGGTGGATCATCATATTATGCAACAAGGACTAGAATCCTTCCATCACAGAGTAGATACTTTCACACCACGGTTTTCAAATCGAAATCCCAATCTGCGCCTGTGCCCCGTGCAGTCCCCCTTTCTAGGCTGACTGACAGTTTCTTAGATGGGACAAGCAGTGTCTACTTAGAGGAGCTTCAAAGGGCTTGGGAAGCTGACCCTAACAGTGTTGATGAGTCCTGGGACAATTTCTTCAGAAACTTTGTGGGTCAGGCTTCGACCACCCCGGGAATTTCTGGCCAAACAATTCAGGAGAGTATGCGTTTGCTTTTGTTGGTGAGGACATACCAGGTTAATGGCCACATGAAATCCAAATTAGACCCCTTGAGTCTGGAAGCACGAGAAATCCCTGATGACTTGGACCCTGCTTTTCATGGATTCAGTGAAGCTGATCTTGATAGGGAATTCTTTTTGGGGGTTTGGAGAATGTCTGGATTTTTGTCTGAGAACCGACCGGTACAAACCCTTAGATCCATTTTGACTCGACTTGAGCAGGCTTACTGTGGAAGCATTGGGTATGAGTATATGCACATTGCAGATCGTAAGAAGTGTAACTGGCTTAGGGACAAGATTGAGACCCCTACACCCACACAATTTAATCGGGAGCGTCGTGAGGTTATTTTTGATAGGCTTGCCTGGAGTACACTCTTTGAGAACTTCTTAGCTACCAAGTGGACATCAGCAAAGAGGTTTGGACTTGAAGGTGGGGAAACTTTTATTCCTGGCATGAAAGAAATGTTCGATCGGGCATCAGATCTTGGAGTTGAGAATATAGTTATTGGAATGGCCCATAGGGGAAGATTGAATGTTTTGGGTAATGTAGTTCGGAAGCCACTCCGTCAAATTTTTGGTGAGTTTAGTGGTGGTCAGGCAGGTCCGTCTGAGGATGAAGTTGGGCTTTACACAGGAACTGGTGATGTTAAATATCACTTGGGAACTTCTTATGATCGCCCGACAAGGGGTGGGAGGAGGATACATTTGTCTTTGGTTGCTAATCCCAGTCACTTGGAAGCGGTCAACCCAGTTGTCGTTGGAAAAACCAGAGCAAAGCAGTTTTACTCAAATGATGTGGACAGGACAAAGAACATGGGTATTTTGATTCATGGAGATGGTAGTTTTGCTGGACAAGGTGTTGTCTATGAAACCCTACATCTTAGTGCTCTTCCAAATTATTCTACTGGGGGGACAATACACATTGTGTTCAACAATCAAGTTGCATTTACAACTGATCCAAGTGCTGGCAGGTCTTCTCAGTATTGCACAGATGTTGCTAAAGCCTTGGATGCTCCCATATTTCATGTGAACGGTGATGATGTAGAAGCAGTTGTTCGCGCCTGTGAGCTAGCAGCTGAGTGGCGCCAGACATTCCATTCAGATGTTGTTATTGATTTAGTGTGTTACCGTCGATTTGGCCATAATGAGATTGATGAACCATCTTTCACGCAGCCTAAAATGTATAAGGTTAGCCCTTTTGTTTATCCTGCTCTTATCCTTTTTTTTTTTTTTTTTTTTTTTTTTTTTTTTTTTTNTTTTTTTTTTTTAATCTTACACACTGCTTTTGGAAAATTCGATTAGATTTGTAACTTTTTAGACTATAGGTCATCCGAAACCATCCATCAGCTCTTGAGATTTATCAGAAGAAACTTTTAGAATCAGGGGAGGTGACACAAGAAGACATTAATAAGATACACAAGAAAGTCACTTCAATTCTGAATGAAGAATTTATTGCTAGCAAAGAATATGTTCCAAAAAGAAGAGACTGGCTTTCAGCTTATTGGTCTGGTTTCAAGTCACCTGAACAGGTTTCACGAATCCGAAACACTGGGTATGGTGGATTTAATGTTGGTTTTGCTTAACTATCTTCTAGTGTTAGTGTTTATATGACAATGCTGAAATCTTTTTTTTTTTTTTTTTTTTTTCATNTTTTTTTTTTTTTCTTCATGCAGTGTGAAACCAGAGATCTTGAAAAGTGTTGGGAAAGCAATCACAGCCTTCCCTGAAAATTTTACTCCTCATAGAGCAGTGAAGAGAATTTATGAACAACGTGCCCAAATGATTGAAACAGGGGAAGGCATTGACTGGGGATTTGCAGAGGCACTTGCTTTTGCTACGTTAATAGTTGAAGGAAACCATGTTAGATTGAGTGGTCAGGATGTTGAAAGAGGAACATTTAGTCACCGCCATTCAGTAATTCATGATCAAGAAACCGGGGAGAGATATTGTCCCCTGGACCATGTTATAATGGGCCAAGATGAGGAGCTTTTTACTGTTAGTAACAGGTAATCTGTGTTTGTTTGTTTTCTATATAGTTTTCTTTGCCTTCCGTGTATGGGGCTTTGTTGCTGTTCTGTTTTCATCTGAAGAACTTCCATTATAAAGTTCATTGACCAGTCAGTATTGTGTGCTTGCCTTTAGCTCTGGCCTATATGTTCTAATTTAAGAAGATGTATACAAAATTTTCAACTATACTGTTTCATTTGAATTAGTTATAATGCATTCCCTGGTAGTTGTTAATCTGTCTGTATTTCTTACAAGCTAGAACTACTTGGTTTTATGTGTGAGAGATGCTTGTTTGTCCATGATGGTATCAAGAAGATAAATCGGTTTGCAGGATTATGTTTTGAATTCATATTTCCCATGAGGCTTATGCTAGCTGAATTTTGAATTCATGTCTTGCTGGTCAAGTGAGCATGGAGTTTTCTTTGTTGGTGTTTATTATGTGTACATTTAGACTTTGAAAGCTATCATTGTGTTTCTTATGCATTATGGAGATCATGCCATATGAATATGATCGCTAAATTGTTATTATGTTTGACATATAATTATTTTTCTTCCAATACTAGTTAAATTTCAATTTTGATATGATTTGGATGAGTTAATTATGTTCATTATACTTTATTAAAAATGTAAAGTCAATTTAGAATTTTGTATAAATGAAGAGTTAAAGAAAAATCTTGGCTCACGTATTTTAATATTATAAATAAGATTTGGGAGTAAAGGTCTATGTATATAAACCCATTTGGTCTGTGTATATGAGCATTGAATCACAATTAGATCTGGCTTACAATTTTTGCTTGAAAATATGTTTGATTGTGATTTATGACATCATTTGTGCATTTGTTCTATTCATCTATTGTTTATTACACTTTATTGATAAAAGGAAATTTAGAATTTTTTTTAAAGAATATATTAATGATAGATGAAGAGTTGAAGAAAAATCTTGGGTGTGTATTAGATAATTAGAGAGTTTAGTTAAGAAGTTGAGTACAGGGCTATGTACATTAGCCAAACTGCCAAAGACAGGTGTAGATTATATAATCGGAGAATACAGTTAAGTAAATAGAGGACAAGACAAGGATGTATACCCGTTGGTCACTAGTATCGGTTACATAAAACAAGTATCCACTTTCTGCCACTAGGTGCTAGTTGTGAGGGCTTTGAGTAATTTGCAGGATGTCATAGGTTTGAATCTCCGTCATCATGTTCCTTTTCTATAGCTTTTGCGATAAATAATTATTGATTGGTAATTAGATTGTCGTATTTGATGGGTGATATTATCACCACCAGTGCATTTCTTAAAATTGTTACAAGTAATTGTATCTTTAGTATCAGCATTGTCCTTCCACCCATTTTCCCTTCTTCCTGCTATGTTATGTGCCTTCCTCTAGATGAATACTAGATTGCATCTTTCTTTCAATATATAAAGCAGTTTAATCCAATTGAAACTTATAATGCATTGATAATGGACTGTTGTCTATTTTACTCTTATTTATTTAATCTCTGTATTATATGCAGCTCCCTTTCTGAGTTTGGTGTTCTTGGATTTGAACTGGGTTACTCAATGGAAAATCCTAATTCATTGGTAATCTGGGAAGCTCAATTTGGTGATTTCGCTAACGGGGCCCAAGTGATATTTGACAATTTTGTGAGTTCTGGTGAGTCTAAGTGGCTCCGTCAGGCTGGGCTTGTTGTGCTACTACCTCATGGTTATGATGGCCAGGGCCCTGAGCATTCAAGTGGAAGAGTGGAACGCTATCTTCAGGTATGCTGTTGTAAATCTAAGTTCTATTTTTGTTTTTTTTTGGTTCTGTTAATTATATTTTTCCCTTGTGATTGATCATGTTTTTCAACTTTGACTATTTGTTTTCTGCCTCATGTTTCTCAGTTGGATTTGTTAAATAATGAAGTCAAAAAGGCACAATTAGTGGTCATGGGGAATATATATGTTTACTTTGTGTTTGATATATCAACTTGAGCCCGTGGGCTCCATCATATGGTAAATTTATTATGTTGGTGAATTGTGTACTCCATCTGATTGTTTCAAGGTATATGTGTCTTCCTGCAATTAGCAGTTGACGCTTGTAAGCAGTGATTATGCATTTCCTGCTGGAGTAGTTTAAGGATTGTCAAGGGTAATGTTGATGAAATTACTCTGAAAATGAAACCAGACTTGTTGAACTTGAAGTCAATCAACTTTAACCATGTAATCTTTTGGGCCTAATAGAAGAGAAAAAGAAAAAGGAGAAAAAAAGAAGACAAGAAACAGTGTGTCCGTTAAATTTCAATTGGTGGTTGGGATCTCAGTTGTTTTAGTGCAGGCAAACAGTTAACTTAAATAATTACCTTTTACTGCTTCCTTTGAAGCCTATACATTCAGTCTTGTTGCAGTGTCCTGTTCATCTCAAAATTTTATCCAGATTAGTTTGTGAATTAATAAATATTCACTAATATAATGGCAGATGGCTGATGACAATCCTTATGTTATTCCTGAGATGGATCCAACTCTCCGCAAACAAATTCAGGAGTGTAATTGGCAGATTGTGAATGTCACAACACCTGCTAATTTCTTCCATGTATTACGGCGGCAGGTCAGTTCAACAAATTGAATTGTGGATAGCTTTGTAACTTTGTTTGGTGTCTTTGTTTGCTTATGCTCTGATGCTTTTTACCAGATACACAGAGAATTCCGTAAACCTCTTATTGTAATGTCTCCTAAGAACCTCCTTAGGCACAAGGATTGCAAATCAAATTTATCTGAGTTTGATGATGTCCAAGGCCACCCAGGTTTTGACAAACAGGGAACCAGATTTAAGCGCCTCATAAAGGACCAGAACTACCACTCAGATCTTGAGGAGGGTATTAGGCGTCTGGTCCTCTGCTCTGGAAAGGTGTGTCATACTTTTGATTGGAACCTCTTTATCTGTATGAATTTCATCTGCCCATATAAATTGCCTATCAGGTCAATTTATAACTATTACTAGTCTTTTACCATATGAATTTCATCTGGTTTATAAATGACATATATGTTTACATCTAAGGTCCCATGTTTTACTAACATGCTGTTTACAACTGTGAATACGTTATTTCTTTTGCAGGTTTACTATGACCTTGATGATGAACGACGGAAGGCAGATGCAAAGGATGTTGCAATATGTAGGGTGGAACAGCTTAGTCCTTTCCCTTATGACCTTGTCCAGCGAGAGCTTAAACGATATCCAAGTATGTAAATTTTAGTTGCACTAAATATTTTGCAGCTGCTCTATGGAAAGGGATTCTGATTTCTATATTGCTTGTTGAACAGTGAGTAAGATGTTTACTTTGTCCATTACTAACTAGTGTGCAAAGTGATTCTTGTGCCTTCTCTTCTTGGCAGTCAAGTCCTAGTTTTCTCCCATTATCCTTGCCTTTCTATCTTGTTGGCTAAGCAAATAGATCCACCATAGAGATACATGTTTCCTTATGCTGTCAAGCAGAACTAACAATGTGGACTTCTGAGGATAGGAAATCATCTATCTTTATATCTCTCTATTTGTTAGCTCCTATTGATCAGATCCCGATTGAAAGTATGCTCAATGCTGCCATTATTTCATCTTAAGATATTGTTGGAAATTTGGAATGTAAAGGTAAAAACACAAGGTCTCAACTAATCTAGTGTGTCTTACTGCCCTTTCTTGTCTGAGCAGTAATTGAATTGAAACTGACGTTTCACCTAATCTTGGTCTAAGGTTTGGTTGAATGAACTAAATAGTTGATTATTTTGGTCATTTGAAATTTGAGATAAGTGCTAACGTTGTCAAATAAACATGATTATTTGTCTTATGTATTCTGTTTTATGTCTGCCAGATGCTGAGATTGTTTGGTGCCAAGAGGAGCCAATGAACATGGGTGCCTACACCTACATTTTACCCCGATTAATATCTTCCATGAAAGCTCTAGGCAGGGGAGGTTATGACGATGTTAAATATGTCGGTCGTGCTCCTTCGGCAGCCACAGCCACTGGTTTCTACAAGGTTCATCTGAATGAGCAGACTGAGCTTGCTCAGAAAGCCATTCAACGTGAACCACTCAACTTCCCATACTGAAAGGCTTTGCAGATGCATAATTCTTTCTGAGAATGATGGTACACTTGAATAATATTAACATATGAAATAATAGTTGGAAGGTGGCCTATTGGGTATTTCTTAATATTTGCTTTTCACCTTTGTATTTGCTGATTCTGACAAAATGTCAGGTCAGCTGAATTACTAGGCTAATTTTTTTCTTTCATTTTGTTAAGAAAGGTAATTATTATAGATCATAGAAAGGCAAGCTGCCTTATAAGTTGAAGAGATTGTGTTGATATTTGCCAAATCTTCAATAATTTTTGTGATATGTAATGCCAGAGGCATTGCTTTAGTTAAGCCAAAACATTCACTCCAATAAAAGAGAAAATTTTCTTCTCAGTTTTTTTTTTTCTCTAAATGATTTCAATGTAGAATAACTATAGAAAAGATAAGTTGATGTATCTCTATAATTTTATCAACTATTGTAGGCGTGAGTTAGTTAACCCCTAACAGAGAGGTTTCTTTTTGCACAAATTTGAAATCTAGGGGGCTGATTACATGATTTGTGCCAGAGAGTAAGTTGTATATGACCAAAAATTAAGGGGAGTTCATTGCAATTTAGCTTTTCTTTGGGCTTTGGCCATATGCTAGGATTTTCAACAAAGAAAAGGGGGTTTTTTTTTTTTTTTTTTTTTTTTTTTNTAATATATTCCCTTTGAAATTAAGATATATAAAAACTACAGATAAATTATGAGTTTGTTTTATTACTCAGCAGTATTTTTAAAAAAATTTAAATCTGCATTTGAATTGAAAATTATGTTGTGCATTTTTCTTTGTAGATAAGATTTTTGGAATCAAAATTCTGTTCAATTGTATGGTTTTCATGTACGGATGAAACCAAAAAGAATGACCATTAAGCTTAACATNGAAACCAAAAAGAATGGCCATTAAGCTTAACATCTGGGAATTAGGAAGTGTGCCATTGGATATTAAGAATCTAAGATCAAGAGTAAATTATATAAATCCCTTTATGAAGTTTGATGAAATTAAAGAAATATGTTCTCTTATTCTAGATATTATAGAGACCTCCTATTAAGTACAATTTTAAAGATAGATTTATGTTATATTAAATCTAAATAGAAGGAGATTAGTAAGAGCATTGTTGAGAGAGAAAAAATTATAATTGCCTTAATTTTTGAACGAGATTANGGATACTCATGGTATTAATAATAAAAAAAAATCTAAATAGAAGGAATGTAATTGTAACTTGTGGAATAAGACGAGATGTATTTTGTCATGTTATGTTAAGTAAGAGAAATTTGTATAATTTTTGGAAAAAGAAGGGTGATTAATGTAATTTCATTAAACTGCATTGTAATATACTCCACTATCGAACTACTAAAATATGCATGCATAAAAAAGGAAGCGGAAAGGAAATTGTTCTTACTCACCTTGATGTATTATCGAATTGTAATTTCTTTATAAACTTTCAATTTAAGCACATTGTCTTTAATCTATTTGTATTGTTTACAATATCTCCTCTTATAGCAAAAGAAATACTAAAATAATTTAAAATTGAGTACAATTAAACAAGATATATATAGTAATAAAACTTACAAATTTCTAAAAGATAACTTAGTAAAGTGCACTAATTAATATGCTTAGTTTTTAATTAATATTGTACTAAATTCTTATATATATACCTATATAATATGATTATATATGAGATTTTTAAGTATATGATCAATGTCACATTTTGAGTGTTATTATGAAAGTTAATCCTAAATTGAAATGATGCGGGTTCTATTACAAGCAAATTAAATAGGTTATGAGATAATATGCTTAAATTAAAAAAAAATTAGGAGGAAATTGCAATGGTTTAAAAACATATTGCACATTAAAATAAAATAAATCTAATGATGTACTAATTACTTTTCAAATTTTATGGACATAATATGCAATGATGAGAACTTTCAATCAATTAGTAGATTTTTTGAAACACAATTCCTCTATAAAATTACTCAATATAGTATATACACCCCTACATTTTTTTGGTCAATTAAAATGTTATAAACAAAGGATATCCCCTCTCAAATCTCACCCCATCCGATCTCAATAGAAATTTAAACACAAGATTTCCATCGTGAAATACCAAGTCCCCCCTTTATTTTAATCTTAAAACTGTTGCACACTTTTTCTCATATAACTCAAGAACTCTTATCCTATTTCACTCTTTGTATTTATCTTGTCTAATGTCATGATCCTTGCATTTATGGAGATTCTTTAGTCTCAAATTGCTTGATCTCTAGCTGAATATTTATTTTCATTTTAAGATAATAAAAACTTAGAGGAGAAACCAAAAATGAAAAGGAGAGAATTAGAGATAAAAAAAAATCTTAATTTTCCTTTATATGCCCAGCAAAAGAGAATGACACATGAGATAATTGAATCTCTTGGTATTAGACTTACATCTTTGGGAGGGAAGAGTTATACAAAGGTTGGAATACTGATGGTGGCCACTACATTTCATTCCTACATCTTTTTACTCTTAGCAAGAAATCAATTATAAAAATTATATTTTTTCTCTTTATTTTTTACGATGCCTGATATGAGTTGGCGATCTAGAGGTGGATAAAGCCGAGCTGAATGTATAATAACTGTATAACAACAAATGGTCAAGAGTCAGGTGGTGATACCCGAGCTCCAATGTTTAAGTTAGCACGGTCCGAGCTAGAGAGTATAGTAAATGCTGAAGTAGAAAAAAGGTCCGACGTACTTGTTACTAGGGGCTATTTATAGATGAATGTTAAATGATATGATGAACATGTACAAAGTTTTGATTATGTGGGCCTTAGTCTAGGTGGGCTGAGTGCAATGGGCCTAAGATAAAATATTTATAATTTTAAATGTCTCTCTTAATTTGCTGTTTTCTCAATTTCGTCCCTACCATGCTATCAAAAACCTTGTTCAATAGAGTAAAAGCTTTAGAAAATACAAGACAATACCCAGCACCACATTAATGATACATACTAAAATTACAATCCGAACTGAAATTTGTTTGTATATGTGATCCGAATTACATGATTCCAACTATGAATGCCATTCTCAAATACATGTGTAGCAGTAAAGGGTACAGTAGCATGATATGACACAAACTGATTGCTCATTTGAAACATGTTATCCACCAGATTGTGCGACAAACTCCGACAAATTAACGCGTCGATAATCAATCTTGATGAACTGATCCACCATATCTTATAGAATGCAATTTAACTTTTATGTGCTTTTTGCCAAACTCAGCCTATGTAGATCTGCCAATTAATTAATTGTTACCTCACAGATGCTTCCTATTGTGAAAGGGACCATATAGGGTACAATAATCCCAAAATAACCATGCTTAAAGAATCATTCATCTCCAACTTTCATGGGGAAATGCACCTACAATTACATAGTTGTGGTTGTGGTCAAGGGCTTCATCATTTCATTTTTCAAAGCCATTACCATTTGCTTACTCATCCTTCTTGTTTCTATCAGAAAAAGAAACAAAGAGTTTTCAAGAAGAGATTGGAATTGCTGCCAATTTTTTAGGAGTGGGTGGCCAATCGTTTCACCCTGCACTGTTTGACTGATTAATCTAGTTTCGTCGTTCAGCAACACTTATTAGCAGCATAATGCCTTGAAGAGGCGCTGTCTCCTTTTACTCTGTAAATCATTATGAAAAAGCTTCAAGACTCCTATTTTGTGGGGGTATTTCCACTCATATTATTTGTCCTATTTTATCATCAAACTAATTAGTTTCACACTAGCACACTCACGCCGTAAAAGTCTCTATCTAAGAGCCAAGAAAAAAAAAAAAATTTAAGTGAGTTCAGTTAATTTAGTTAAGTTCAAATTTTGTTAAATGTACCGATATGAGATAGGGCGAGACTAATTAGTACGCTAATAATATTAGTAAAAGTTTTATGTCTTTGTACAAATGATCCTATTCTTTCTATGTGATGCAGTTTGATTGTTTCTATGTGTAGGTATTGCTGGCTAAGTCCAACATGTGAGGAAAAGAGACAAAGTGACTTTGTACGATTTGCTCATGGAATTTTTCCCATCAGATTTTCTTTCCACCCACATAAGTTTACAAGCACTACTTCTGTTTCGTAAGTAGAACCTAGCCCGTGAACCATAACGTCACTCACAACTCTCATGTCAAGCAACAGATATATAGAGAGGGCGGCTTGTCCTTTTTGGACGCTGTCTACTTGAACATCACCTTTCATTGGCTCAGATGTACCCCACATAGACCAAAGAAGTCATGCCCAATTATACAATTCTGCCTGCCTAAATAATAACAATATTTGTAACTAAGAACTTGGCTACCTAGTTACTTGGTTAAAACTTAAAACTAGCAGAGTTTACTTTGTAGCTAGGGATGGCTTTAATTAATTGAAAGACATGAAATTCTCATACGCCACGGCTAGCTGCAAGATGAGATCTGTTTTATTAATTATCCTTTTTGAACACTATAGAGAATTCTTGACCTTTGTGACTCTGCAAATTTTTTTATACCATTCATTTCCTGAAGATCTGGGATTAGATATAATTGCATGGTCAACGTGATCCTTGGGATCATTGTTAATAGTTTTAAATTTGAGCAAAAGAAATCGAAGGTAAGCCTAACTGGCCTAAGTTATGTATTGACATGGAATTAGCTAGGTTAATTCAATAATAATGATATGACACATTCCCCAGATTACTAAGATTGTTTATATTATTATCACAAATAATACAAGGCAGTTATTTTGTATGTTTGCATTTTATTAACATGAGAATGTAAGATAACTTGGTAATTTGGATCTATAAAAATCCAAGATCCCATTGTTTTCTTGCAATTAAGAATGACTTTAAACATATATGGGATAATTTATCTTTTGTTGTGTAGTTTTTATGGGGAAGAATAAAAGGAAAACATGGGACACCAAAAAATATGAAAATTTCAGATTTCTAAATATTCTACATCCACACTGTCATTTATTGTGTCTCTAGCTAGGCACAAGAGTGCATGAGGTGCTAGGTTCTATTCCTCTTGGATTCTTTACTTAGATGTTGTCCCATAATGTCTAAGAGAACCTCTATTCCCATTCCATTACCAGTTTCTGGGATCTTAGATACCTCGTTGATGTAATATATATACACACACACACTCTCGAGTATCTTTTACCCATGATTTTTGTGGTAAGGAAAAAAATTAGAAAGCAGATATGTTGCTTCTTTTGTTATAAAGTAAGGCTTACTACAATTTGTTGATACCTTTTCAACAGGAATTGAGCAGAAGATTATTTGCATTGACATAGTTCGATCATGTCAATTGAGCCAACCATCTTAATATATAACCAAATACAGTATTGATATGTCGATATATATAATTACATGTTTGTGACATATTTATGTAGAGCTTAGACTAATTGATAAGAAAGAGGCTCTGGTTTCAATTAGCATTCGCATTAACTAAGGCTTTTTCTTAGATGTTTGTGACATGCTCTCACAAGCATGCATATACGACAGATTTTCAGCCTTTCAGGCTTCTTAAACTTCTGTCTATGATTCTTCATATATATTCTGCAAAAAGAAGTGAGTCTTTGCCTCTTCTTATTGTAGCTAATAGCTCTGAACACGCTCATCAATGGAAAATAAAAAAAAGAAGTTAAAATAGCTTTAGAATAAGGGAAAATGGATTGTGGCAGTTGACTTAACTGTTAAAATCTCTTGCAAAATACAAGTTAAACGACCTGAGATTAAATTTTACAACAAAAACCTAAAGAAGAAAAGGAATTATCCCTTATCATATAATTAAATTGATTATCCACACTAGAAAATAAAGAAAATGAGAGATAATGAGTAAACATTTATGAAGAGGATTAGCACATTGAGATTTCATCAGGTTAAGTTATGTTGGAGTTGTATTTCTAACTGTTTACACCAAACTTTCGTCATGACTCAAATGAGAATATAGGGAAATAAAATAAAACGAGTGGAAAGGAGAAAAGGGTTTGTCACGAGACAGACTTCCAAATTTCACACTATTTATTATTAATATTCATTTTGTCTGATTGAAGGAGTATAATCATTTTCCTTTCTGTATTCTTTCAACCCGTTTCAGACAAAAAGGCCATACAGATCGATCAACATGCACCACAATATTTCACAAAAAATCTGTTGAATACAAATTTATTAATTAATTAGTAAGATAAAGAAAGGACAAGCAATTACCATGATTACGAAAGATTCTTAATTCCACCTTCCATCTTGCCAAAGCAAAATTCAATTACAATTCAAATTTCAATTTCAAAGCAATTAATTATGACCCAAACAGTCTCTTTAAAAAAAAAAATTGTGTACTCTAATTACAATACATCATTAGATATTATTGGTAGTTTTATTAAATTTTGTGTAATACTCTGAAATTCCCTAAGAATTTCTCGTTTCAATAAGAGAATACAAACTTTTATACTAACTCTACCCCATTGCATGTTCTGTCGGCGTAACTTTGCTATGAGAAAAGAATAAAACAACTACTTTTTCTTTAATTCTAGCTGAAACAATAAACGTGCACTCTAAAAAGTTTAACCCACATGTTTTTCTATAGTACATAACAATCATAAGGTAGATGCTTCAAAGCAAGATACATTGTACTTGGTAAATGACTACCAATAAGGGATCATTAATAAGAGTTGATCTTCATCACATCCCATGTATTTAGGCAGCTCAATCTTTAGACAAACAGTGTCCACGCGGTTGCACACACACATATATTTAAATAAATAAATAAATAAATAAATAAATAAATATATATATATATATATGTATGTATGTATGTTTTTTTTGTATATCATTAGTGGAGATGGAAATGGGAGAAGAAAATCATAAAATAATGAAAAAGTTAGGATGAAAATTTTAATTTGTTATGAAATAAAGAATATATATGACGGCGCATTTTTTTTGTTCCATGTTCGTATTTTTTTAAATATTGTTTACTTATTGAGAAACTAAAATTTGGTGTCGAATTTAATAGTTAGAGACAAAACAAAGTGAAGATATATTTTAACTAGGTTAATCCACTTATTTTGCATATTAATGTTAGATAAAAAATGAAATAGTAATTATCTTATAATATACTTTCATATTTCTTTTAAGGTTTAAATGTACTGCAAGTCCCTATAATTTAGACAAATTTTAAATCAGGTCCCTATAATTTTTTTTTTCCTCTTTTGAGGTCCTTATAGTTTGATTTTTTTTAAATTGGGTCTCTGCCGTTATCTCAAATTATAAATTTGTTAGTTTAGTGATCACATGGTAAACAATTTGTCTTTGTGACAATAAAAGAAGCTAATATGGTGTCAAAGTGGCACAAAAATTGTCACCACATCATCTTTCCTCTTATTCTCTTCTCTCTCTACTTTGGCAATTTGTGTACCACTTTGGCGCTACATTAGCTTCTTTTATTGTCACATAAACAAATCGTTTATCATGTAAGCATTAAACTAACAAATGTATAATTTTGGGTAACGACATAGACTCAATTAAAAAAAATTACAAACTATAAGTACCCTAAAATAAGAAAAAAAAATTATATAGACCTGATTCAAAATTTGTCCAAACACTAAGGACCTGCAGTACATTTAAATCTTTTTTTAATATAAAAAGTTAAAATCTTTTTGATCCTCTTAATTTTGATTCCTATTCATGTTTCCTTCTTTCCACAAAGAATAGGGAGAATGAGAACCATTAGGTCTGATAAGTAATATCCCATATTTTTAAAGTGTATAATAGCTTCGCTTCTATTATTAGTTTATTGGTGAGGTAAACCGTAAACATATATATGATGACATATAGTAAAATGAATCTTCATGAATTCAAGTATTTCTTAAGGTAAATTTCTCGGGATTTAAGAAACCCCAGTCCTGGTGTAAATAACTGTTTGCAAACTAGTTTGAACATCACTTGACTGAAATACTAATTAAAAAGGTTTTAATCTCCAACTAACATATAAAATTGGCGCAATCATTACTGATATGAAAGACTGCAAAGCAGAAACACAAGTACACATTATATATAAAAAAAATTAAACTACCAAATGTATATACTTATAAGCAGTATAATGTGAAACTTCTACACTTGTATGTATGCATCTTAATATCGATAAGCACTAAGTCAGCCTCAGAAGTTGTGGACGTATTCTAAATTAAGTTCTGGAACCCATTAATATAACTTTGTTGTTCAATTAAATCAATCAATTCATCCATTAACATATATAGCAACTAGCTTTGACATTCATGCAGAATAACAAACCCTTCTCAACTCTTAATCATTAGGTCAGTAGTCAAGCTCAAAGTCAGGCACGTGTTGCTGTTATTATTCAAGTAACGCCAATGGGACCATCTTTTACCATTTAAATTATCTAACAAAGCTGTAAAAATTCCTTCTACCTTCAAAAGCTCTATACTGTGGATGGTACATCTTTGTTGTGGGCGCTTAAACTCTGGATATATATTTTCTTGTTAAATTTTATATCCAATCGAAGAATGATTAGATGTAAATCTCCATCAAATTAATCAAGTTGTGCGTAGCAAGGTAATATTGTATTCTCGTGAGATCAATTTTCAATTTATTGAAAGAAGAAAGACTTGGGTTCTGGATAGGACACCTAGAAACCTATATTTATGAAGAATAAATCGATAGTAGCTAGGGCAGGAGACAAGGAGATTATTCATTTTTGTATGATGTGGATTGTTTTGTTGTGATGATTAATGGTCACACATGTGAATAGGTAGGTATAAATGATAATTAATATCCTTTCTGCTCAATGAGGGCATTGTTTGGACTCGTGCAATATAGGGATATAAATCTAACATATTAATTCCACTAATATATATATATATATTGAGTTGCCTTCCATATATCTTTCTCTTCCCTAGGGATCATGGCACTACGATTTATAATCCAATAGTGTAATATTGGAAGAAGAAAGAATATAATCGAAATATATTGACACTGCAATAAACTACGTTCCAGCTTGTGTAGTGTACTAATATTATATGCTATGCAAGAATATTGCATTGATTTCTTTATTTGGTAAGTCTAAGTATAAAACCTTCATATCTGAATTAATAAAGAAAGAGAGTTTCGGCAATAATGGTTGAAACAATTCTTATCAAATTATATATACATACTTTTGCAATAGCATATTGCACTAGCTTTAGGGATTCTCCTGCCGTTACCCTTTGAAAGTTTAAGAAGGCACTGTAAGAGCTTGTATATGAAGAATTTTGACAAATAACAAAGCTATAGGAATTAGACTGGCAATAATTACAGAGTGTTGGATTTAGGTTTAGCAAGAAAAGGTTCTTTATTAATTAGTAAGGCGAGTGAATGTTATAATTCAAGTATATGTATGACTTACAGTAATTCATAAGAAGTCTTGAGTTCTTCATATATTGTAGTAAAACTGCACAAAGGAGGTTAGGGTGTTATTGAGATCTCTGATAGGTAGTAGGTGGCTGTTACTCCCATGACCAGATTAACAATTAGTTACCGCATTTAGAAGGTAGCTGTTGAGGTTTCTTTGTCTTTTAGTCTCAATTACTATGGATTATATATATTGTAAACTGCAGTTGTGTAGATTGCGTGTGAAAAATTGGGTGTGATTTGGAATTTAGGTAAGCTAAAGATTGACATAAAATATCCTCTTTTCCCATGGATATAAATTTCACATTAAAACCAAATTACACCATATCTTATGACGTTTATATGATTGTGTTAATGTATATTGAGGTAAATTTATCAAAATAATGCAATTTAATAAATAATTTATGAATTTAGATTACTTTTAAAATTATTTATCAAAATAGGTCATTTTTTAAATTGAAGAAAACACGAAAATGAATATATGTTTTTCCTTAAAAATGTGGATTCATTTATGCGTTTTCTATAAGAAAATGCTGAAATGAATCCGCGTTTTCTAGGGGAAAACACCGATTCATTTTCACGTTGACTAAACTTCGAAAAATAAATAAACGCTAAAATGAATCAGCGTTTTTTTTTTTTTTTTTGAAAACGTGGATTTATTTCTGTGTTTTTTGAGAAAAATACTTTAGTATGTATTATGTCAAAAAAAAGTGACTAATTTTAGTAAATATTTTCAAAAGTAACCTAAATTTGTAAATTCTTTATTAAATAGCATTATTTTGTTTAATTACCCGTATATTGATCTTGACTAATCCCTTTTGATTCAACCATCAAGATACCTTTGTGCCAATTTTTATGTACCAAGACTAAATTCTTTCCTGGCAATCTTAAAGGCCTACTCCATATTAGCCTATTGCATTGAGAAAAAACTTCACCTAAGTACTAGTCTTAAGAATTGAACCGTTGTTAGTTTGGATAAACTTATAATATTCTTACCATAATTTAAAACTCATGAAAGTTATCTCGATTAATCTTAATTAATCGATCATAACAGTAGCAGGCACAGGTTAAGATTGAGATAAAGGCCACGTGGGTAGAATGGGGAAGGCAGGTGCAAAGTGAAGAATGTTTCGTTTTGTTGTGGGCTTAACGCGTTTTAGGGAATCTGCACGTGATGGAGGGATGGATATAGAGACATGCATGAAGTTGGGATTATTGGAGAATAGTGGATGAAATTGAAGGCAATGAAATGAAGGGATTCCATTCTATGATAAGCATCGAAAACAGCGAAGGAAGCGTCAAAGGTTGTTTAGCTGTCAATCCCTCCAAACATCTCTCACGGGGCTTCATTTCCATTCTCTCTCTCTTTCTAACTCTACCTCTCATCTTCCCTCCCTGTACAACTCTATGCTTCCATAATTGTATTTGCTTCTATCGATTTTACAGAACTACCCTTTCTCATTTTGCAGTAGTTGGTCTCAATCAAAATCCTAGTGGCGCAGCCTTGAAATTTTGACTCTCCAATCCTTAGAATATGGAAATGTTAATGAGTTGTGTGCATTGATTAGGCACGCAGAACGTGCCACATTAACAAATAATAAGTATTATATGATTGGATTTTTCATCATAGATGTAGAGACTTTACAGTTTACACAAATGATTTGATTAAGCTATTCTTAACAATAATATTTTATGTTAATGATGATCTTAACAATAATAAATAATTTTTGTATAAATAACTCTTAAAAAATATGATAAAAAATAACTAAACTAGAATGCCGTTTATTTTATGTTCTTATAATTTTTATAAATGAATAGAAAAATTGACATATGTAATATAAAAACATTTTAAGTTGACATATGTAAATAGTTTTAGAATATTAATATCTTTAATTTAACGTTTTACAAAGAAAATCATAAAACTGCTTATGTAAATACTTTATTTTTCATTGTCGATGTATAAATAATAACTCTTACATGATTATTACCTACATAAGTGTGTACATATGCATATAGTGACTTGCAACTTCTAATATTCTCCATAAATTTAAACTTTCGGCATATACTCTAAGGGCCTGTCTAAAGTTTGAAGAAAATTTGATCATGAACAATAGAATTACGGGTTTGTTTTCTGAGTTGGAAGGGGAAGAGAAGATAGAGATACAAGAAGAGAAAAATAAATAAATAAATAATAATAAAAAAATAAGGTGGGGAGCTTGGCGGTGCCGGCCGGGGGGCGGTGGGGGCGGTGGGGGAGAAGAGAATGAAATTAAGAAGGCTCAAGAGTCTTCGTAGTTACTTTTTTTTTCTTTTTCTTTTCTTTTTTTTTTTATGACGAATGAGGCTTACACATTTGTTTGTAGAATCTGAGTCATACAGAAAAAGTTTAGATGGAGTTCATAAGAGTGGGTCCACTTAGACATTGCTATATTATAAGTGTAGAAGTGATGTGTAGTGTTAAAAAAAAAACACACACACACACACAACTCTTTTATATTTCAAAATAAAAAATTGAATATGAAAATTATTCCATTTTTTTCCCATTTAATTAACCCTCCAAACATGGGGTACGAGGAATATATTAAGAGGTATTTCTCAAATGTGAACGCTAGGTAAAAAATATATCAAAAGAATATTTTAAAAAATAGGTCACTTTACTTATAAGCTTAGTTTGAAATCAACTAAAGAAGTTGAATGTTAATGTACTGTTTATATAATTTTGCATAAAATTATGAGAATAAATATAAAAATCCTTCATTATTTTCTTTGGACCCTGGACATTAATACTTTAATTCTCATTCTCAATTTGGTTTTTATTCCGTTTAAATTTTAATATATGAGAAAAATTGAAACTAGCTAGGAAAAAGATATCTTCGTTTAATTTTCATCTTCTGTTTGACTTGCTACGAAGCATATATTCATTAGTTGAATGGTTTGTATATATTCGTTTCCACATCTCTGAGCACCCTCTCAATCCTACTTCTTTGGACTCGTCTCCACATCAAACAAATAAGTTCATCAATTTCTATGAGATTTTCCTTATCCTAGACGTGTTCATAGCTTATACGTTGCATCTTGAGAAACGGCATATATTCTTAGAAAATGAGGTCAATTTTGTAATTCACACTTGGAAGGCATAATTTGTTGTGGGGGAAGATGAAGTTTGTTGTCAAGGAAACAAACAAAGAGATGACATATTTCTGCAACCTCACGCTTCTATAAAAAAACCCATTAGCTCGAAGATGGAAAAAAGAGGAGAAAGAGAAAACCAAAGGTGAGAGACAACGAAATTCGATAAGAAGCAGAAGAAGCATGTCTTCTAGGGATCGAAAAAAAGCAGCTCTACAACGCCAGTTGCAACAACTTCGAGCTGTCACAAATTCTAGTGCTGTAATTGACTCTACATGCTAAAATTAAAGCACTCACTGTGGCTTTCAATTAACAGCTACTTTCAGCTTCAGATGGAATCAAAATATTTAATTGTTAACGTAATTTTTTATTTCTTTGCTAATTTGGCAGCTTAACAGAGCCTCAATTATCGTGGATGCCTCGAAACATATAGAGGAGTTGAAGCAAAAAGTCGAAGGACTAAACGCAGAGCATGGAAACGCTGAATCTTCATCCTCCCAATTACCTATGGTGCTTATTGTTGACCTATACTTTTTTCCTGATTATAAATTACGCATAATTTTTTAGCTTAAAATATTTTGCAGGTAACCGTGGAAACCCTAGGAAGGGGTTTCCTCATTAATGTGTTTTCAGAAAGGAACTGCCCGGGTATGCTCGTCGCTATACTTGAAGCCTTTGACGAACTGGGACTTGATGTGCTTGATGCTAGGGTTTCTTGTGAAGACAATTTCCAGCTAGAAGCTGTGGGAGGAGAAGTAAGATATAAAACAATTAAGAATATATATATCGAATAATCTATTTTCTGTTTTTTCTTTCTTTTTAATTACCCTTTTGCTATTTCCTTAAAACAGATTATAAGAATCCAAGCCTGATTCACACTCCTTGGTTAAATTTATACATATAATCCTTCCATCAAAATTTGTAGTTAAAAAAAAAAAAAAAAAAAAAAAAAATAAAAAAAAAAAAAAAAAAAAAAAAAAGAACATCACGCGTGGGTTTGTACAATTTTGGTTTGTGCAACGTACGTATCTATTATTTTTTGGCTGAAAGTACTGACATAATAATATGTGGCTCCCATGTATATATTTATATCCATATTTTCTGTGCTTTGCATGGGCTACAAACTAGCCAGCAAGGCAAGCAAGTGGGCATTCATGTTTTATTATCTACTTTTCTCATGGAGTTACTTGGAAAAGGATTCATATGCAATTGTGGATCTTAATATGATATCTAATTTCAATTTTAATTCTGATTCATAACCTTGTTCATTTTGCAGAGTCAAGACAACGAAAGCATAGATGCTCAAGTGGTGAAGCAAGCTGTTCTGCAAGCAATCAAGAACATTGAGTAATCAAACTACCGAGGAGCAAGAAAATGGAGTACCGTTTTTGTCCTTTTAAGTGTAAAAGTTATATATGCAAGTGAAGGAATTTAAGTGTGAATGTGATGTATGTGTTCTGCCAAAACATGAAGTACCTCTTGAATGGCTCTTTTGGCCTATCATCATCTTCTTTGTAGGTGGGAAAATATGAATGAAGGAATTCCATCTTCAAGGTGGAACTATATATTGGCAATGAATTAATGAAGAAAAAGAAATAATGGAAAAGACTCAAGGACACAAGCAAAAGTCTTTGGTTTTTTACATAGCCAAAGTCAAACACTCTGCAGACAGAGGAAGCATAAATTCTCCTGCACTTTATATCAGATGGAGGATTGACACATGGCAAAGAAACTACTTTTACAATACCCCTAAATATATTTACTGTTAATGTCGAAGTTGCAATGGTTAGTTAAATTTTATTATTTAAAACATGGAGTTTATAATAATAAAGAAGTTTTACAGAGGGGCGAAAATAAAGCATTATGCAAAGTTAATTTACTCCCTCCCTCTCTTTTCTCACATTTTTATCTCCATAAAAAACTAGATTCTTATATATTGGCTAATTTCATAACTCCATTACTGTTAGAATTCTATATTAAGTAATTATATTTACCACAAGAATCTTTCTCTCCATCCTTGTTTAATTTTGCTTACCATTTTTTTTCACATCTATTTGGGCTAAAGCAATCATGGATCACCATAATTTTTTTTTTCCTTCCGTTTGGGCTAAAACAATCATGCATCTTGAAAACATCAAAGACGTTCTCGAAAAACTTACCTTGGCAAATTTTACAGTTCCAGTGTCAATTAATCTAAACTTGGATATTTATAGAACAACACATAATTGGTCAATTGATAATAATAACTTAAGTGTTCATTGTTGAAGTAAATTGTAATTTAAATTTGGTTTTAGTATGTTTGTATGGAAGAGAAGTTTTATCCTTAAAGATAAAACTGTTAATATTAAAAAGATAATTGATTTTAATATCTGTAGGAGACTTGTTCCTATATAGTGGGGGTGGTATTTCCTTTATATAAGTAAGTGAATATATATATATATATAGGGTAGCGATCAACTTACACTAAGGGTAAGGTGGCTAGGTCTTAATTTCTAGCAGGAAGCTGTGCATCCCTTTACCTGACCATCTAAGGGTAACTTGGGAAGGCGTTGTGACCTTGACCGCCAAAGGTGTTCCCTTACTCCAAAGCCTACTAAACTACATGAAGGGGTTACTTCCCAACTTAGCTCTAAGTAATGTCCTGTACTTATAGTGCTTCAGGCTATCGGCTTTCAACAAATGCGCTCTATGGCGTCTTGAGACAAATGGCTCTGTGGCAATAGATGGAAGCTCTGATGAGGCTTTTCTCCTCTTGCTTCACTGAAACCCCATAGAGCTGTCATGAAGCCCTTTGTGAAAATCCATGTACAAACAATGGGGAAGTTCTAGGGGTCGATTATAGAGGTATTTTGGTTGAGTTTCGGATAGGTGAATGAATGGGGGTTGTTATGTGCAGAATGGGTGCTAAAGGGCTATTTATAAATTAAGGGAGAGGGCGGTTGTCTCTAAGGCCGAGCTAGAGGGTCCGTCAGGGAACGGATAGGCTATATGGCGTGCGTAAGGCGTGTGCCCTATCAAGGAAGGGATAGGATATGCGGGTAGTGGAGAGGATATTGCTAATTTGCAGGTGGTGGAGAGGGTGATACAATCGTGCGGGGGATATTCTGACCTGGAGGCGAGAATGGATAAGGTTTTGAATGAGGACAAATGAGGGTGGTTATACAAAGAATTCAATCTCTTGACCATTTGTAAAAGGTGAAAGCCCAACAATAATTTTGTATCTAACAAATATCATCCTCACTTAGAGTTTTCTCGCATCAATTACATCCTTTCTAGGGGATTCTTCTCTATCTTGACAACTCTTTGGGGTCAAGTGCTCTTCGAGGTCACCTATGTAGACTCATGTACAAACACGCCTCTTCTTTGTCATTACAGGGCTAATTGGCTCTAATAATATTTTTTTTCTCTTTGGTTGTGTTTGAAATGGGATCGTATAATGTGTTTGGAAAGTAAATAAAATAAAATTATAATCATTTAATATCTGGATGCACGAAAATTAGCCTAAAAATACTCTTACTGTTAAAACAAAAAAAAAATTCTTAATTTCTATCAATTTGCTTTCACTTTGTAATTTCTATATTCATTACCTACATTAAAATCAAGATTTTATAGGAAGGATGCATTTTAATTTTAAATTATGATTAAAATATCATAGAGGGAAAGCTAATAGCTTATATACATCGAACTTGTACATGAAGAGTGTAAGATCATCTTTGTCAAAAAGTCTGTCTGCAAGGGTTCTCTTTGTTATGAATCTGATAACACATTTTAGAGTTTTTCTAGTGCTCAGTCATCTCAAGGTGTAGAAGTGTGAAATTTGCAGTACTAGTCAACATTTTGCCGCAAATTTCACACTTTTACACAACACTCCTTGGATGGCAAAAGAATGGGTGGAGAGGAGGTATTACACAACTCTCCTTATGACAGATTTGAGATTTCTATATGCAATCGGAGATCGATGGGTCAAATTTGGTAGCAAAGGCAGTAAAAAGGGAAAAGGACGCATCTCATTAGAGATTCTAGAGGCTTAAATATGATTGTTTTATTAATTTTTGGTATAGTAAGTTAGTAACTATGCTATTGATATGCTTGTAAGTTTATCCATAGTCACTAAGATTCTATGGTTTGTGATCTGATTTCTGTTTTCCCTTCTTTACAAAGAAGTGCATTTTGTCATTCTATTCAGGCGACTTTGCATAATTTTCCACGTTCCTTTTGAAATCTTTTTTTTCAGTTCAATGATAAATCCTCACTTAGTCAATCAACCAAACAATGTTGAGTGATCATTTAGATTCAATTATTTGGTAAAAATATTACAAAATAATTCCATTAGAGTCCCAAAGTGAAGTTGCAGTTCTTGACACGAGCCAAATACTGGGCCCATGGGCTTTCGAGTTATTGTCATGCAGTTCTATGCGTGATTGTATTCTAAAATGGCATAGAAGGTGTGACCTACATTTTGCTAGCCCAAAAAAATGGTTTGGACTCTATTCCAGAGGAAGTCCATCTTATTGGGGCTGCATTTACATTGTTTGGTGTTATATGATTATTGTATTTAAAAATAAGTTAAATAACTATATAACAATAATAGATATTTTAAATATTTTTTTTAATCGTATGAGAAGAATTGAATTGGAGTTTCTTCATATTTAAAATCAAATAATTTTTTTTTATCAATTTGAAGAACTAAACATTAAGGGTGTGTTTGATTCTGTTTTTGTTTTTTTTTATTTTTTTTAAATAATTCTCTTTTGTTTTTGTTTTCTTGTTTTTAAAACAATATTTTAAAAATAAATTTTTAAAACATATAAACAAAAACAGTCTTATTAAACAAATTTTTGTGTTTTATTTTTTTCAAAAACAAAAACTAGTTTTTAAAAATTAAAATCGAACAGGCCCTAATTCTTTCTTTTTTTAATTCTTTGTTTCTATAGTTTGTATATCATTCCTTCAAAGAATCAATAATAGAAACTTTTAAATTGCAAACCGCAAACTAACAAACTAAATTCAAACTTGTTCTTTGCCAATTGGTTCTTATCATTAATCATTAATATTAGAAATTGACAACTTATTTTAAAAGAAAAACAGAGTTTGGCTATTGTATATTTTTTGTCAGAGTTTGGTTATTATATAATATACTTTTAATTAGATTTCAAATTATATGTTGACGTTATGGTGAAAATTTTAAATAATTTGCAGATGGCCATAGATTAAAATTCTCATATTGTTATTTACTACAGAAAAATAGATTCCATCTAATCCAGCTCTGTCCTTACGATTCTCTTTTTGAAAAGCTTTCTTTTTCTCTTTGTCCCCTTCTCATCTTGTTTAGGTCAACAAATTAAGTAACTGATAAGGCTACGGCGTGTGGCAAAGGAAATGGGCACCAATAATGCCCATACTTTGTGGCACGCCCGTAGCCACATATTTGTGATTTTCTTATTCGAGGTTTTTTTTTTAAATATATATAACTGTATATAAATTTTTATGATTAATAAAATTTAGATTTAATTGACCTCATTAAAGTTATTTTTTTTATAAAATTTAAATTATATTAATTGTGTAATTTACATATAGTTTTATAGAAGTGAGAAGAGATGGACCCAACCAATAAACCCCTAAAAGTGATTACAATTATACGGGAAAACATATAAACTATGTGGTGTATGTAGACCCCCACACATACATGTATTTGTGGGTATATATATATTTAGAGAGCTGCTATTTTTACATTTGATTTTGTTAATGTTAAATTTTATTTAATGTCTAAATATAATATAAATTAATTTACTCTCATTTAAAATATAAATTTTTTAGTCAATTGTAAATTTTTTATTTAATATATAAATATTTTAGTCAAAGTTAAATTTTTTTTATATTAATTAAAGATAATTTAATTTATATTATATTTAGACATTAAATAATGTGTGACATTAATTAAATAAAGTGTGAAAATAGCAGCTCCCTATATTTATAGGGTGAACTATAGAACATAGAATATAGGTGGTTTATCTATTTTCATAACTGCACAACACTTAATCTTAATAAAATTTTATTCAAGATCTTATAATGGATTATTCAGTCATCAATTGATGAGAGAATTCCACATAGAATATATATATATATATATATATATATATATATATATATCTTGTTATCTAATTAGAGTAGTGGACACAAGCACAATTCATCTAATTTTTTTTTCAAAAGGTTGAGATCTCAAGTTTAAATCTCATATCTCTAATTAAAAAAAAAGATTAAAGCAGTAGTATTCTTACACTTTTTAATCTACACTTGCATAGACGGTAAAATTTAAATTTTATTAGATTTATCAAAATTAAAATTGGACCCCTCATAATTGGCATAAACTTTTTCTATATTGCTAAAGTTTTTCTATAACTCTTTATAGCGTTGTAAAAATGGATTAGCTTGACTCAGCCTATGAGGCTAGGCCCAAAAATTCAAATTTTATACTGACTTAATTTTCCAAGCCCTACCCTGGCCTCATAGGGCCCTAAGGATAAACGGGTTGGACTGATTATCATTATTTTATTATTTTTAAATTAAATATTAATTTGAAAATCAAAAAATAATAAAAATAAAATAAAAGAAAAAACAAGGAAATTCAAAAATTGTGCCGCAGGTTCGGGCCAAAACTAGACAGCTGAAAAAGCCCGAATTTTAAACAATGCTCAAAATTAGGGCTGAGTTCAGGTCAAACCTAATTTTTTAAATAGATAGGGCTCAAAATTGATAACGATAAATCCTGCAACAATTTTAATAGGAATAAAAGCATCATTTTCCAAAAAAAAAAAAAGAAAAAAAGAAATATAGATTTGGCTGAATAGATGTTCAGATACGCGACGGCAACAACCTGTGGTCCTTCATTGGATGATGACAATCGATGATAGAAATCTGGTGGTTACCTTTCTATTTCAATTCGGTTCACTTTTATGTACTTGGCCTCCGTGCGATTCCTCTCCTGACACTGATACATTCTTTGTTTCAGTGTCAAAGAAATATTTGATCCATGCTTGAAAATGTATGGCATGAAATTAGAATCTTACATATAATTGAGGACCACTACCTATGCTGTTCACTGCTATTAAGGCCAATCGTTTTCTTCATCAGTTAATTGTACTTTTCAAAGTTAAGGAACGATTGACAATGTTGAAGTAATGCCAACAACAAGAGAGATCAAAGAGGGATTCGAGAAAGGAAAACTTTCTAATCTATAGTACTGTGATAGTGTAATACTAAGAAATTTGATACTACTGTCGAAATAATTTTACAAACAAAATGATAACTCCAAGTCTTATTAATTGATAATTTTGTTGACATGCTAGTTAATAGATAAATCAAATGAGTTGCATATATGTTTATTTTAGTATCTTTGTCATCCAAATTGATCCACTGTTAAATAAATTTTGTTGTTGTTTTGAGTCGCTTAATTTTTCTATTTGGCCACAATAAAAATTTAGGAACCAGCTGGCTTGAGTTTACGTGAAATGTCTTACTAATGAATTTTCACTGTCTCGAACCCAAGTTATTGAATGAACGAGTTTTCACTGTTAAACCAAACACTCATTGACTTACAATTGTTTAATAAGTAGAATGTATTGGGAAAATTATATTGATATGATTAAGTGAGAAAACATAGAAACAAGAGAAAAAAAAAAAGGAAGAAAAATATGGGGGAATTAACCAAAGTCGCAAGGAGTAATACCTATATATATAATTAATACATACAACAATTAAAGTAGACACAAACTAGTCGCATACAACTGCAACAAAGTGTTTAAAGTCAGAGGCACACTAATACAAGAGGACATTTGCACAAGTGGAGCCCTCGTCGCCTCCTTTATTCCCTTTACTACTGTTACATATACTTGATGCTTCATTACAACATCTTCACTTCAGAACTTGATGCTGCGAAATTAGAAAATTGAAAAAAAAAAAAACAACAACAAATGATGTTAATCACCATTTATATGAGCATATATAGCTTGAGCAACTAAAAATTAAACCCTTTTAAAAGTACTTCAGTTAGATTAGTTCTACGAGCTAGTGAGATAGATAACTATTCACATACTATTAAACCATTAAGATTTAAAAACTTTGCAGGACTCATTAGGTTTCATGTTAAAACTTCAAGTAATGGTAGACACACCATTTTTATATTTACATTTTCTTGTGACTTCAATTAAATATTTGCCTTAACTTGAAGCACTTGAAATTTTCTCCTCAACAGCTCAGGGTTTGATAATGGTGAATAGTTGTGAGAGAGAGTCATAGAGTGTCTAATGTGTTTGAAAAAAAATAAAAACAAAACTGTGTCACCGTGTACTAAAATAGAATTGAAGTATAACTGTACATACGTAGCGCAGTTGGTGGAGGTGCTGATCTTGTAAGGGATGCTGGCTCCGCATTTGCCTGGGAGACTGGCAGCGTTGCCCAGGTTGAGGTTAGGGATTTTACCGGCAGTTGTCTTCAAGCAGTTGCAGGCTGCTTGTTTGTCGGCGGTGGTCTGCGCGGCGGCGGCAAGGCTCTTCACGCCGGCACAGCAGCGAGGAGCAAGTGGTCCAGTGCCCTTAAGGTATGGTAGGCATGATGCTAGGGCCGAACTGACCTGACCACAGGAGATGGCTGCCTCAGTCATGGGTGCACCCATCACAGCCATGCACATGAGGACCACCATTGCAACCTTGAGGCTAGCCATTCTCGAAACAAAATTATAGAACTACTTTAGCTTGAAGCTTTGTTTGGGATTTGCTTGCTTGCTTGGTGTGAGTAGTAAGTGGTGGAGGTGTGGTGTTTATATAGAGGAAAGTGAGTAATAGAAAACAAGGAGAGTAATGGAGAGTGGGGATGGTTGAGCAGTTGGCAGAAGAGAGAATTTAATGCTGTGATTTTTTCTCTTGGCGTCTCTACACCTGGCTTCGTATCAGACGTGAAGCGCTTTGCAATCAGGTTATAGGGACCCATGTGGAGTCAATCATGTAAGATTAGGGAAGCACCAAAATATTTGGGAAAACATTACTTGAATGTTTTTAATTATTTTAAATTTAGAGTTAAATACTTTTTCCTCTCCATTTTTTCCTATAATATACAAAGTCATCTCGTTTATTTCCAAAACCTAAACAAATCTCTTCTGAAGCTTATAAAAAAGATACAACTTTGTCTAATCTGATAAGTCATGGTCAAAGGAGAGAAATATAATATAAAATATATGTATTACCTTCAACTAAAAGTTAAATTCTGGCACTTTCATTATCGGAACAATTTTGAAAAAAGTTAGGTAGCTAATATTTATCTATCAAAACTATTGACATGATTTAATTGCAAGAATTTAATGGTTAACTGAGAGTATCATGGTCATTTATATTGTTTTAGCTATCTTTGATTGTAATTTAACGATTGATTTAACATATTAAACTAAGTTGTAATATTTTTTAAAAATTTAGAGAATGTCTGAATAAGTTTTGTAAATAAAAAGAAGAGTCATGTATATTATGAACTGAAAGTTTTTTACTCTTCTTTTATTTAGGTAATTGTATGAACTTATCTACCCAGAGATCCAGTGTATTCCTCTCTTGGTTGTCTTGAGATTGTGAATAAAAATCACCATAGATTCACGAGGCCTGGTGTAAATAAGTAAGTTTAGACGGGCTAGTTAAAATTTGCCAATTTCGAAAAACATGGTGTCTATGCTACCATAGATAACCGTTCCTCACTTCCTGCACCCTGCCACTAGGAGTCCTAGACAGAATTAACCCTTGAATTTATTACTAGTGTGAAGCTCTCGAGAAAAATAAGCAATTTAGTGACTTTAAATACTCAAATAGTTGATAGAAATAGAATTTAACTGATGCTGAACAATTTTTACCGTCATGAGTCAATTGTTTCTTTTGACCTTAGTTGAATTCAAGGTTTGTTAAAAGCTTAACTAGTGCATGAACACATACTGAGTCACAGATAGAAATAGAATTTAACTGATGCTGAACAATTTTTACCGTCATGTGTCAATTGTTTCTTTTGACCTTAGTTGAATTCAACGTTTGTTAAAAGCTTAACTAGTGCATGAACACATACTGAATCACTTAATTGTTTCTTTTGAGCAGTTGGCAGAAGAGAGAATTTAATGCTGTGATACGTTCTCTTATCTTTCAACACCTGGCTTAGTATCAGACGTCAAACGCTTTGCAATCAGGTGATATGGACCCATGTGGAGCCAATCATGTTGGAAGCACCAAAAGTTTTGGGAAACATCACTTGAATGACAGTAGAAAAGGAGCAAAGGATTTCAATAATGCATTTTGTGGAACTTATTCCACAAATAAGATTCTTTAAAAGTATTTATATTATTATTGTGTTTTTGAATATTTTAATATTATCACATTTTTTTAAAAAAAAAGAGATAGGAAGGAGACTCTTAATTGGTGACAACATATGTCATATGTTAACACGTGGGGGTGCTATGCTACACCCCCTATGGTGACTTTCATGTATTTTATGTGACTTTTGCAGGTTTTTGTCTAATGTAAATGTAATTAAAACCGGTGGTGACAACTTTTCATAATTATAAAACCGGTTGTTGACAACTTTCCGTAATTATAAAATTGACGATAAATGGGGACTAGTTTTCTGGCAATGGATCCCTTGACTTGGTCACGAAGTTTCATGTTTGGTATGATAAACGGTCTCTGTTTTCGATACGCTTCCTCGAATTTGAAATTGAAGTTCCTAAACATCTCCTTCGCTTCCGCCGGCTAGATCACCGCCCTCGGATTTTCTGGCAAGGACGAAAACACCTCACCCACATTAACTTGTCGTAGTTCCCCACGAACCTTTCCAACTTGGTCTCGTGCTTCGCCACCCAATCCTCTCCGAGAACGTATAGCAAGTTGGAGGTACGGACTTTGAATATCACGTGCTGGAGATTGTTTGCTAGAAATAGGTACGCCAAAGAAACGTCCTTGTAGTACTTTGCTTTCCCGTCTAGCTTACAGAGAAGAACCAGAATTAGTCAAGCTATCTGCACGGTCAACGCCGGCGCTGACGAGTCATTGGAAATTGGACTGTCTAAGAAAGATTCCGGCAACGATGACGGAACTCCATCACCAGCACCACAGATAGGAGAGAGCAACAAAGGGGGAGAAGGAGAAGTAAACCCTTGGGCAAACTGGAGTTAGGGATTCGAAGAGTTAGATAGGAGAGAGCAACAGAGGGGGAGAAGGAGAAGTAGATCCTCGGGGCAAACTGGAGTTAGAGATTCGGAGAAGGGCTCAGTGGAGTAATACAACGTCATTTTGAAATGTTTCAGCTGAGTTTCAGTAAAACTAACTCTGTTAATAATCAAAGATCAGTTCCCTTTTTACAATTAACAAAAAATGTCCATACCCGGTTCCCTTTCTCATTCCTATAGACAAAAGCTGCAAAAATCAGATAAATAGTGAACAAGTCATATATCGACACTCTTTTTAGGAGGGTGCTATGCTACACCCCCTAATAGTGACTTTTGTTTGTTTTATTTGACTTTTGTAGGTTTTGCAGGTTTTTGTCTAATGTAAATGCAAATGGAACCGGGTGGAAACAAGTTTTCGTAATTATAAAACCGGTTGTTAACAACTTTTTTTAATTATAAAATGGGAACAAAACTTTTTCTTATTTACAAATTTAGCCATTCCGAGATCTTTTAAGAATTAAAATTTTTTGTAATGTCCGTGAATAGCAGCTTTTGCAGTGTGTTAGATATCTGTGAAGATGATCTTCTCTTCCTTGTTCAGTTCTCACCTTCTACTCTCTCTGTGCCCTTAGCCCCTTTAATTAATGGAACATCCAGCTCAACCATGTGTGATTTTGCAGGAAATTGGTTTTTCTGAGAGCAAACATTGCTGAAGAAACCCAGTAAAAATGTCACTACTCAGAACCTTCTCCTGCTTGCTACCCATCACTTTCTTCCCATCCCTTGCAATAGTGAGGACCCCTCATACTGTTTCTGCTTCTGATTTTGAAGCAAACGGAGCCATTTCCTCAAATTTCACCACCACTGACAGAAAGGCACTCCAATTTCAGCTCAGGCTAGAGTATGCGAGTTCTGGTACTAAAGGAACCATTTTTAGCAGAGGCAAGAAACTGGAATCAAACCCCGTTTAATAAGAGGAAATGAAACAATTTTCAGTGAGAATAAAACTTTCGAGCTTGGGTTTTTCAACATCAATGGCGGCGAACCCAGCTGGTACTTGGCAATTCGGTACTCTTCGAGTTCAATTCCAACTTACGTTTGGGTCGCTAATCGAGACCGACCCAGTAAAAATCGCACTCAAATCAACGCTAGAATTTACCAAAACTGGTCGATTAGCAGTGAAAGATTCAGAAAGTTTGATTCTTTGGCAGAGCACAAACACATAATCTTCAAAGGTGCTCAAGCTTCTGGAAAATGGAAACTTGGTTTTGCTTACTTCCAGAGGTTCACTCTCGTGGTAGAGCTTCGACCACCCCATAGACACATGGTTACTAGGTATGAATCTGACCCGAGAACGGTTCCTGGTCTTATGGCGGAGCTTAACGGACCCTTCATCGGGTCTTTATTCTCTGCGGTTGAAACCACCGGATTACGGCGAGTTCAAGCTCGTAACGCATATTTTGGGCAGCTGGAGCTGGGCAGCTATAAAAATTGATTAGCTAACTTTGTAAATACAAAAAGTTGTGTTCCCATTTTATAATTAAGAAAAGTTGTCAACAATTGGTTTTATAATTACGAAAACTTGTTTCCACCCGATTCCATTTGCATTTACATTAGACAAAAACCTGCAAAACTTGCAAAAGTCAGATAAAACAGACAAAAGTCACTATCTGGGGGGTGTAGCATAGCACCCCCCTCTTTTTAATAGATGCATGGGAGACCGCGTTGAAGACTGTCAATGGCTGTGACACTAGTTACTTGATGCTATATGACATATGGCGTCACCATTTTAACGAGGCAATATGCTATATAACGTCATTGACCCATTCGACCTGTCTCATTAAAATATTTAAATTTATTATAATGTTGAAAATTATTTTGAAACAATAGTATTTGTGAAATTTGATTCCAAGATTGCGTTTTTTTAAGTCATTGAACCATAGGAAAGTATCATTTTGAACTTTTAAAGACTCNAAAAAAAAAAAAAAAAAAAAAAAAAAAAAAAAATTAGGAACCTAAATAATTTTTACTATATCTTTTAAAAATTAAAATAACCTTTTACTCTTCATTTTTTTTGGTTGCTGAGTATTAGACTATCGAGAGACTATGTCATACTGACTCATACATACTTTCTACAGGTGTACTTGAATGTACTGTTCATTAAGTTCTCCCACCAAAACTGTAAATTTACATTTTACATACCATATATAGGCTCTTTGACCGAATTAATGCGGTGGGAAAACAAATTTACCAAAGTAGTGTAGTTTCAAACTATTTTACAGAAATAATGTAGTTTTTTAATATTCGAAAATAAAAATAAAAAAAAGTAATCTGGTAGGTGCAGGCCCCACCAAACGTGCCAAAATGGCCAATGGCGCGTCTCCAAGGGACGTGCCACTTGCCCAACGGCACGTCTAGTTGGGACGTGCCACTGCTCAGTCGGTGCGTCCCTCTTTGCCTTTCCTCGGTCTTTTCCGTTCATGTGGGTCTTACATCTCTGCCAAATGGCACGTCTTCTGAATCACATGTCATGTCATCACGACGACAGTTTGTCACACACCCCACTGGGGCCGAACAAGGTTCGGCTTCAAGCTCGCATAGCTCATCTCAATCAGGTCGTCGATTTGATGTCCCTGGTTCCTCAATGGGCGTGTCGTATTAACCTGATCCAGTACAACCGATTGGTGGACAAGAATATTAGCCAGAGATCCCAGGGATACATATTAGCCCCAACCCCGCGATGTTGAGAAAGGTCGAAATGAGATGGATTGACGGGATCCAAATAGAACTCGGACGATAATTAAGTGCAATATTTGTCGTGCAGAATGATATAATAGGCGAAATTGTCCACTTAGAAGGATGCCTGATCCATGATTGAATTAATTATATGTGCTTTATATTATGTAATTTATGTGTTTTTCTTTTAATCTACTTTTTAACTAATGACATGTTTCAATGAATTAGCATTATGTAATTTGTTATATGCGGCATCTAGGGGTTACATTACATATCGATCTATAGCATAACTTTAAATAATGACACTGTGTAGCTTGAAATGAAAATTGCAATAATAATATACATGACCAATAATAATTATATCAAACGTACATTAACAATAATAATCATATTATACATACATTAACAACCTAATACTAATGCCTATAAGGGTATAAATGATTGCCGGTCCCACATCTAGGATGCCTTATCTCACGCGGTGGCAATTTTGCTTCATCAGTTTAGGTTGCTAGGGGTGTCATATACTTATCCATGTTCCCTGATCCAAATAATCTAGTCCCAGTCATGGCCGGATCATAAGATGGACGTGCTGTCGGAGGGGTCATCGTGAGATTAGTCCATTCTCCAGGAAAGAATGTATGTGAAGAGGGGTCTGCATATGCATTGATCGCTAACTAGGGAGCACGAAAATCGACGCCAAATAAGTTATAGACAGAAGATTGTCCCGCATCATGTATTTGTGTCGACATACCAAAATAGCTTTGGTCCTGTATAACCTGCACTGGATCGGGCTGATACGGCACGTCCATCGAAGAACCAGGGACATCAAATCGACGACCTGATTGAGATGAGCTATGCGAGCTTGAACTCGAACCCTGTTCGGCCCCGGTGGGGTGTGTGACAGATCGTCGTCGTGATGACATGACACGTGATTCAGAAGACGTGCCATTTGGCAGAGATGTGAGACCCACATGAATGGAAAAGACAGAAGAAAGACAAAGAGGGACGCGCCGACTGAGCAGTGGCACGTCCCAACTAGATGTGCCATTGGGCAAGTGGCACGTCCCTTGGAGACACGCCGCTGGCCATTTGGCACGTCTGGTGGGGCCCGCTCCTGCCAGATTGCCTTTTTATTTTTATTTTTTTTATTTTTGAATATTAAAAAACTACATTATTTCTGTAAAATAGTTTGAAACTACATTACTTTGGTAAATTTGTTTCCCCACATTCGTGTTTTTTCAACTCTATAAAAGGGAACACCCTAATGCATTAGTATTCACTTTTCCATTGAGAGTTTTTGAGGGCTTTGTTGTACCCTGGGGTAACTTGCTTTTATAGAGAAGCAATATTACACTCAAGACAGTGTAATTGTTCACGCCTCAAAGCCAACCTAGTTAGTCTCCATTATCGTTTTCCTAACAGTTTTTACTTCTGATTTTGAAGCAAACGGAGCCATTTCCTCAAATTTCACCACCACTGACAGAAAGGCACTCCAATTTCAGCTCAGACTAGAGTATGCGAGTTTTGGTACTAAAGGAACCATTTTTAGTAGAGGCAAGAAACTGGAATCAAACCCTGTTTAATAAGAGGAAATGAAACAATTTTCAGTGAGAATCAAACTTTCGAGCTTGGGTTTTTCAACATCAATGGCGGCGAACCCAACTGGTACTTGGCAATTCGGTACTCTTCGGGTTCAATTCCAACTTACGTTTGGGTCGCTAATTAAGACAGACCCAGTAAAAAGCGCATTCAAATCAACACTAGAATTTACGAAAACTGGTCGATTAGCAGTGAAAGATTCAGAAAGTTTGATTCTTTGGCAGAGCACAAACACATAATCTTCAGAGGTGCTCAAGCTTCTGGAAAATGGAAACTTGGTTTTGCTTACTTCCAAAGGTTCACTCTCGTGGCAGAGCTTCGACCACCCCACAGACACATGGTTACCGGGTATGAATCTAGCCGAGAACGGTTCTTGATCTTATGGCGGAGCTCAACGGACCTTTCATCCGGTCTTTATTTTCCCATTTTATAATTAAGAAAAGTTGTCAACAGCCGGTTTTATAATTAGGAAAACTTGTTTCCACCCGGCTCCATTTGCATTTACATTAGACAAAAACCTGCAAAACCTGCAAAAGTCAGATAAAATAGACAAAAGTCACTATCAGGGGGTGTAGCATAGCACCCCCCCTTTTTGTATACCATGTCAGATGTAGTGACAGTGACCACTTATTGACGTTTATTTCAGGTCTCATAACTAATTCACCTTTTTATAGAAGCTGCTTTTGCTTCAGAGATAGCCCTTTTGTCAAGCATTTTAAAGTTTAATCCCATTATTTAGCAAACGCAAGCATTGTTCCTTCTTCCTTCATTGTTCATAGACATCATCTTAATNTTTTTTTAAGTCATTGAACCATAGGAAAGTATCATTTTGAACTTTTAAAGACTCAAATATACAAAAAAAAAAAAAAAATTAGGAACCTAAATAATTTTTACTATATCTTTTAAAAATTAAAATAACCTTTTACTCTTCATTTTTTTTGATTGCTGAGTATTAGACTGTCGAGAGACTATGTCATACTGACTCATACATACTTTCTACAGGTGTACTTGAATGTACTGTTCATTAAGTTCTCCCACCAAAACTGTAAATTTACATTTTACATACCATATATAGGCTCTTTGACCGAATTAATGCGGTGGGAAAACAAATTTACCAAAGTAGTGTAGTTTCAAACTATTTTACAGAAATAATGTAGTTTTTTAATATTCGAAAATAAAAAAAAAAAGTAATCTGGCAGGTGCGGGCCCCCGCAAACGTGCCAAATGGCCAATGGCGCGTCTCCAAGGGATGTGCCACTTGGCCAACGGCACATCTCCAAGGGACGTGCCACTTGCCCAACGGCATGTCTAGTTGGGACGTGCCACTGCTCAATCGGCGTGTCCCTCTTTGTCTTTCCTCGGTCTTTTCCGTTCATGTGGGTCTCACATCTCTGCCAAATGGCACGTCTTCTGAATTATGTGTCATGTCATTACGACGACAGTCTGTCACACACCTTACTGGGGCCGAACAAGGTTCGGCTTCAAGCTCGCATAGCTCATCTCAATTAGGTCATCTATTTGATGTCCCTGGTTCCTCAATGGACGTGTCGTATTAGCCCGATCTAGTACAACCGATTGGTAGACAAGAATATTGGCCAGAGATCCCAGGGATATATATTAGCCCCAACCCCGCGATGTTGAGAAAGGTCGAAATGAGATGGATTGGCGGGATCCAAATAGAACTCGGATGATAATTAAGTGCAATATTTGTCGTGCAGAATGATATAATAGCCGAAATTGTCCACTTAGAAGGATGCCTAATCCATGACTGAATTAATTATATGTGCTTTATATTATGTAATTTATGTGTTTTTCTTTTAATCTACTTTTTAACTAATGACATGTTTCAATGAATTAGCATTATGTAATTAGTTATGTTATGTAATTTGTTATATGCGGCATCTAGGGGTTACATTACATATCGATTTATAGCATAACTTTAAATAATGACACTGTGTAGCTTGAAATGAAAATTGCAATAATAATATACATGACCAATAATAATCATATCAAACGTACATTAACAATAATAATCATATTATACATACATTAACAACCTAATACTAATGCCTATAAGGGTATAAATGATTGCTGGTCCCACATCTAGGATGCTAGGGGTGTCATATACTTATCCATGTTCCCTGATCCAAATAATCTAGTCCCAGTCATGGCCGGATCATAAGATGGAAGTGCTGTCGGAGGGGTCATCGTGAGATTGGTCCATTCTCCAAGAAAGAATGTATGTGAAGAGGGGTCTGCATATGCATTGATTGCTGACTGGGGAGCACGAAAATCGACGCCAAATAAGTTATAGACAGAAGATTGTCCCGCATCATGTATTTGTGTCGACATACCAAAATAGCTTTGGTCTTGTATAACCTGCACTGGATTGGGCTGATACGGCACGTCCATCGAAGAACCAGGGACATCAAATCGACGACCTGATTGAGATGAGCTATGCGAGCTTGAACCCGAACCCTGTTCGGCCCCGGTGGGGTGTGTGACAGATCGTCATCGTGATGACATGACATGTGATTCAGAAGACGTGCCATTTGGCAGAGATGTGAGACCCAAATGAATGGAAAAGACAGAAGAAAGACAAAGAGGGACGCGCCGACTGAGCAGTGGCACGTCCCAACTAGACGTGCCATTGGGCAAGTGGCACCGTTGGCCAAGTGGCACGTCCCTTGGAGACACGCCGCTGGCCATTTGGCACGTCTGGTGGGGCCCGCACCTGCCAGATTGCCTTTTTATTTTTATTTTTTTATTTTTGAATATTAAAAAACTACATTATTTCTATAAAATAGTTTGAAACTACATTACTTTGGTAAATTTGTTTCCCCACTGCATTAATTCGGTCAAAGAGCCTATATTTATACCACTTCTTCAGTTGCTATGGGTATCTCGTTCATATTTGAAAGGTAAAAAATTGTGTCAATCCAGATTATTAAATCTATACTGTAGTCTTATATAGATAATAGATGTGAGAATGGTTTTAAGAAAAGTGGTGTAGAATGGATTAGGATCCTCTCTATTGATAGCAGTATTGCGATCTAAGAAGAAACTCCAAGGGAGAAAGTGGTCCTATGATGAATGAAAAGAGCACAAGACCAATTAGGATGACCAAGAGGCAAATGAGCATGCTCATTTCATTTCAAGATATATGTACGTGTCTATGACTATGTACGGGGAAATAGGGATGTCAGATTGTTGGTTAGAAATGATTGTAATAGTGGAAAAGGAATGAAAGGCAGAGTATTACCTCATCAGAATTTTCTTCTTTTCTCTTATTTCTTATATGGAGGTCCCTTGCCTTGAACAAGCTAGGCTTCTTCCCCTATCTGATATGCTCAAGCAATCTCAACCTCTCATTTTTATAAGCAGTATATCTACAGAGTATATAGTCCTACATAAGCTCTCTCAAATACCCTTTAATTAGGGCATTTTCTTTTTTCTCCCTGCATTAGAATCGGTCAACCTTTCAGGCTTGCCGTTCTCCTCCATTGAAGCCAGATCCTAGAGGTTTCTCCCATTTGCAGCAATTGGCATTTTCTCTCATACTTTCTTAGGCTTTTATCAAGAGGCAAACATCAAATAATTCTCCATAACAACTTTAAATTCGGTGCTCCCACCATTTTCTCCTCCAAAGGTACAGGCTCAAGCACCATAACAGTTAACCTCAAATAGAACCTTACAAATCCATTCTTCTCACTCTAAATATACCACTCGAATGAATCATTACAAAGGAAGTTGTCATTGAAGGAAACCATTTACAATATCTACTGTAGAACTTCTAAATGTTTCTGCTGCTTCTTTATTCTTAAGAGTAAACAAAATTTTATTCTTTGAAGCGTTGGGTTCCCTCAAGTGTGCTGCATAATACTCCACCAGCTATGGCAGTTCTGTGGAGTGCCGCCATGGAAGACATACAACTTCGGAGCATGTAAATAATATCGAAAGGAACAAGTCCTAATAGTTGCTTTTGGTAATATTGATTTTGGCAATTCATTAGAGTTTTCAATAATTTCAGAGATATTGAAGACTGAATTAGCTCGAGTCTAGCAACCGAAACCATTTGCATTTGAATTTTGCAGAATACACATGTGTTAATATGTGACTTGAATTTAAGTGGAGGGAGCATGAAGCACCGTGGACATCCACACACCTTAGCAATACCATTGGCACGCAATGAAGACAAAACTCATGCCTAGGCATTCGGTGGAAACTGTGGGAGCTGAAAATATTGACTGGGCTGGCGCTGTTTGCTTTAGGAAATATTTTTTAATTTTTAATTTTTGAAATATATTTTTGTTTTCTTGTTTTCATGGTTTTTAAAATTGAAAATTATTTTCTATTTCTATTGTTAATGGATATTGACAACACGTAACCCATTTTCTTTTCTCTCTTACTCTTTCTCGGGAGGAATCCAGTCATGTTGCTAAGTAATATAACCGGGGCTCCTGTTATTTCAATTTCAGCCCCATTTTAATTTAACACTTATTGTGTCACCTCACATTTTTATAAAAAAAATAAAAATTCTCCCACCTCTCCTCTTTCTCTCCCCCGCGCATTCTTCATTTCAGATTTTTTCTCCCTCCTTTCCTCTTTCTCTCCCACCTTCTCATCCTGTTAAGGGTTCCAGTGAAATTCCTTCTGCAATTCAGGTGTGACCACTGCCCCCTCTATGGTTTCGGCACAGAGGAAGGCAAGGCCATTCATGGCCTCCCATGAAGAAGAAAGAGATGTTGTTCTGAAAAGTCAGGAACAGCTCATATCTCTTATTGCTGAAGAAGTGGGAAAAAGTAATAACCAGTGTTCTAATGAACCCACTACCAGAATAATGCCCTTGCCTCGTGAATGTCTTGCTCCATGGAATTCATCACACCAACCATGTAGGACCTTAGAAGATGATACTTGTTCGGTTGGCTTCAAGCCCAACACTCAGACACAAGAACAGAGGGTAGGCAGTGATAGAATTTCACCTGGATCCAGAGTAAGTAATCAGCAAGTGGAAAGAGTATCTTCAGCTGCAAACACTGTTAGTGGGGCCAAAGATTTTGTTGCTTTGAATAGAACTCTTAGTGGTCGAACCAGGACGAGGGCACCCACCAAGGTGGACAGTTCCAAGTTTGACTTAGAGAGCAAGCCTTGTACCAGACAGGATGATTCCTTGTCTCGTGTAAGGGCATTGGAACGGAAAAGAAGGACCCCAAATGTCACACAACTTGAAACTACAGCTTCTCTCCATTCAACTACTGCAACACAGAGAAATATTCGTTCTGATGCACAGGGTGGTAAGAGGAGGGACCTTAATGCTTGCTAAATGAACAGTACTAATGTCAAAAATAGACGAGGCGGTCATGGAAAAATAGAGAAGATTATTGTACCTGAATTGCAGAAGGAATTTCACTGAAACCATTAACAGGATGAGAAGATGGGAGAGAAAGAGGAAAGGAGGGAGAAAAAATCTGAAATGAAGAATGTGCGGGGGAGAGAAAGAGAAGAGGTGGGAGAATTTTTTTTTATATAAAAGGTGAGTTGGCACAATAACAATCATAGATGAGTGTTAAATTCAAATAGAGGGTTGAGATTGAAATAACAAGACCTGGTCATGTTACTTAGTAACATGACTGGATCCCCCCTCTTTCCTCTACCTCTAGTTCTTATTTCTTCCTCTTTATAGTTCTACTTTCTCCTCTTCCTTCAGGGAAATAAACTTGATGGGTACTAAATTCAAGTGGATTGGATTCTTCTCAATACTTCTAAGCTTGTTGAAGGAGAGGGGAGCAGAAAAGGGAAGAGGAANAACATGACTGGATCCCCCCTCTTTCCTCTACCTCTCGTTCTTATTTCTTCCTCTTTATAGTTCTACTTTCTCCTCTTCCTTCAGGGAAATAAACTTGATGGGTACTAAATTCAAGTGGATTGGATTTTTCTCAATACTTCTAAGCTTGTTGAAGGAGAGGGGAGCAGAAAAGGGAAGAGGAAGACTTAGGAGAGAAAGATTGAAAACTGAAAATAGACAAAAGAATTAACAAAGAGACAAAGATTAAAATTACAGCTGAAGTTGCATTAAAGTTGCTGAAAAAATGAAGAAAGGGGCAACGGTGGTGGTTGAACAGTAGCTCTTTTTAATTTAGGATTTTAAATCTATCATTATTTATTCTGCTACGTTATTGGTGTTAAGGGATAATCCTTTCCATTGTTTGATTAGGCTACTGAAAATGGTGAAGGGGTCGCTGATAATAAGCTGAAGTTGTATTCATATTGGAGTTCTTGCTCCTTCTGAGTCTGAATTGCCCTCAACCTCAAAGGTACACAAAGACCCACCACTCTATTTCAATTTTACTACTGTGGTTGGATGAAATAAATCATATTAATGCCTTCTTGCATAAAACTCATGTGCTGGAATCCCTCTCATTTTGGTTGCAACGGTGTCGGAGGAAGAGAACCAAAGAGAATGAGAAAGAGAGAGGGTGAGTCTTTGTTGAAAAAAAACAAAGAAGTTAATAGAATTACAAAATTATCACCAGTCATAAGTAAAAACACTGAAAACTTCTTTTTGATGTTTTCAATTTACATTGTATTTTTTAAAATGTTTTCAATGAAAACATTTCTTATTTATTGAATCAAACATGTTTTTGGATCTGATTTCTGTTTTCACTAAAAATGGAAACAAAAAATGACTAAAGCAAACAAGCCTTTATATTTGGTAAAAGACCAACCCGTCAACAACAATTTTTCATATAGTGAATTTTCTCTCTATGTGGAACAAATATTGTGAGGTATTTGGGTGTATATAGGGTGTAAGTATTGAGAGCGATAGTTTGTAATTATAACAATTTTTTACATAATAAATTTTATTTCTCTGTCTTTGACAGCCTATAGTTTTTTTTTTTTTCTCAATTTAAAAGTTTTTCTCGTAAATCCTTGTGTTGTTAGAATTTTTCCTCTCACTTGTCTTTCTTTGTTATTTCTGACATTTCTATATGGGAGGTCCAAATTCCTAACAACTTGATCTTTAGAAGCAAGTGAAGATCAAGTTGTTCATGGTTAACACTTCAGCGGGAATTCCTCTGGTGAACAATTAAGCCAGCGTCTTTGATATCACACAAAGTGTTCATCAGGAGCAGTTGACTTGAGAAGATGCTTCAGCCATCACCACACTTCGGTATTTTAGAAGTTGAAGTTTGAGAGTACTAAAACAGTGAGTATTTATTTAAAAGTTGATGTGGTGCTCTCTAGACTACAGATTTTGCTTTATCAGATTAGCCGGCAGTGTCACGTTACCCTAAATATGAGAGGATCCACATTCCTAGAAATAATACTACTGTTCTCCTAATTAGGAAAGAATATGATATTTGCATATATATATATATATTCGTCTATTAGAACTTAGAAGCTAGATAACAGGGAGTAGTTTTTTCTTTATTAAATCTCATCCCACCTAATCTTAATAAAATTTAAAGGAAAAAGTTTTAAAAACCTCCTTCAATTATGCTCTTATCGCACTTTATCGCATATGCTTTAAAAATGTAGAAAAGACCTCCTTGAACTTTCAAAATGTGCACTTTACCCCCGACCCTGACGTCCGTCCATTAATGTGCACATAATGTGATTAATCTGGGCTATAGTGTAATTTTATAAGAGTATAAATATAAATAAATTTATAAAAAGTGGGGTCAAAAAGTAATATTCAAAGAGTTTTGAGGTCAAATTATAATTTTTAAATCTCTTCTTCCGTCCATTAATGGACGGACGTTAGGGTCATGGGGGTAAAGTGCACATTTTGAAAGTTCAAGGAGGTCTTTCCTACATTTTTGAAGCATGAGAGGTAAAGTGCAATAAGAGCATAGTTCAAGGGGTTTTTAGGACTTAAATATAGGACTTCTATGTTTAGAATATCTAGTGTTCAATTATTGTGATTTTGCTTCTATATACGAACATTTTGTACATTTGCACATATACCATGCCACCAGCTAAACTTACACTGGCATGGCATATATATGCATGAGATAATCCAATAAAAAATTGGCATTCTAACAATATTCTAATTGTAGATGATAGAGTATTCTCTATACAAGTGTACATGTAATTTCTAACATATCAAACACTTCCTTATTTTATTATTAATATTTAACATTGTCTTAAAATGAATAATCCTGCAAATAGCGAAGTTTGTCTTGCTCCATTGTAAATTTCAGGAAAACAATTTGGTAGCTGGCAATTTGATCCGCTGGAATAGTTACAAATGTATTTGAACGTGAGTGTGGCAAACGAGCAAACATTTAAATATGAGGACCACTGTGTATACATACAGTTCACTGCTATTAAAGCATATCGTTTTGTTGATCAGTTAATTGTCTTTTCCAAAGTTATAGAACGGCCAAGAATTAATGTTCAAGTAATTCCCAACAAGAGAGAGGGAAGGAGGGGGAATGGAAAACTTCTTAATTGCATTTTCGTTTATTTTGTATTTCAGTCATCCAAATCCATTTGTTGAATAGATTGTGTTGTCATGTGGAATCACTCGTTTAATGAATAGAATGTTTTGTATTAAGGCTTTTGATATGGTTAAATTATTTAAACGAGTCTTTTTTTCACTTCATCCACATTATTAGCATGATTTAAACATGAGCATTAACAAGATTTACCAACTTAAGTTAACTTCAGGAAAAGAAATATATCAAAACAAAGCAAATTGCTGGAGAAACAAGAAATTCATAAGAACAAGAGCAACATACAACTAGACGAAGTGTTTAAACTCAGAAGCACACTAATTAAACAAGTGGAGACTCGCATAACTGGAGCCCTCATTGCCTCTTTTATTCCCATTTCTTCTACTATTATAGTATCCTGCAGCCGAAAATTGCTGAGCTATCAGCATCATCCTCACTTCAGAACTTGATGCTGCAACAAAAGAGAAAAACAAAAAAAACAACAAATAAATTGCTCATCACCATTTACATCAGCAGATATAGGTTTCACAGCTACGAATTAAACCCATTTTCAAGTTCTCTAGTTAGCTTTATTTCCTCAGGTTTATACTCGCATTTTCTCACTACTGTAGCTTTACAGATTTAACTTGACGCACTTAAAACATTTTTTTTAAACGAGCAGAATTCAACTAAAAAAAAAGTATAAGAATTGAATACATACGTGGCGCAGTTGGTGGAGGTGCTGATCTTGTAAGGGATGCTGGCTCCGCATTTGCCCGGGAGACTGGCAGCGTTGCCCTGGTTGAGGTTAGGGATTCTACTAGCAATTGCCTTCAAGCAGTTGCAGGCAGTCTGTTTGTCCGGGGTGGTACTTGCGGCGGAGACGAGTTTCTTCACGCCGGCACAGCAGGGTGGAGTAAGAGGTCCAGTGTTCCGGAGGTAATTTAGGCATGGTGCTAGGTTGCTAGTGACCTGGCCACATGAGATGGCTGCCTCAGTGATGGGTGCAGCCATCACTGCCATGCACATGAGCACCACAAATGCAACCTTGAGGGTAGCCATTCTCAAGATCAAGAACAATATAATGTTATTGAACTAGTTTTGCTTGAATTGAATGATGAGGCTATGCTTAATTGCTTGGTGAGTGGCAAGGGGTGGAGATGTGTGGTTTATATAGAAGGAAGGTCAGGGAGTAGAGGAGGTGTGAGCATGACACGGTTATGGAGATTGCAGAGTGGAAGCTTGGTGGTGGTTGTGCACAATTCAATGCTGTCCATGCCGTCTCTCTTCCTTTCACCACCTGGCTTAATATTGGACGTACAATTCGAAAGCTACAGTACTCTTAATGCGAAGATCGAGACCCATTTGATGGGTTATTCATGGATGATGTACCCTACTCATATTAGCTAGACACACATCACAAAAAGGGAATTATTTACTTACCCCTATACTATCCACTTCAAAACTATTTTGTACGTTTCCCAAGATCTATTCAAATTTAGATTATATATTTTTTTGTGGTTTTTTATTAGTGTCTGAGCTTACTAATCCGGTTTCAAGCCGGAAAGGACTACAAGGACGGTAAAGCTCTCCTAACAGATATAGTTGCATTCTTAAGGGCTTGAACCCAAGACCCTTAGTTAAGCTAAAACACCCTCTTGTCAGGTGATCTACATGTTTGTTGATAAATTTAGATTANATCTATTCAAATTTAGATTATATATTTTTTTGTGGTTTTTTATTAGTGTTCGACCTTCGCTCGACTAATCCGGTTTCAAGCCGGGAAGGACTACAAGGACGGTAAAGCTCTCCTAACAGACATAGTTGCATTCCTAAAGGCTTGAACCTAAGACCCTTAGTTAAGCTAAAACACCCTCTTGTCAGGTGATCTACATGTTTGTTGATAAATTTAGATTATATATATACATATATAATTGTATAAAAATTACATGTTTAATCAATTTATAATTTATTTGGTGTCACCGAAATAGAAAAATTATTTTGGGCCTGTTTAGTTTGATTATTTTTTTATTTTTATTTTTATTAAAAATGGAAATAAATCTAAAAATATGTTTGCTCGAGTATATATGAAAAAGTTTTCACTGAAAACATTGGAAACATTTCCAAAAATTATGAAAAACTAGCAACGTTTTTTTTTTATTGTTTTCTATCAATGACCGGTGGTATTCTTGTAATTCAATGTTACTTTATTTTTTCCCCCTAAATTCTTCTACACGAACACACGTTTCCCAGCTGCCATCTTCGACCTCCATCCAGCTTTCATCCCACATGCTATGCTGAAGAATGTCACGAAATGGGGTAGGAGAAGAATTGTCACAAGTTCCTAACGAATTGAATCAAACAGAAATCTATTGAATGAAGGCCTTTAGGTGCTTACTCTCTCATCCACCAGTTATAAGGGAGGAAATCCCTTGACTGCCCCCCTTGAAAGCTCCTGGTGCTGCCTTTCAGAATCTCTTCACTGGGAAATTCAAATCCAATTCTTCGAGAATAGAATTGGCTTTTGAAACTGCAGTGGTTGTGGTTGAGGAGGAAAGATGATGCAAAAAATTGTAGAGGAAGAGGATAGGGAAGGAGAAGAAGTAGTTGACAAAACCGGTTGAAAATAGAATAGAAAATAATTTTTAATTTTACAAACTAAACATATNTGCGTTGTAAGCAAGTAAGTTCTTTTCGTTCCCAGTTGCATCAGCCATACTCCAAAACTTTTTTTGAGTAATTCTAGAAACGTGAGCTGCTTCATCGAAAACATGGCAATTTGACCAAAATAATACAAGTGGACAAAGTATTTACCCATATAGTGCACATTTGAAAGTATTTACCTCAAAGGTGCAGTTTTGAATTTTTTAATAATTTTCGAGTTTAAGTAATCACGGTTTATCAACTCTTAAACCGTGAACCAACTGAACACGATTTAGGAAATTTTCACCAAAGCGTGATCACTGTGCATCCATATTTCTTAGCTATTCAGGTCACGGTTTGGAATGGCTATGGTCACGGTTTGGAGGTGGTTTGGTCACGGTTCTCCCTGCTTTGGTGGTCACAGTTTGGGAGGTCTTCTTGGTCACGGTTTGAAGCTTCTTGGTCACGGTTTTTGCTGCTCCTTTGGTCACGGTTTTTGCTGCTCCTTTGGTCACGGTTTGGCAGGTGTTGTCAAAATGTGGGGTTGACAAGAAAAAAAAAAATTTAAGTCTGATTATTTAAACTCAAATTTTACCAGCTATGTAGTTTGTGGACTCATTAAAAAAAAAAAAAAATAGTTATCATTACTGTTTGCTATGCTAGCTAGCTGGACTTGCAAGGGTTTCGTTTTCTTTCTTTCTTTTTTCAGAATGATGCTAATTACACAACTTGTGTTTTTAAAANATATATATATATATATATATATATATAGAGCAATACAGAAAAAATATTAAAAAAAACTAAAAATTGTAATTTTTTTAACTCAATTGAATTCAAATTTTATCAATTTTTATCAATTATTTTGGAATCTAACTTATATTATGTGACTTAATTTTTTAAAATTTTTGTAATTACATAAATTTCGTGAAACCCACTAAAATATTATAGAGTAACACTATCTCTAGATAGCTTAACAAATCCTAATTATTTTATGTAAAAATCAAATTTTGTCCTAAATTTGGAAAATAATTTATCAGAATGGATTCCGATATGTCTTTTTCTTCAAAATTGTTTGTTTATAGGGTGAATAGTAGCAATAGAGTGTGGGTAGTGTTTGGTTGTTGTTGGTAAAAGGGAAATAGTCGATATGGTGAAATAGTGGAGTAGTTGAAGGAAGGCTTTCGTATTTGAGAAGGAATAGTTGATTTGGTTAGTACATGTGCTGATAGGTATTTTGCTTTTTGCTGGTTTGACTTAATCGAGCATCTCACATGCCTATATAGCACCACTTCTGGATGGCGGTTTACACATAGTTCTTAATATGAGTTAAATTTGATCCCTTGTCCTGTAAAATTTTATACATGATCACTAAATAAAAAAAATGCCATGTAACTTCATGTTGTTTTTAGTCTTGTTCTTCTTTAAGATATTTCCTTCCAGATTGGCAGTGAATTCTTGCTGCCATTAGCACAAGAGTCAAGTATCCTAATATGATATATGCATGAGTTGTATGTAATGCATGAGTTGTACGTGGATAGATCTCTTATCTTTATTTATTATTATTATTATCTTAGTTACCTTTGTTAGATATCTTGCAACTATTCATTGTTATCCTATTGAGTTCGTCTAGTAGTACTAGTAGTTATCTAGGAGGAGTCTTGGTGTTTATTGAAGAGGCTTGGCCTGCGTTGTAAGCAAGTAAGTTCTTTTCGTTCCCAGTTGCATCAGCCATACTCCAAAACTTTTTTTGAGTAATTCTAGAAACGTGAGCTGCTTCATCGAAAACATTGCCTACTTGGTATCAAGCAAATCCATGGTTGTTTGGAAATCCATAGCATCATCATCACGAGCACCATTCTCAGATTGGGCAACTGCTTATGAAGTTTATGCCATGCAGATCAAGAAAGTCAGGAGCAGTAATGGCATTAGAGGAACATATATAATTTGCAGCTATTCGCTTCAAATAAATAAATAATAATTCATAACAAAAGAAGAAATAAATCTCTCAGCTTAAGTTTAGTGAATGACATCATGCCGATTGATTTTGAGTAGCTTTATCGAGATCAGAAGTGAATTGTGCAGAAGCTTCTAATTCTGTGAATTGAGCTAATTCTAATTTTAATTTACCAGCTACTTGTTTAATGGTTTTAATTTGAACCGCAGATCCAACTCTAGAGATAGAAATACCCAAATTAATAATATAGCAGGTCTAATTCCAGCATATGCGAAGTAAAAGTTTTTATTGGTCCCTGAAACATACATGTATAATCAATTTAATCCCTAAAAAATTTATAGTTTCATTCTAATTCCTACAAAATAACTCTATCCATCAAAATAATCCTAAAAATGGGTTTTAATCTATGTATAATAGGCACACAAGCAAACGTTCCATCTATATCATCAATCCGATTTTTCAACGGAGGGTCCAGTCGCCCAAAGGTACACCGACAAAGAGAGACACACAAGAGTGTAGGGCTCTTCTAAAAGACATAAGGTTGAAAATGCCTTCATAATCAAAGACCTCACATGCAGTGATCAATCACAACGTTGCAAACATTCTTACATTCCTCAACTTTCAGATTCCAAAGGGATGGCCATCAAGAAACGAAAGCTTGAAACGTTCAACAATTCTACAGTGGCCACCCTAAAAATGCCATTAAATGAGAGATAATAAAATAGAGAATTGGTCACTTTTCTTTGACATTTACCTCAATCATCTTGAAAGAAACAACCTAATATATATGAATAAATAAAAAGTAAAATGCATTTAAAATTACCCAGCTAGAAAAATGCTTTCTAAATTAAGCACCTATGAAAGAATTAACCAGCTACTCAGGAATTTCCTACGGGAACATAGCGGGAGCAATGCATGGTACATCTTGTCAACTAGAATCAGGTTTTTATAAAGTTCTGCATAGCTAGAAACTTCTTTTATAAGTTGTTTATATACAAGTTTTAAAACTTATCTTTGGTAACTAAGAGAGTTTTGAGTAAATATTTCAACAAATAGAAAATTAGGTCGCCTGATTTTTTCTGAAAAGCATACTTTTAAAAATTTTAGTAAAATTATTAATCGAGTTAAATAGGTCAAAAATGGTTTAATAAATGAATTGTAAATAAGTTTGTGTTGGATGAATATTTACACCCCTTGGGTGTCAAATTGATTACACGAATTGTAGAAATTCTTGTGTGAGATATAATTAACGTGTGGCTTTGATATTATTGTACTGCACTATCCACAAAGTATGGGGCAGTATTAACATGTAAGTGGTTGCTTATGTGGTATATGCTCACATCCAATTCATTATTTTTATGGACTTAGCTCGCACTTATTAGTATAGTGTAAGGCTACATGTTATATATGGTTAATGCAAAAATTTCTCTAAATTATATCATGTTCCCTATTATAAATACTGTTATATATGATTAAATATTTTTACACAATTATTTAGCATTACGTTATTGGTTACTAGACTTTGTTGTAGATTTTTTCTTTCAAAGTGGTGATGATCTTGCTCCCACACATTCTGAGTTAATCCAGAAAAGTTAAACACTGAGGCGTGGCCTCGTGCTGCTTGCTACCTACCTGACATGTGATGTGTTGGCCAGGGCAATCTCAAACTGAAAACAAAATCATGTTACTAAATATAACGTTACCACTACTACTACATTTCCTTGAGAATCTGTTTTGAAATTGCTTGTTGAGTAACGAGCAAGATTTTAAATTGTGGACTGCATCAGCTGATGGGAATGTAATTGAAGAAGAGTTTAACAAGAAAGAAAAAATATCAATCCGTGGGAGAGACCAAAGTTGCATTGAATTAGTATGTAATTGTTACGAGCAACAAGCAACGGATCAAACACATATAACCCAAATACAACAACATAAAAGTGTCCAAATTAACTTTGGGACGCGCTAATACAAGAGGAGACTCGGCATAAATGCTGACCATACTGCCTCCTTTATTCCCATTGATGGTTTTACATTATTCTTCAGACGAAAATTGCTGAGCGATCAGCTCCACCACTCCACATAATCACTTCAGAACTTGATTCTGCAATATTTCAAAAACAAAGAAATACATATCAAGTTAGTTACCAGTTACTTACTTATATCATATAACTTTCGCATCTACAAGTTTAAATTCGAGTATGCATGTATAATGTGTGTGTCTATAAGAAAATAATATTACTTATATATCACTTATATCTATATATAACGATATATACTTGAACAAGTTCTCACAGCACAAAGAATCCCAGTTAAATAGAAAAAAAAAAAAAAAGTGGAACAAACATAACCAAATTAAAATTAATTGTGGAGATTCTAGAGTGGGCTGTAGTTTGTTGGTGGTTGTGGGCAATTCAATGCTATCTATGCCCTCTCTCATATCCTTTTCACACCTCGTTTAGTATAATAATATTGGGGTGAATTCTAAGATACCTTCCCATGGAAAATGGTACCAGATACATGTCTTACGTGCCAACACATCAGCCAAGAGCTCAATAACGGAAGGTGAAGGAATAGTGCATGATTAAGATCATTTAGATACAGTTAAATATAAAATTATTCTTAAACTTTATTTAATAACTTCAATTTTTTGATTATATTAATTTTTTAGTATGATATATCATTCTTTCATGAAGTAGCCCACTCATATTAGCCAACACACATCACAAGAAAATGAGAAATCACTTGGAATAAGTCATTAGTGTGGTTTGATAGTCATTAATTGGCATAGTTTGTAAGAAGTCTTGTATGTAAATGTAGATTTATTGGTAAAGTACTCTCATTGTCCCTTCAACACCCATTTCTAACCATCTTTTACTATTTGAATTTTCTAAAATACCATTCCCTTTCTCCAAATTAATTATTAAATCAAATGCTCTTTTTGGCCATACCAAATTGACATCTACAATATACTAGATTTGCTATGTGAGGAGTATAGTGTAGAGGTATGTGAGGGTTATGGAGAGCGACAAGCGGTTGGTAGTGATAGATGTACCATTATTCTGTATTAATGACCTCTGATACACCATCCTTGATTCTTGACCTCTTACTACTCAATTATATGGATATGGTGTATCTCACTTCCGGACACTCTCAGTCACATGCAGGGGGGAAGGGACAGCGTGGGTATTGAAATTATATTATAGGTTAAAAGCCATTGTATACAATTTCATTATTGGATGGAATAACTATTCTCTCATTTAATGGAATGGGTTTTCAAAGTTGCTATCGAACATACTTTTTATTCATTCCCATATTCTATTCAACTTTAGCTACTCATAGTGACTTACTTTTATTTTTTTGGGCTTAACAATAAAGAGTAATGTTATGGACACACCAACTTTTGTCTCTTTAAATATAGTTCAATTCTTATTAGAGGTGTTCTATCATTGTCGTAGGTCCCTCATTTTCATTAAATCAATGTGGATTGCTTCGCCAAATACCAATAGAGACTTTTGAGACATTTGTAATTTGTGGTCTAATCAGAAAACAATTTGCGAAGTTGCTAAGAGTAAAATGCAGGAAAAAGAACCAACTGTATGGGAAATACTTCAAAAAGCTATGGAGGGAGATCATGTATTACTTGATAAAGCAAAGTACTGTTTATACCGGCACAATTTTATACTCTGCATATACATAGTAGCATTTAAGTTTAATTGAATTTACTTAAATTTTTATATCTCAAATCATACATACTAATTAATTACAGTGTGTAAATATATACTTTCTCAACATCAAAATTATGTAACTTTTCTACTTACCTTTTCAAAAAATTTTTTTTTATAAGTTAGGTTCATATGATATGTTGGTGATTTTTTTTTTTATCCTGAAAACGATATGTTGCTGGATGCCTGAATACATCTATTAGGCCCTACTTCATGAAACCATGCGCTACTACAGTTCTTACTCCAATAAACTTATGAGGCCGAAGAAGACTAGGCCCAGTCGCCCAGACAGTTTGCATTTCTCTGCTACAAACGAGACCCATTGGAATTTGGATTTTAGCTGCAAACCGTGACTTTGGTAGGAAGAATTAAGAAAACTAGGTGGAGTGAATATATGAGGGCTTAAATGAAAAATGAAAAAGATTATGGCCACGACTAAATTATGTCAACCAAGTGGGGTAGCGTTACCCACCCTTAATTGGGAGTTTTGATAGAATTCATGATGTGAATTCGGTATCATTGTAAAAATCATGAAAAATGGAGTTACTAAATGTGTGTTAGATTCTAAAATAAAAGATAAAATTTGAGTTTAATTGCATAAAAAAAAAATCACTATTCCCCTTTTTTTTATAATTTTTTAAATTTTTTTTTTTTTATATCATACCGTTTATACATTTTACAAGTAATGAACTATTCTGGCACAAACTCGTGAATCATCTTTTCAAGATCATAACACTAATTTTGGAATGTAGGTTCTACCAGAATCCCTCAATTGCTTTGGGAGGAAGAGGGGGGGGGNGGGGGGGGGGGGGGGGGGGGTGTTAACACTACCCTCAATTAATGTGGTAGCATACGTTTATCTTATTTGACATTACCAAATGATTAAGTGTTTGAATCTTGTCACCAACATTTCTTGTTATTAAGATTGGTTTGTGATTTATTTAAGCTTCAAGCCCAAATAGTTTGAATTAGATAATTTTTTATTCTCAACCCATATAATTTTTTTTTTGAGAAATGTTATTTATAGACTTCAAATTTGTACTATTTTACACAATATAGGCCTCGATTCAACTTATAGTTTATAGTTATAAGTGGACTCATTAAGGCCCATAATGTGTAAAATTATTTGGATTTGAAGTGTGTGAATGACATTTCTTCATATATATATATTTTTGTAGGTCTCAAATTTACCTCAATCATGCATTTTTGTTAGAGTAAATGTGTCAAATTTTGATAGCACGAGATAATTAAATTTATTTTTAGTATATAACTAATTAACCCATTTGGTTCTTTTATTGAATAGGTATACTTTGACCCTTTTAGGTCATTTGTAATTTGTTTATCTATGTACAAGTGTTAAATTTCTTTGGGTAGTTATAAAGCTGAGTTTTGAGTAAATATTTTGTTTGGTTGGCTGATTTCTAAGATAACAAAATTATTTTAAGAAAAACAATCTTAATAATATTAGTAATTGATTCTATTAACCATATAATAGCCATGCATGCACATTAGAATCACGCACACTAGCCATTCTCAGTATGAAATTGAAAGTAGTAGGTATCATGTTTGGAATTTGCTTGAGTATTTAGTATGGTTTTAAATTGAGGATAGCATAAACATCAGGGCTGTGGTGGAATGTTCGCATTTTGCATCAAATCGCGTTTGTGCTGAAACTAAGAATCACAACAATCTTGACTCAACTGCAAACACAACACCACATCATTGCGGCTTGTTGTGCTTGGAATAAAAGAAATGTATATTATGGAGGAAATCGATGTGGCTGGAACACTATGTAATCATCACAAAGAACAACAATCACTGAGACATACATCAATCACATACAATAAAACAAAATGTTTAAACTTTGAGGCACAATAACACAAGAGGAGACTCGCATAAATATATGGAGCCATCGTTGCCTCCTTTATTCCTTTGCTACTGTTACAGTATCATGCACCAGAAAACTGCCGAGCCATCAGCTTCATCACCCACATCCTCACTTCAGAACTTTATGCTTCAATATTGGATTAAAAAAACGGAACAAAATGACGTTAATCACCAGTTATATAAGATAGCTTCCAAAATTACATATTAAACCCTTTTTCATGTTCTTTAGTTATATATCAAATAATGAGTTAACCAATTGGATAATATATATAAAATAATACTACTACTTAGGCATCAACAATTAAAGTCATAACTCTGGCAGGGGAAAAAAATCCAGTAATTAAGGTTATCTTAGTTGAGATGATGGTTATAAATAGTGGTTTGCAACTACAATTGTGCTTTGTGACGCAGTGAGAAAGCAATCAAAGGAACCTCAAACACAGTCAAAGGAACCTCAAAGACAAATTGTATAGTTCTCAAAGAAAGTGAATAATAATCTGAATACGGCTACAATGAAACATAAACTTAAGTACTAAAAGGAAACCCTAAAACATTACAAAAGAAATCAACAAACTAGAAAATAGCCCAAAACCGACATTTCTGAGGGATTTTGGGCGCAAAAACGGCCTCAATCAAGTAAATCCCGGTTTCTATGACTTGGGCCTTTGAAAGAGACTCGAAACGGCAGGTCATGGGCCCCGTAACTCCACCCGAGTTGAAAGTTATGCCCTTATTACTGAAACATGTCAATTAGGGCCTCTTTTCTTCTGGGCCTTATTATGCTTTGCCTGATTCATGAAATCTCTTGCGACCCGATCCACGTCAGTCCCCTCCACTTGAGAAAAATTGGCCCTTGAGTATACTATATCATCTGGATACAAAGGAATGTCAGAAAAATAGAAAGGGTAAAGATCCGCCACATTAAATGTTTTGGAAATCCTAAGGCATTAGGTAAACCCACAATGTAAGCATTATCATTAATCTTCTGCAGAACCTGATATGGCCTGTATTTCTTGGGCTGCAACTTGCTATATGTGCCCACTGGAAATCTCTCATTCCTCAGAAACACCATCACCTGATCACCAACCTTAAAGGTCTTTTGTCTACGGTGTTGATCTGCAGCTTTCTTATATATAGCATTTGCTTGTTTTAGCTTACATTTCACCTCCTCCTGAACATTTTGCCACTGATTGGCTAAATTTGATGCAGCTGCATAGACTTTAGGTAGCTTAACTAGATCAACAGCATGCTGGGTGCCTTAGTATAGACCACAGAAAACGGAGTCCAACCTAAAGCACTATGGACATCATTGTTGTAAGCAAATTTAGCCTGAGGTAAGGTAGCATCCCATTGTTTTGGCTTGTCTCCACAAATACTCCTAATCAAGTTCCCCAATATCCGGTTAACTACCTCAGTTTGTCCTTTTGTCTGGGGATGAGCTGTGCTACTGAAGTTCAATGCAAAATCAAACATCTTCCATAAAATTCTCCAGAAATGACTAAGAAACTTGTTATCCCTATCAAATGTAATGGATTTAGGAACACCACGTAGATGGACTACCTCTTTGAAGAATAACTTGGCCACATTAGTTGCATCTGCAGTTTTCTTGCAAGGAATGAAGTAAGCCATTTTAGAAAATCTGTCAACAATAATAAAGACAGAATCCACACCCCTTTGAGTCCGAGGCAACCCAAGCACGAAATTCATAGACAAATCCTCCCAAATATTATTTGGAACTGGCAATGGTGTGTATAAACTTGTATTTTGAGACTGCCCTTTTGCTATTTGGCACACATAGCACTTTTGTACTAGATGCATCACATCCCTTCTCATATGAGGCCAATAATAATGCTCCCGAATGGCAGCATATGTCTTACCATGCCCCAAGTGTCTAGCAAGACCTCCTCCATGTAAATCATGAATCAACTTCTACCTCAGAGATGTTTTAGGGATGCAAAGTTGATTACCCTTCATGAGATAACCCTCATGGATATGGAACTCTCCATCAACATGCTGAGTAATACAATTCTCCCATACTCCACCAAAATCCTCATCAGCAACATACAGGTCTTTCACAGTTTCAAAGCCTACAATCTCCTGTCTCATGGTAACCAGTAGCTCACCTCACCTACTCAAAGCATCAGCCACCCTATTCTGCACACCTGCTTTGTGCCTCAAATTAAAAGTGAACTTCTCCAGGAACTGAGACCACCTAGCATGCATACCCTTGTCCATTCGCTTCTGACTTTTTAAATACTTCAGAGCATCATGATCAAAGTAAAGGACAAATTCTTTACTGATCAGATAATACTCCAATGTTTCAGAGCACGAATAACTGCATATAACTCCTTATCATAAGTGGACCACTTTTGCCTGGCATCATTGAGCTTCTCACTAAAATAGCACACTGGTCTCTTCCTCTGGGACAATACAGCACCTATTCCCACACCACTGGCATCACACTCGACCTCAAATAAGGCCTCAAAGTCAGGCAAAGCCAATACAGGAGCAGTACTCAACTTTTCTTTCAAAACTGCAAAACTGGTGTTAGCTTCCTCACCCCACTGGAATTTCCCCTTCTTCAGACACTCAGTAATTGGTGCTGCAATGCTACTAAAATTTCTAATAAAACGCCTATAAAATGTAGCCAGCCCATGAAAACTCCGAACCTAAGAAATGGTTCTAGGAGCTGGCCATTCCCTGATAGCTCGAACCTTCTCTTCATCCACTCGAATACGATCTACACTAACCACATAACCCAGAAATAACAAGTTGTTTATCATAAAACAACACTTCTTCAAGTTAGCATATAGCTTATTTTTGTCCAAGACCTCCAGTATAGCTCGCAAGTGTGAAACGTGGTCTGCGTCTGTATGACTGTATATCAAAATATCGTCAAAATACACAACCACGAACTTGCCAATAAAGGGTTTCAATACTTGATTCATAATCCTCATGAAAGTGCTTGGAGCGTTTGTCAGTCCGAATGGCATCACGAGCCACTCATATAGCCCCTCTTTTGTCTTGAAAGCTGTCTTCCACTCATCTCCAAGTCTGATTCGAAGCTGGTGGTATCCACTATGAAGGTCAATTTTGGAGAAGATTTGTGCACCATGCAACATATCTAGCATGTCATCCAATCGAGGCATGAGAAATTTGTACCCTACTGTAATCTTATTGATGGCTCTACTGTCAACACACATCCTTCAGCTACTATCCTTCTTCGGGGTCAGTAATGCAGGGATAGCACACAGACTCATACTTACCTGAATATATCCCCTATTCAACAGATCTTCTACCTACTCCCTGAGGATCTCTGCTTCCTTCGGGCTCATCCTGTAATGTGGTAAGTTAGGTAAACTGGCTCCAGGAACCAGGTCAATCTAATGCTAAATATCTCTCATAGGAGGCAGCCCTGGAGGCAATTCTGATGGTATCACATCATTGAACTCTTCTAATAATGCCTTGACAACCTCTGGATACTCAACAATTTTTTGCCCTTCATCTGACACTAACACATGCCTCATGATAAGAGCATGTATCTCCCTGGTCTCCATCACCTCCTTGTCAAATTCAGCCCCAGATTGTGTCAATGTAAGGAAAGTCCTCCCCTCCACTTTAGAAGCTTTGGTTTTGGAATTACCCTTCATTGGTAATAAAGTGAATTTTTTGCCATCTTTTTGCAGCTTATAAATATTATCCCTTCCATCATGCTGAGCTACAACATCAAACTACCAAGGTCTACCAAATAACAAGTGACAGGCATCCATATCTACCACATCAAAATAAATTTCATCCTTATACTTACCGATAGAAAAGGGTACCTTGTATCGTTCAGTTACCTGAATTTTATCACTAACCTTAATCCAGCTGATTTAGTAGGGATTAGGATGCTTCTCCACCTTTAGCCCCCAGCTCTCTACAGCGTCTTTACTAATAATATTTTCGCAGCTACCACTGTCAACAATAACATTAAAAACCCGACTACGAATTGTACACCTGGTCTTGAACAACTAATGCCGCTGGGTATCATCCTCTGGCTTCGATGTGAACATCATCCTCCTGATAACATAATTTTGACTCTCATCATTTTCATTGTCTTCGTCAAAATCACATTCTTCTACTTCTCCATCTAGACCGCACACTTTTCCTCCTCATCTTCCTCTCGCTTCACAACATGGACTGCTTTTCTGAGGGGGCAGTCACTAGATCTGTGACCTGGTTGATTACATTTAAAGCACTTCCCTGGATAGGGTATGGTATACGGGTTGGCTATTTTTTGCGCTTATCTTGCTTATGTTACTTTCTATTTTCCCGCACCTCTGTCCTCCTTATTTTTATTTTCTTGAATCGTCTTGCCTCTGTCATTAGTAGTAGTCTTATAGGTATCCCCACTATAATTTCTGCGGGGATATTCTGTTCTACTCATTTCCTGCATCAACTGCTCAACCCTCAAGGCAAGATTACGAGCCTTAGATAAGGTTCTTGCAACCTGCACCCCTATTCTGTCTCTAAGGAATGGCTTCAGACCCTCCAAGAACCTAGTTACCTGCTGCCCTTCGATCTCCCTTAAATCATTCTGAGTTACCAACCTTGTGAATTCCGCATAGTAATCATGGATAGACCTCTGACCCTGTTGGCACCTCTGGTACTGCTGGAATAGGAACTGTTCGTAATCAGGGGGTAGGAATTCACTCAGCAACAGTCGTATCATTCTTCCCCATGTTCTAACAGATGTCTTACCCTCACGAATCCTCCTACTCTGCAACCTTTCCCACCAAGCAGACGCACCACCCTTCAACCTACATGCAACCAGTCGAACTCTCTTCTCCTCAGGTATCTCTATGTACTCAAAGAAGTGGTCAATATCTGCAATCTAATCCAAGAAACCCTCAATGTTTAGGTTTCCTTGGAATTAAGGAATGTTTACCTTTAATATGAAATCAGATTCTTTATCCCCATGCCTGAAACCCGCATTCATCCTAGGTGGTTCTTCGAAGTACTCAACTTCTTCCTCTTCTAAATATTCATCTGTATCAACTTGTCTCCCTCTTCTATTATCTCCAGGACGAGAAAAATAAACAGGCTGCCTGTGGCTAGCACCGCCACCAGGAACTCTCCTGCCATCATTCTGAATCCTGTTGGGGTTATCAAGCCATGCTTCTAATCGACCAAGCACCTCATCCAGGCGATCAAAACGTTTATTGTGACATTGAAGCTGGATTTCGATTTGATCAATTCGATACGCTAGCACGTCAACCTCCACCCCAACGTCTGGGGTCTCAGCACCTCGAACGCCGTCGAGAGCACCGCTTCCAACTCTGCCTGGACCACTTGACATCAAGCCGTCAAGCAAACCGCTCTAATACCAAACTGACATAGCAAAAAAGCAATCAAAGGAACCTCAAACATAGTCAAAGGAACCTCAAAGATAAACTGTATAGTTCTCAAAGAAAGTGAATAATAATCTGAATATGGCTACAATGAAACATAAAACTTAAGTACTAAAAGGAAACCCTAAAACATTACAAAAGAGATCAGCAAACTAGAAAATAGCCCAAAACCGATGTTTCTGAGGGATTTTGGGCCCAAAAAGGCCTCAACTTGGTAAATCCTAGTTTCCATGATGTGGGCCTCTAAACGATCTTCGAAATGGCAGGTCATGGGCCCCGTAACTCCACCCGAGCTAAAAGTTATGCCCTTATTACTGAAACATGTCAATTAGGACCGTTTTTCTTTTGGGCCTTATTATGCTCTGCCTGATCCATGAAATCTCTTGTGACCCAATCCACGTCAATTATTGTTGATGTAGTAGCCACATAACCTCACTTAAAACCATGGTTGAGAGTGAGATGTGAAGGACTCATAGTTTTAGCTTAAAATTATTAGATGTTAAATTATTCTTAAATCTTCACTTGATAGCTTAAGACAATAAAAATGATATACCTCTCGCAGTTAATGGAGATGCTGATCTTGTAAGGGATATTGACTCTGCATTTGGATGGGAGAGACATAGGGCTTCTAGGGCTGAGTCCACGGATTTTACCGGCAGCTGATTTCAAATAGTTGCACACGACCCGGTGGTCGGAGGTGGTCCTGGCCACAGCCACAGACTCCTCACCCCTGCACAGCACGGCGGGTTAAGAGGTCCAGTATTCTAAAGGTATCTTACGCATTTTGCTAGGCTGCCCGTGACTTGCTCATATGAGATAGCTAGCCTGGGTGATGGGTGCACCCATCACAGACATGCACATGAGCACCACCAGTGCAACTTTGAGGCTAGCCATTCTCAAAACAAGGTTAAAGAATTAGTTTTTCTTTGAGTGATGCTTTGCTTTGGGATTTTCTTGCGTGCTTGGTGAGTAGCAAGGGTTATATGTGTGGCATTTATATAGAAGAAAAGTAGGAGAGGTGGAAGCATGGTAGGGTTATAGAGATTATAGAGCGGGAAGTTGTTTGCAGTTATGTGAAATTCGATGATCTGATGATCAGACCTATGTGGTGTGCCATTCATGAATGAGAAAGTCTATATACAGACTCATACGAGATAGATAGTGCGTATTACGAAAAGAGAAGTCATGAAGTGTAGGAGAGGTATGTGACAGTTATGGACATTATTGAATGATAAGTGGTATCTGTACCAATTCAATGATCTCTGATGGTGTTTTCTGCCCTTTTGGCACCTGCCTTTACTTCTCATGGATGGTGTGTCCCACTCAATTAATGAATGAACCACTTTCACGGGCTCAGTTGCATTTTCTTAAAATATTTGCTCAGTATAACTAATTCAGTTAACATGTTAATAATTTATTTCTACTGCTAACGTTAATGATTATATATGGTATAAAATGAATTAATTATCTCAAAAGTTTAAGATGTAAGTTAAAGTCTAAATAAAATTTATATCTAGCACATCCCATCACATTAAAGCCGTTTGAACTTAAAGCTTAGATAAAACATAGTATCACTCATAGTTTGTATTGAAATTTAATTTAAAAGAATAGGAAAGGTAAATAAAGAACTTCTGACCAACTAATCGAAAAGAGACATTGATATCATGTCAAGGATAACAAGAAACTAAAGTTAAGCTTTTAGGTGAAAATACAAGAACAATTTTATATCTAACTTCAAATAAGGGATTATTTCAAAGCTGCAAATGTATAATATTCTCCCAAAGCTACAAATGTAATAACATCAACTTATCTAAACATTTATCTGAACCACCCAATTTTTTAACAGGCCTGCACTTAAGTGTGCAAATATCATTTATGTAAAGACATCAAAGTTTTTAGGCAATTAATTTCTTTTTATGATATCAAAATTCAACCAAACAGCAAAGAGTGTACTCTTCGGTTCTCCTATCTTTTAAGTTCCAACAATGATGTTAGTTTAGGCCATTGGGAAGTGTATTTCTCTCATTGTTATGTTGTGTTCTACACTACTAAGAGGTCTTGAAAAGAATTTCCTGTGAATTTTTTTAGATTTGATATAGATAAATCTACTTGGATCGACCTAATTCAGGTGCTCCTAACTACACTACATAAAGAAATCATTTACTTGAAAAAAATATTGTATTACATTTCTACTGCTAACTTACACCTTGTTACTGCAAATATCTTAAACATATTCGGTGGTAAGTGTACAGATTATTTATAATCTTGTAATGCAAGTTTAGTTAGTTGACTGGTTTGACTGATACAATAAGTTAGTTAACCAGTTAACCACAGTTAGTTATTTTAGTTAACTATGATTAAATTAGTTAGTTACCTCTGAAGTTGTATTATAACCGTCATAGTTAGAATTAGTTGTAGTTAGTTAGCCTTTGATTTCTTTATATAAACTCTGCTGATGTACTGTAGTTATCAGATTGAATATACAAGAATTTCTTCTATTCCCTTTCTCTTTCTCTCGTCTCTCCCTTTAGTCTAGAGTTCTTCTCTGTTCTTACTCAATCTGGTATTTTACATGGTATCAGAGCAAATTGATCTAGATTTGCAAGTGTATTCGATATGTTGATTCAGAAATAGATTTGGTGAAAGACATTTCTTGATTGACTGGGAAGATGTAAACCGAAACTGCATCGACGAACAAAGAAGCATCGAGCAGCGTCAATGGTGATGATCCCATGGTTTTAGCAAATTCAGATCATCATGGAATGCAATTGGTGACAACTCATCTCTCAAGTAACAATTACTTGTCATGGAGTAGATCAATTAAAATAGCTTTGGGAGCAAAGATGAAGCTTGGATTCATCGACGAAAGGTATGGTGTAACTGAAGAAGGATCAACTGAGTTTGATCATTGGATTCGTGTGGATTGCATGATTAGATCATGGATCCTGAACTCCATTTCTAAGGAAATAGTGGAAGCTTTTCTTTATGCATCAACCGCTAAAGAGCTTTGGGTGGAATTGGAAGAAAGGTTTGGTGAATCTAATGGACCACAGATTTACCAAATTCAAAGAGAAATAAGCACCATTTCTCAAGGAAACCAGTCAGTGGTCAAGTATTTCACAACACTAAAGAAGCTATGGGATGAGTTCGATTGTGTACAACCAATTCCAAAATGTACATGTAAGAACTGCACCTGTGATGTTACAAAGAAAGTTGCTGATCTTGCACACTCCAGCAAGCTACTACAGTTCTTAATGGGGCTTAGTGATGATTTTGACCATGTTAGGAACCAAATTTTGGTAATGGACCCCTTGCCCTCAGTGAATAAGGCATACTCAATGACCTTACGCATTGAAAAGTAACGTGAGGTTCACACTAACTTGGCAGGGAAGGTTGAGAATTCAGCTAAGTTAGCAAGAACCCCAATGGGAAGAGGCACTGGAATTGATTTTGGCAGAGGAAATCATAAGAAGCCAAATTACAATGAAAAGAAAAACGAAAAATATGAAAAGTTGTCATGTACTCACTGTAATACTGGTGGTCACACAGGGATACTTGCTTCAAGTTACATGGATATCCAGATTGGTATAAGGAGCTTAAGGGGCAATGCAGTCAAGCAATGGGAGGCAGGCATGTGGCCAATCTAGCTAATAATCCCTTAGATGCCAACATGACCAATGCTGCAGAGAAAAACTTTAATCCAAGAGCATCTTTGGCAGAACTAATTCAACAGGAACTCTCAAAAATGATGAAAGGACATGGAACTTACGAAGGGAATCATGTCAATTTTGCTCATACTGAGGATTTTGTAGGTAACATCTCCAATTCTACTCTTCATTCTGCTTTACACATAGTAGATAATATGGATCCTGGAACTTGGATAATGGATATAGGGGTATCAAACCACATGTGCATTAATTCATATCTTTTACATAACTCAAAACCAGTAACACAAATCACTCTTGTCTATTTACCTAATGGTTCTATTATGCTAGTACATCAAATTGGTGATGTTCATCTCAACCCTACTCTTATTTTGACTGAAGCTCTATATGTTCCTAGCTTCAAGTTTAACCTTCTTTCAGTAAGAAAATTATCCAAAACTGCTCAAATTAAGTTTGTTTTTCTTCCTGACAAATGCCTTCTGTAGGACCCTCTGACTGAAGCTGTTATAGCAATTGGTAAAGTGGTAGGGAACTTATATATTCTAGACAAATCTTCATTTCGCAATATTGCTACTTCTTTTCTTTCCTGTAATAATCAGTTTGACTTAGTCAAATCTTCCTTTAATTCAATCTGTAATTCTTTCAATCCACCTTGTACTGCTACTAGTCAATTGAATAAAAATTCTGAAACCTTGTGGCATCACAGACTTGGCCATGCCTCTTTGAAGGCATTACAACATATCTCCTTTTTGAAAGGGATGGACACCACACTAGTTTCTACTTGTGACATTTGTCATAAATCAAAACAGCATCGATTACCTTTTCCCCTCAGTAATTCCAAATTAGAATCTCCTTTTGACCTCATGCATATAGATCTGTGGGGACCCTATAGTAAAACCTCTATCATTGTGCACATTACATGTTCACTGTGGTGGATGACTGCAGTAGAGTAACTTGGGTTTTTCTGCTTACTCATAAACACCAAACTTTGCAAACACTGAAATTTTTCTTTCAAATAGTGCAAAACCAATTTCAAACGCATATTAAATGCATTAGGACAAATAATGGTTCAGAATTCACTAGCAATGTTTGTCAATCCCTTTTATCTGAATTAGGAATTATGCATCATAAGAGTTGTGCTTATACTCCCCAACAAAATGGCATTGTTGAGCGGAAGCATAAGCATCTTTTACAAATTGCTAGAGCTTTGATGTTTCCAGCTCATCTGCCTATTAAGTTTTGGGGTCATTCAATTTTAATGGCTACCTATATCATCAATCATTTACCAACTCAATTTTTGGAATGGAAGACTCTTTATGAGCTTCTGCATAACAAGAAACCAGATTATTCTCTATTGAAATGCTTTGGTTGCCTATGTTATGTCACCTACACTCACCCTCACAAGGATAAATTTGCAGCCAGAGCCTATAAGCGCATATTTTTGGGCTTTGTCATAGGTCAAAAGGCATATAGAGTTTATGATTTAGATTCTCATCAGTTTTACACTTCCCGAGATGTTATGTTTCATGAAAATATTTTTCCTTTTGCCACTGCTCCTTCCAATGGCAGTGGTATCTCTTTACCAATTCCTTTCCATGATTCTGATAATTTTGATTCTCCTCCTCTGCCAACAACACCACTCACCCCACAAACCCCTTTTGTTCTTCTTGCTGTTGGTTCTAAGAACCAGAACTCCATTCCTCCTGTCTCACCTTTGTCCTCCACAACAGGCACACCTGAACCACCTCCTCTTCCTATACTCCCTGATCTTCCTCTTCCTACCCATAGACAAAGCTCTCAACCAAAGTTCAAACCCACTTGGCTACAGGATTTTGTCTCTCATATGACTATTTCTCCTACTTTACCAGCTGCTGTTGCTACATCATTTAATGGTTCATCTGCCTATACTCCCCCCACCTTTCCTTATTATCATTCCCCATTTTTTACTGAGTCTTACATGTCATTTCTTGCCAAAGTGACCACTGTCCCTGAACCTCATTCATATTATCATGCTAGCAAACATGACAAATGGGTTGAGGCTATGAACACTGAACTAAAGGCACTCAAATCCAATCACACTTGGGACTTGGTCCCTTTACCTCCTGGCAAGAAGGCCATTGGTTCCAAATGGGTTTACAAGGTGAAGTATCTGCCTGATGGGACTGTTGATCGTTATAAAGCCAGGCTGGTTGCCAAAGGCTACCATCAGATTGAAGGAGTGGACTATAAAGACAGCTTCTCACCTGTGGCTAAGTTGGTCACTGTCCACATTTTCTTAGCCATTGCTTCTGCCCAGAATTGGCCCTTGCACCAATTAGATATTAATAATGCCTTCTTACATGGCTATCTAAATGAGGAAGTATACATGCAACCTCCACAATGATACCACACAGCCAAGCGAAATGAGGTTTGTCTACTAAAAAGATCCCTTTATGGCTTGAAATAGACTTCCTGTCAGTGGAACCTTAAATTCTGTACTAAACTTCAGACCTATGGTTTTACACAAAGTGCACATGACCACTGCCTATTCACCATGACTAGATCAGGTTCCTTCTTAGCACTACTCATTTATGTTGATGATGTCCTAGTTACTGGCACAAATGACCATGATATCCAGCAGGTCAAGCACTTCCTTCATACCACGTTTACCATCAAGAACATGGGGTTTGCTAAATATTTTTTAGGCCTTGAGATTGCTCGTGGACCCTCTGGCACCTATGCCAACCAAAAGAAATATGTCTTAGATATTCCCCAAGATGCTGGTCTCCTTGGGGCTAAGCCTGCTGCTACCCCTTTACCAAAGGGGCAACATTTTTCCTCTGCTGGAGCTCCCTTGCATGAACTAAAAAGATTTCGGAGGGTTGTAGGTAGATTGCTCTACCTTGGTCTCACTAGGCCTGACATCACTCATGCAGTTCAACAGCTGAGCCAATACCTCCATTCTCCCACTCAAGCACACTGGAATGACGCCATTCATGTGCTCAAGTACCTCAAAGGCACCCCTTCCCGGGGCTTGTTCTTTCCTTTTGCACTAGTCTGTCCCTTACTGGTTACTGTGATGCATATTGGGCTGCATGCAAAGATACAAGAATTTCCATCACTGACTACTGTGTGTTCTTAGGACCCTCTTTAATTTCTTGGAAAACCAAGAAACAGTCTACTATCAGCAGGTCCTCAGCAGAAGCAGAATATCGCAGCCTAGCAACCACTGTTTGTGAGCTCACTTGGATTAGTTACATTTTACAAGACTTTCACATACACATTCCTTTAAATATTTCATTGTGGTGTGATAATTTAGCAACTTTGCATATCACTGTTAATCCAGTCTTTCATGAGTGCACAAAGCACATTGAAATAGACTGTCATTTGGTTCGAGATAAATACAAGGCATGTTTTGTTCTTCCTAGACACATCTCTACCAAACATCAGCTAGCTGACATCTTCACCAAAAACCTTGTTGGACCTTAGTTCATCTCCATTGTGTCCAAGTTGGGTTTGTTGGATTTTCATCACTCATAAACTCCAACTTGAAAGGGGCTGTACAAATTATTTATAATCTTGTAATGCAAGTTTAGTTAGTTGACTGGTTTGACTGATACAGTAAGTTAGTTAACCACAGTTAGTTAGTTTAGTTAACTATGATTAAATTAGTTAGTTACCTCTGAAGTTGTATTATAACCGTCATAGTTAGAATTAGCTGTAGTTAGTTAGCCTTTGATTTCTTTATATAAACTCTACTGATGTATTGTAGCTATCAGATTGAATATACAAGAATTTCTTCTATTCCCTTTCTCTTTCTCTCGTCTCTCCCTTTAGTCTGGAGTTCTTCTCTGTTCTTGCTCAATCTGGTATTTTATAGTAAGTACTTAAACAAAAAAGTCAAGATAAGTAAGTACAGTTACCCCTTATAATAAAATTGTATATTATTCCTCTGAAAACGAACTTACAAAGTTGGATTTATATCCGTTCTGTGCTCAGATGATGTATTCATTGATGCATGCTTAATAATACTGAATTTAGCTCAAGAAACTTTTCCTTTGCCTAATCCAAATGAGACCTATGGATTTTAGTTCTCAAAAGTAGTGCGGCAGAGTAAATAAATGAGGTTTGAAGTAAAAAAGATGACATAACTAAATACTTATATGCGCATCATGCCCTCAACACAAATTTTCATCTCAAATTTGTTAAATAAAATAAAATGTAAAGATAATTTTCAACCCCTCTATTTTATTTTTATATTTTTAAGGAATTTTTTTAAAAAAATTCGACCCCTCTTTCCTTCCACTCTTCAGAGAATGTTTGAAAAATTCAGAAAATGATAAATTAAATTCAGATATCATTTATGTCATCCCTAAGCTTATATGTGTGATAAATTTTGATGATGACAAATTAGAATTTATATATGCATGATTGTATTAATTAACATGTTATTCTTGATGCTTTAATCATGCATATTGGATATCTTTAGTGGCTAGAATCATATGACATATGTTGTGCTTTTATGAATATGCTTGATATGGTGTTAAATTAGAAGTTCTTTATAAGTTTATCAAGCATGTATATATATTATCAAAAAGGGAAAATTATAATAACTTTTCCTATAAACTTAATCTGACGAACAAAAGGTATAAAACCTTAAAATAAAGGTAACTTTTCCTATAGATTTTATTTTTCCTTTTAAACCTGTACAAATAATACAATTGATCCAAAGATCTTAGAGTTTCTGTGATAAAATTTTTATTCCCTCAATATCTATATATAGTTAAAAAATAATATTTTATTTATTTAATGAGCAATGACAAAAAAAAAATATTTGATTACAAATTAAAGTATTCAAAACTTGATTTTCCTCGTGGTTTATTGACAACTCATTAAATTGCCCCTTGATTTTCGCCATGATTACAAATAAAAATACAAGATTTCTTTCTCAAAGACAAAAAAAAGAATGATTAAATGATTCCCGATTTTAGAAAAAGTATGACTTTCAATTAAATTATGTCTAATCACCGTCTTTTAAATGTGACTGAATTTTAGCAAAATTGCAATCAAAATATTCGGATACCCTTTTTAAAAGTACTAGGTACTTGTCTATTTGTTGATCTTGCAGGAAAGGTACTTCAAGCAGAGTGGAGGAGGTGATTTTGAGGAAGGCTGTTTTTCAGGAGTTTAACATGAGGAGGCTATAGCTCGCATGGAGTTTATATGTACTTGCCACTATAACTGTTGAACTGCATAGGACCACTAGGAGAGACTTGTTTGACCAGGTTCCGTCTTTGTTTGCTGCATTTTGGGCGTTTGAGGGTGATTTGTACATTATAGGTTTAAGTTTTGCATGCTGCAACTATACCCAAATTGATTTCTGCTTGTTTTTGGCATGATTTCTGAGCTGTCCATATTGTATTTTTTCTTTCAGGTGTGTATGCATTTTAACGTGTACTGTAGTTCATGTTACTAAGAACAACATATCTTCTGTTTGCGGATGGTCTGATAACAAGCATGTGCGCATGAAACTATTATTTGCAATGTTTGTGTCTCTTTGGTTTTCCACTGTTTTTTAAGTCCGTGTCAATTTCCCCAAGAGGACCATCCAAACGTTGTTTGGTCCCTTCCTAGGTAGTTAAGAAACATATACCATGCAAGGGAATTTTAAACTGGTTCGTTTAAGAAACATAACCCACATAATCAAAAACTGGCCTACTTTCATTGATTAAGAGCAATTATTTAAGACAAATGGTTGAAATATACTAGTAAGATATAAAAAAGTTGGAAACATCCTATCCAAAATGGGTCAAAGGGCCAAGATTGTACTAAAAACATGTACAGAATGCAGACGAGAGCATATATATACAGGGGCCTCCCAAATCATCACTGAAAATTGACTGTGCTAACTTGATCGGGATCGATGACAATCCCATGGAGTGGTCCTGCCCTGCCTAGATTTCTACCCAGAGTTGAGGTTGAAGAAGCTGATAATTGAACGCTAGAAGGTACTGGAACTTTCCGCGAGTGCCCAGCAATGCAGAGGGCACCCCTGTCGTCTTGCTCCCAATATACTTCTACCATAATCCCTCTGGGGTTTTCTGCAGATTCTGTTCCCGGAATACCCACAAACCTAGCTCCTATAGGTATCTGCATCATATTGAAAAAGGCTCAGCAAAAACTCTTAAAGTAATATTGTATAGGTTTTAAGTAAGCAAAAGATGTATGCGCTTACCTGAGCAGATTCTCCTGATGGTAAAGTCAGAACTACTAAACTCCCTTCAGCTGCAGCACTTTCTATTTCTGCTTGCTTTGCAATGTTTAAGAAAACTTCTTCAAGAGTTGTAAGACCAAGCTGGATATCAGATATACCAAATTCATCTTCTCTATCTTGCAACTCCGCAAAAAAATTCTGCTTGAGTAGCAATAGGAAAATGGGCCAAAACAATAAAATAAACATTAAACTCGTCATTTAATTTAAGATAAATTGACTGGAGTCTTTGGAGTTAACAATCACCGAATTGAACAAGTTCAACATAGATTAAAGATTCAAACTTTACAACTTCATCAGCATAACCACAGTAACTATTGAGACTCAAGTCTGAAAATTCTACCAGAAAAAGAAAACTTACCTTCAAGAGCCCATCTCTGTCATGGGGGATTACAAAAGTTAGAAAGGCATTATTCTCCTCTTTTGGTACCACATCTAAATGCTGTCAAAATATTTCAAGGGTCAAAAACCAATCCTTTGCAAGTCATATAAGTATTCAAATCATAATTTTATTCATCTTACATTCTTAAAGAATTGTTTCACAGCCTCACGATGTGTTGTAGAAATTGCATCTTCAATGGCAGGAGGACTTAGTCCAATATTGTTTCCATAAAAGCTGATATTAGCTATAAAACCAGTACCAAAGCGTGATTTCAACCGGATTGAGGTGCCAATGCAACGAAGCCTTCCCTTTGCCATGATTCCTACGCGGTCACTTAGAATGTCAGCTTCTTCCATAGAGTGTGTTGTAAGCACAATAGCACGTCCTCTCTTTGCATTTTCAATTATGTCCCACACATGCCTCCTTGTTATTGGATCCATACCAGTTGTCTAAGAATAAAATGAAACAAAAATATCGTAATCATATCAACAGAACATACACATATGATAGCAAAATATCCTAATTTGCATACCGGTTCGTCCAAAAGGACTAACTTAGGATCACCAATAAGGGCAATTGCAACACTGAGACGACGTTTCATTCCTCCACTGTAACTTCCAGCTCTCACTTTGGCCGCTTCCACGAGTCTTACCTCTGCCAAAGACTTCTCAGTAATCTGCATTTTGTAGGAGAAAGAAGCAGAATCCAAAAAAGTTTATAATGTCAAACATTACTGCAAATAGATTCATGGAGAGAAAAAGCAAAGTCAGAAAACATCTTCAGCTGTAAAGAACAATTACAGAATTGGAGCATAGATACCGTATTAATAGAAGTTGGGGATATGCCCTTAATACTAGCAAAGAGTTGGAGGTGTTCTTGACCAGACAACGTGTTCCATAGGATATCAAACTGTAATCCAACAAATGGTTAGCCAGTCTGTTAACGAATCATATTCATCCATATAAACTTGCGAATGTCAGAAAAACACATGAACATGGAGGGTGACAGTGACAGAGAGAGAGAGGTGATCACCTGAGGACAGACTCCTATAAACTTGCGAATGTTTGACATGCCAATGGAGCTTCTGATGGAATATCCATAAACCAATGCTGTAATTAAGGTAGTTGAAATTGTTAATACACTCTTCTTGATTACATATCAACATTTTGATTAAGGAACAGAGCAGGGGACGAGGGTATCACCATCTCCACCAGTTACTGGAGTAATTCCTGTCAAACAATTAATCGCTGTAGTTTTTCCAGCTCCATTAGGTCCTAGAAGACAAAATAACTGGTCCTTTGCAAAGTTCACCCATAAGCCCTGCAAGTAGTAGAGTGTTAATCATCATAGTATGGGTCACCCCCAAGAAATACATTATAATTTCTATTATATTGTCGTATTGAAATATGTGAGACATTTAAATAAAAAATAAGAAAAAGAAAAATGCAGAGAAATGTCAAATTGATCTTGATGTTCCAAAAAGAAATCATGTTGAAAAGATTCGTGCGTGTCCAGAGTGTGTATGGACAGTGAGATCCATCTCTCAATGGAACTGCTACCAAACCATTTAGGCAAAGGACTCAACCATGTAGAATCATTGCATGAAAAAACAGAAACAAACAAAAAGTTCTCTTTTGATTGTCCAGACTTGTCAGACAAAATATTTAACTGGAAATCCTGTACCTTAAGAGCAGTGTAAGGAGTACTTTTTTTGCATTTACAGCAACCAAGCTTCCACCCACCAGGATATGTCTTTGCAAGGCCACGTATCTGAACAGCAACATTTGGGTCAAGCACACTTTCTCTTATTTGCCGTTTAACAGTGTTTTCCTCTTCAAGAACATCTTCATCCTCTGATGTAATATGCTCTTGTGGCGGGGCTGAACCTATGCAATTACATATCCCACCCTCTACAAAAAAGAGATGGAAAACAAAAGGGGAATAAGTTCAGTTGTAAAGAATGGGCAAGAAGAAAAATTAACGACCACAAACTAGATCACAAATTCAATCACCTTTGACTTTATCTCCTCCTTTTCCCATCCAATAACTGGGCTTTAGAAAGTAGAACACTGATTTCCTTACACCAGATGCATTTGGAATTATGTTATCGAAGTAGATAGCCAAAACAAACCACACAACGAATGTGGCCAGCAGCCAATTATAAATATCATTCTGTCAATGAAAGAAGAAATACTAAGAAAATGTCAAATCAGCAACACAACTAAGGCACAAGGGGCGGGAGGAAACAAGGCAAATATACAACTATGGAATGGAAAAATAAATGGTAAAGCAAGCCAAAGGCTGTTTAATTCAAGTGGTGTTGGGATTTGGAGGTCAAATTGTTGCTTACAATTGTTATCACACAATCATCTTCGCTTGGACCACATTGTCCCCGTTTACTCCAGCTAATACCATCATATTGACCTGTTGTTGCTTCCGAAAGCACACTCAGAGCTTGAGCAAAAGGATCTGGTGGGAATATTGAAAAGATAGTTCGGATTGTCTTCGAGGTGCCTTTTCTATAGATAACTCCAGTTCCAATGATGATCTGCAATCAGAAAAAGAACAGTCAGAAATGAGATGAGTATCCTTTCTTTCAATCTAGTCAATAAACCTCATCTAGAAAGTTAGCAAAGGAGCCATGCCTGAGTCACAAAGCCAACAATAAATGTCGAGAAACCCACTGCTGTGGCTGAAGATGATTTACTAATGAAAGCCGATAACATGAACGCAAAGCTAGTCTGAAATCAAAATTGACAGACAATGACACAAATTATCATGAACAACAAAAGCTCCCACATTATAATACAGAAACTGTCAATAAAGAATTAGCAGAATTCCAGGGTATATTCTTACCATATTGAGTTCAAAAAGGAAAAACAAAAGGAATATGATTCCGAAACTGTTTTTCAAGAAAAAATCAAACTGAAACATCATTCCGAAAAGAACTAGGAAAAGTGATGATATGAATGTAATAATTCCCTCCCAGATGAGCCAGGATAACCAATAAGCAGAGTCATAGAGGCCCATTATAGTCATTGCCTGTGCCAATAAAAAGACAACAAAGAACAATGAATATGATTGGCACAAGAGGGCAATTTCAATGAAATATTAACTTTAGTTTGCAGAATGTCCATACCTGGCGAAGTTTAAGCTCTTTTTCTGTTACCAAAGTGCCTATCTGAAGCACAAAGTTAAACATGGCAATTGCGAGGAAAAATGTTGGACCTATTTGACCAATTGTAGAGAACGCTTCCAGGACAGGGTGTGCAAATTCCCTAAAACTAACCTCCCAGCTGAAGTTTGGGACTGAATTTGTACCAAGTCATCAGATAAGTCATAATTTAGTTAAATATAGAATAGAAAATAAGATAGATGACCATTCAACAATGAATAATTGTAATACCTCCAATCAGGTATCTAGCAATTTCACGCTCGGCAGCAAGCTGAAGTGGGATTTGAAATTTGAATGTTGGATCTTCATATTTCCCTCGCCATTGGACAGAAGTTGAGTTTGTCTGTATACCATAGCCAATTATGGTCTCATTTCTTTCAAAGAAATGTAGAGCACCCGGACATTGCATAGGATTATTGAAAAGCCATGCATCCACATCAGTATCAGCTTTGAAGGACTTAACCTGCAGAAAAAAGGCATGGTGAATGGTAGTATGATATTTTTCATTTTTTTGCAGCATAAATTCACAGAATTGGAACTCTTGTACGATGTGCTTTCAGAAAAACCTCAGAAATTATAGCATATGATACTGTTATTAGCTGAAATATTTGAATTCAGAATCTCAGCTAGAATAATACTTAAGAAAGAAAAAAGACAGTAATAACTACAAAATGAACAGAAACCACGCGGAATTGAAATGTATTAGCAACTAAACTTCAAAATAGAGCCAAATCCAAAGAAATAACTCAAATAGTAACAACATTTTAGAAATTGAGTAGAACAAGGATGATGAGCATAATGCTCCTTGGATAATTATTTTCTCAACACACACACACACACACTAAGCAGAAAATTACTGACTAAAAGTTGTGAAGGAATCTTTTGTACCTTAGTAGAAGGTATAGGCCTGCCAGGATTGTTGGCCATAATACGATCAACAATGGTTCGAAATTTGGGGTTATCATTTCCGCTCCAAACAAAATCATAGCAAGGAAGCTTAACAAAGAATTTATCCTCACATGGAGTTATGGGATCGTTGCCAGATGGTTTAGGATCGGTGATGCTCTTGTTGGAAGTGGAGGTCGATACCTGAGCCTTAATTGCCTTATCAATGGCAAAGATGAGGAATACGAAGAAGAGAGAAGAGAAGAGTTGGAGGAATGAGGCTCTCCTGTTCCGCCATGAGAGGAGGACATTCTTCTTCAGAAGCGCTGTGAATTGTTGCAGGAGCAGCGGAAAACCGCTCTGCAAATCCATGGTTTCAACCATAAACCTTTCCTTTTGCCTCTCTCTGCGTTGTCTCTGGGTTTGCTACGAGAATTAGAGAGGCAATGTTTTCTTGATATTTAAGGCTAAGGATTGTCGTTCAAGGATGTCTGTTATTAAACCAAAGGCGCGGTTTGGCAATCCAGTAAGAGGCAGAGTGATACGATTATAGTCGGCACTGCCACTGGGTTTCCTTAAATTTACGAGTTATGCCATTGACTTTTGCGTTGACGAACTGGATTAAAAATCAAATCAATTAAATTAAATTATGATACACAATGTTATATTATACTAACGTGATAAATATATATAATTTTTATATTTTATTGAATATAAATATAATTTATTTTATTTTTTATTTGTACATATATTATTTATATATTAACTATTTTTATATAATATGACATATTATATAAATATAAAAAATATTTAAAAAATCTCCTAAATTAAAAGCAAGACATATTTCATTTCATACAGAATCACTGAGAATACCATAAATCGTGGGTGATTTCTCCAATACAGGTTCATTGACCAAACAACTAATTTGTATTCAATACTAATTTCTTAAAACCGCGTTAGTTCCCCATAATTATATTGCCTGGTCCAAATTCCAAAATAAAAAAATATAAGAGGCCAAAAATCCATAAAATGAGAAAAAAAAAAAGGGGTAAGCGTTAGCAAAACCGAAAGATTATGATCAGATTATTTTAAACTATATATTAGAAATCCTTCCATATTTTCTTAACCAATTACACCTTTCCATACTTGAAATTGAGTTTGAACTTGATTTTTAACTTTTACGGATTAAAATAGCTTTTATTTATCTTGACCAAAAAGAAACCTCTATTAATTCACTTAATATACATACACATACACATACACATACGCAAGCTCACTAAATATATTGATTAATTAGTTTTTACACCGATACTCATTTTGTGTCATTAGTATTGTAGACTTGGCCAATTTTTAATCTGAGAAACTTACATCCTAAGTATTCCATTCTTGTTCTTTGCTTTTGTGTTTTTCTACTCGTCACCCTCATGAAAGGTCAAAAGCTCTATAACTACGACTTGTTAAAAAACAACCTTGAGGAGTCCACGACAAAATGTAATGCAAATAATAGAGGTATAATATAACATTGACTAAGCTTACATTTACATTTTCAAAAGATTGAAATTTAATAAAATAATCTTTAAAAACATATTAATTACAAAATAACACTAATTACGGTGAATCATTTTATTATAAATATCTATTTTTTTAAGAATAATTTTGTAATTAATANATTAATATTATTTTAATGACTATTTTATTAAATATTAAATATTTAAAAAAAAACAAATATAAATTTACTCATATAACATTATTAGAAAAAAATAAAATTAAGTGATATGACACCAGCTTAACTTATGTACCAAGGAAAGCGGACCAAGTCCTTTAATATTGTATATTTCTAAACAATTTCCATGGATAGGGTAGTTTTCAAACAATTGACACTATTAGGGCAGTTTGTCGCATTTTGAAGATTGAGAGTGCTGAATTTTCGCCATTGCTTTAGTGGAGTGCCGAATTTTGGTGCAATTTTTTTTTTTTAATTCAANCAATTTTTTTTTTTTTAATTCAATCTCGCATTTTGGGGGAATTGAGTGTCAACTTTTGGTTTTTTGAATAGTGTAATGTCGCACTTTGGCTTCTTGATGAGACAACATAGGAGCACCAATCAATAAACTTTGCTTTCGTCACATAAGGCAATAATTTGTTCGCATGGGTTATCAAACGGAACTGCATGCATAATCACTATAGTATGTAAGGAAACTTCTTTGGGTTCTCACTTAAAATCTATGATCTACAGAAATTATATTCGGACACTTAGTTTAAAAAGTGCATCGCACGAGTATATTTTTAATTGGTATTGCTAAGTTACATCTCCTTTAAAAGGGATATAGCTACACCACCCTCTTATTGAAGAGATTTTTATGGAACTCACGTTCTAAAATTAGTATCATTGTGAAAGTGTTTGGTAGGGGCCCACAGCTTTGGAGTATCAAATTTTGGCTTCTAGCACACGTGGAGTGCCACACTTTGCCAAAGTGCAGCACTCTACATGTGTCAGAAGCCCTCTACATGCGTCAGAAGCCAAAATTTGACACTATACCCCAAAATTCGACATTCAAACTAAAAAAAAAAAATTGCACCAAAATGCAACATTACACTAAACAAAAAACCAAAAGTAGACACTCAATTGTTTTTCAAAATTTGGCATTCAATTCTCCCAAAATACAAGATTGGATTAAAAAAAAAAAAAAATTGCACCAAAATTCGGCACTCCACTAAAGCATTGGCAAAAATTCGGCACTCTCAATCTTCAAAATGCAACATTGATTTTAAAAAAAAAAAAAAAAAAAACTGCCCTAATAGTGTCAATTGTTTGAAAACTACCCTTTTCATGGAAATTGTTTAGAAATATACAATATTGAAGGACTTGGTCCAAGGAAGCTGATTAAAAAAATAAAATTAAGAAGGAAAACTACTCGAATCTACCGTGAGGGGGTGCCTGTTGTCCACTGGAAAAGGGCATTTTGGTCATTCGGATATTGCAGAGAGAAGGTCAAGTTTGTAATTTGACGGTCAGACATTTTAATATTCCTATGTCCTGATTACTTGTACCGCGAGGAAACATATCCAGCCACTGGTATGCTTCGCTTAACTCTTTTGCCACAAATGTCGGTTTTCTTTTTGTTGTTCATTTGAAAATCAGTTATTATATCTACCAAAAATAGAGAATTAGTTATTATATTCGACCATTGAAATTTGAACAACAAGGGTTGATTGGACAAACCAATATTGATGGGTGTAACATTAATCTCAATAAACACATTGTTTGGTAAAATGTTTAATAATATTATAAATGCTTGTTTGCACAACCTAACCCTAATGTCACCTATGTTGCATTGAGTCATTGTCTGAGGTGGAAATATTTTATACAAAAAGAAATTTAACGGAGCTTGATTAAACTTAAATTATACCAACACACAACATAATAAATTTAAACTTAAAAATTTTATGATATGTGAATATTTAATCATTAAATCCACTTTTTTTTTTTTATTATTATCATTAGTACTATTCACGCACCGATGTGGGGGCTGCCGGGTGGCAGGGTACGGGACCCATGCAATGAGATGTGAGATGAAATTAATGTGATCATAGAAACATAAATTATATAAATCTATGACATATAATTTTTCAATTGTAGATTTCATTTTTTGAACCATAGATGCAATATTACAAGTATCAATTATGAATCCATAGAAAATTTGAAAATGCATTAAACTAATGGAAAATGAGATAATACTATACTAAAATTACCTATGGGGTATGATTGGGACTATGGTTGTCAACGTCTTCATCTAAGTCTATACGAATTTGCTTTGATCTTGAAATTGCAACATTGGTATAATNTTCATCTAAGTCTATACGAATTTGCTTTGATCTTGGAATTGCAACATTGGTATAATTATAATATATAAGATTAAATCTTTAGAGTTTACATGTGTATTTACAAATATGATATGTTTCAATTTATGTCATACATCTTTGAGTGATTTTATGGAACACCTCTTTGAAGACAACATTTGTGGTGTTTGTTGTGGAACTCCATTTATATCGATCGTTAAAACTTTGAAGTCATTCATCGTTCGAACCTTTGAAAAAATCACATAAAGTTGTTCATGGCTGAAGACTAATTTTGGTAAATATAACTCAACATGCAACAGGGATTGACCTTGGCTCTTATTTATTGACATGACAAAGCAAACTTGTAGGGGAAATTGTCTTCCCTGTAGTTTAAAAGACTTTTTCTTATCAAAAGATATCAGGTTCATCCTTGGAATGATCACATTTTCTCATATGTTACTACTAGAAATAATTTTTTCCTTCATCACATATCTCTTAAGTTGGGTGATTATCAGTTTCATTCCATTGCACAATCCATTATGTTGATTTATTTTCCTTAATAACATAATAGTTACGTCTGGCTTTAGTGCTAAATTATGGTTTGGAAGGCCAGATGAGGTGATACTATTTAGGAATTCGGGTGTATGGATATTGTCTAGTCCGTTTCCCCATGATTTGCATATACTGCATGAACTCAAATAGATATTTTCATCACCAGGCAATAAGGAAACTATATAATCATTGATTTTTCTCATAACTTCTAGTGTAGGGGCGAGGATCGCTCTTTCTTGGCAATATAGGTTGTTGCATATTTGTCATGAATCCAGGATAAGTCAAGTTCACAATATCATGAATTGTATCATCACCATAATGTAAGGAGAAGTCATCTGGTATCTGAATAACAGTTTCACCATCATTCGTATTTCCTGTTTCACTGTCACCAACCTTCAATAATCAATTGGAGAACTCACTCAGTCCTACTGTGTAGGGATCTGCAGATCCTGTTTCTAATCTCATGTTTTTTTATTAGGTCCTCATCTAGTACTGCAACCTTATCCTCAAATGGTGTATGTGCAGTTTCTGTGTCTATATACTTTGTATATCTCTAAAAGTTTTGTCCAATGTCTCGAAACAATGTTTATGCGTCATAGGGGTCTCGTCTCAAATAATTAACTTTGCAGCAATCAGTAGTTTTGCCAGGGAGGTGCTTGGTTTTATGTTCCAAAATGTATCCTCATTGACATTTAGAGGGATGCAAAACTTGGAATGTGTTGTTCTACTACCAGGAAGGAGAAGGGATACAATACCACTTGAAGTCATTGTCAGTACTATGTTGCCTTTGGAATGTAGAGCAGGAGATAATGTTCTATAGACAAATATATTTTCGGTTTCACTGTAACTGTATAGAAAGAATTGACCACCATTGTTAGAAGAAACCGCTATCATGATTTTCTCATACACAATCTTTAGCTCATCTATAAGTCTTGAGAATAATTTTTGTGTACTTTTGTGCTAGTTTATCTCTGTCATAGGCAGTCTCATCATAAATCTGTTTGTTTTGTCCAAATGAACTACTGAAATAGATATTTCTCATCACAAACAAATAGTGCAGTCTTTTTTTTTTTTTCTTTAACACAGTGTGGTCCAATTAAATTAATGAAAATCATGACCAATCATGCATGACCTGATATATGTAAAAATCTCATGGTGCAATTTCATGTTTTAGATTTATATAAATGTTTATATTTTGTGTTGTTTACTTAGTTGCATTGTTCATGGTTTTATTATGCATTTTTTTTTATTAATAGTTAATGAACATAAAGCAATATATACATAGCACTCAGTCACACTACCTAGATCATGCATGTTTGTTACTCCGTTAACTTTGTCAAGAATAAGACCTACCGAAATTAATGTCGCGATCATTCTAGTGGCATCAGTTACAGAAAAAATTATAACTATAATCTGTGACAATAGGTATTAATTTAATTTATCAAATTAAAATTTTGTCAAGGCTTTGCAAAATATTTGATAATTTCATTTCAATATGGATTACTCTACTTAGGTGTGTGAATAACTTTTTTTCCCTTTTTTTGGCCATGGTGACAAGCATGAAACTGTGCAAAATAAAATAGTATATATAGGTGGGTTCTCCCCTCTCTTTTTTTTTTTTTTTGTTGGTTTCTAATTCTAGTGAGGGAGAAGAAGGGAAGTGTTACTTACACACTTGCAAATGCACATTTTCTCTATACATGTGCACAATGTAGCTAATAAAATGAGATAATAAACTTTTATCTAATTGTTCTAAAGTCAATACCATAATGTACCTAAGGAAGGAAATTTTTTTCTTAAAACATCACCCAAGTATTGATGATATGTAGCCAACATAGGTGTCTCTCATAAGTCAAAGTGAAAGCCGTTGTAAGTTTATTCTTAATTTTTCATTTAATTTTGATTCAAATTTCAATCATATTAGTAGCATGCATATAGAAGTTGTCCATGACCAATAGTTGATTTAACATTACTGAAAATAAAATTAAAGAGCTGCAAGTTCTTAACTCAATTACTCTATCAAAAGGCTAAGAATAGATTAAAAAAAAAAGAAGAAGATTAAACTATATGTAGTGTGTTATTGACCTCTTGATAAACATAATAACCTAAACAATATTAAAATACTTGTTGGTCATTCTATGTTGACAACAATAACATTATAACCTACAAAATTTCTCACCTAGCTAAATGATACGTATTTGAAAGATTTCATGCCAGCAATAGTTCACTTGGGTCTTAGAATTATATTGCGATCTAAAACTTGAAACATAGAGTAATAACATGGAATCCAATTAAGCATAAAAATGAAAGGATCAAGTTTAGAACCTAGGCGTAGGAAGCAATTTACAAAGCATATGCAAAAGTATTCATCTTCTCCCTCTGCTTGTAACAAATTAAATGCAACTACTTCCAATAAGAATTGTCTTCTTATATAAAAAATTGGGATTTCCACATAGGCAAAAAACTATGCCAACAAAGTATACCTAAAATAGGAATTTTTTTTTTTTTTTTATCAATCTCATTTAATATAGATTAAACAAAAAACAATAAACACAAAAGTCTAAAACTACTAAAGAAGATTGAGGCAATAAGCATCCATTATGCAATTTCTACAATGGCAAACAGTAAGGAAATCAACATTATAATGCCACTTGACACCAGTTGTAGGATGTTACCATAATGCCAAAGGCACACTGCCACTGGGGCCTGTGTTGGCCAAAAAATCTGCCACCTATTGGCTTCCTTCAACACATGAGTTATCTCTTAATCCAAGTGACTCTGCATCAAACTTCAAATATCTAATCTTTTAATTAACTTCACTGCTTCTAATGAATCTGATTCAAAGAAAACTTTGAGAGCTCCTCGCTCCCAACATGGCCTGATACCATGGAAAAGAAGATGCAGTTCAGCTTTAAGATTTGTTCTCTAACCAATGCTACCTAAAAAGCCAAGTACCAGGTCACCTCATCCTCATGGTTCCACAGCAATCCTCCAAAGCCTACACGACCTGGATTGCCCAAGCTATTGCCATCAACGTTCAACTTGGTGAAGTTAAGTGCAACATATGTCAAGCAACTCACCTATAATCTCTGCTCTCCAGCATTCCTCCAAAATATGTTCTGTAATGTAAGAGATCAAAGGAATGAAACTCGTCAAATGAAATGTTGATAAAGGTCAGGGCCATTAGCAACCTATATTAAAAAAAAAAAAAATCTACAATTAAATTACATGAATAATCAACTGAATGAACATGGATTGTCTAAAAGACAAAATTATGCTCTCACCTTCTTGCAGATTGCACCCTTTGCTTGGAGAGTGAGGAGCAATGAGCTATAAGTTGGAATTCTGCTCAACCAACAAATGGAAGAGGCTACCATTGTGAGTGTTCATTTTATAGGGGAAGATATATGACCCTAATTTAACAATTATAAAGAAGCAAGTTTCAAATTCAAATTCAAAGTTTTTTTTTTAAAAAAAAAAAAACATGTTCAACAAAAACTTAGCAATTATTTTCCATCAATTTTTTTTTTTTAATGGAATTCTTTTCCATTCAATTACAATGTATCTATACTGGTATGTAGGCTACATTCATTATTTGTAAAAAGACCAAAAATTAGGTGTGTTACTATCCTTAATTGTATGATTTGGAGGATGTGTAATTTTATATAAATCACCATTTATGTTGATTATTATTCTTAATTGTGTTTGATATTGTTTGGTTCATAATATGCCTAATCCCAGGGAATGTTGTAAGATTCAAATTTCTCCATTTAATGATAGGTTATACAATAATGCAACATTAATTATTTGATTTTATTTTTTGGTACACTCAGACATGTCTGAAATTTGGTATGAATATTAAAATTGATATTTAAGCTCATTGGTGCACAACATATATAAGCTTATTATATGTTATTTAAGCTTATCTGTGTGTGGTTCATGTTTTCTTCTCCTTCTTGGTCGCCTACAATTATGAAGAACTAGATAGAAAAAACTTAAATTCAAGAGAGAGTACATGTATACAGAATTGTGTCATAATAAACAGATATTTCTCATAGCATAACAGGTCAGATCACATATACCATACATGGTAGTGCCAAGAAAATATAAAAACCACAAAATCAAGTAAAAAAAACTAAGCTCAAAATTCTTTCAGTGACTTTACAATGGACCATCTTGATCAGGAAAAGAAAATCAAGAACACAGAGACAAAAAAATCTACCTCAAATTGATGTCCAAATAAAAATCAACTACCTTTAGGAGAAAAAAAGAATTAAGAACATCAAGTTGTGTTTACAATGTGGTAAAAAATTAGCAAACTTTTATTGATGTTTGTACCTCTAAAAGGTTTTCTTTTTCTTTTTTCTTTTAAAAATAAGAAAAGTTAAGAGAATCGATGAGTAAAGAAAATATACCTTACACATATTTGGAGGACAGAGACTGCAACCATGGGAAGCTTTGTTAAAATTGTGGTAAGGAAGAATTCTAACTCTTCCTTCTTCATTAACATAGCCTGGGTTAGTGTTAATCTCGTAGAAGCATTCCCTTATGCCTAAGTGCTCCAAAATTGTCTCAATGAAGAAGGCATTAGCATCACTCACAATCCTCAAATCACACCTGAAAATACAAAATCCTAACATAAATCTTATATTTTCTAAGTTTTCTAGTTAAAGATGATATCATCTATGCTCATCTAGATTCTCTATAGCAGAAAACTGCCAAAGCAGCACGGTTTCTACCATATTCTTCTCTATGCATCTACTTGATTTCATATTACTATTATGATATAAATTAAAAATTATTTAACACAACTTCTATGATGTACCCAAAGAGTGTTAGGTTCTTATAAGAAGATTATTTTGTTCTTACAAATATAGAATAGATCTTACTTGAAAGTTTCTCCAAGTAGAATTGGATGTTGTTGCTTAAGTTTTATGGTATACTTGTAATCTTGACCATCTCCCAAAAAAAAAAAAAATCTTAATATCTTACGTCTAGCAGTTCAATGATTTTAGTAGGACAATTATATTACACATAGCTACTATTGAAGGAGCCTTTGGTTCTAAAATAAAGGTCTTACAATTACATATTATGCAGAAAGGATTATAGGGTTCAAATAGTTTATTAGCCTCAGATATGTGCTTGGAATCTTAGTTACTCTACCATTGTATAAAGATATAACATCATCATTTCTTGTAAAGTATGGACCTATATAAAATTGAACTTGTAAATGAAAAATTATATAGATGCTAACCATAATTTTTAGTTCTATTATATCCCTCATTTCATGTTTAGCTCCTTCTAAAATATAGCGCACTAAAAGAGAAGTTAAATTTTAAATATTCTAAATGGCATAATTTGAATAACTTTGAAATTTAAAAATAATACATATAATATATTTTTTTTTTATGTGGTCGAAAACCAATGTAAGTCCGTTAATTTAATGTCTTACGATTTAAACATGAATCAAAAAAGGTTTAACTTAAATCAAACTTTGTAACTTGAAATTCAGATGGAGATGATGGGATGATTGCTGGTTCTTGTCCGAATCGTGGGGAATCATCACCGATGAACACAACATCTAGGTCCTTAGTGCAACAGAACTATTTTCACATTGATCCTAATGCAACACAAGCTTGCGCTGACAATTGGGCTCCATTACTTGCCATGATGAACTCTTGCCATGAGTAATCTCTACGGATTAGCAATTTGAGGAAACGCAATAATTGGTCAAGGAAAATTTTTATTTTTTTTAGAGATTCTATGATATTACGTGTGTATGTCATATTACATTGACGTAGCAAACATACGTAATTTTTATATTTTATTTGATATAAAATTAATTTATCTTATTTTCTCAAACAAACTTAAAAATAATTAATTTATACACATGTCATTCATACATTGACTATTCTTATATAATATGACATACAACAAAATATCTAAAAAAACCTCCTTTATTTTTTTTTTTGTGACGCAAAAGAAATGGTGAAGGGAAGTTGCTAAGAAACTTCCTTGCTTCCTCGTAGTTTGACTTAGTCTTTCATTTAACCCTTTTCTTCTAAGCTGTCCTTTTAATACCTCTGATTATCTGCACTCTGAAGATCACGCCATATCATAGAATAATCAATTTGTATATGGCCCAAGTCGACCTTTGAAAATGAAATCTAACAACCTTTACAAATTGAGAAAATTATCGAAAAAGACTAATTAATAATATAAATTATTGGTTTANTTTTGAATCAGATCCATATAATTTTTTTTTTCTTTTTGAGTCATTTTGAAATTTTTTTAATTTGGATCCCTACAATCATCCCTGATTATAAATCTATCAATTTAGTGCTGACATGACAAATGATTTGTTTATGTGGTAATAAAAGAAACTAACATGACATCAAAATGATACAAAAATAGCCACCACATTAACTTTTTATGCACTTTTTTGAGTCAAAATTTGATGAGATGACAATTTTTGTGCCACTTTGGCATTATGTCAACTTCTTTTATTGTCACATAGACAAGTCATTTGCTATGTTAGCACTAAACTGACAAAATTATAATCGGAGGGTGATAGTAGGGCCCAATTAATAAAAAATTTAAACTATAAGGACTCTAAAAAAAAAAAAAAAACTAGAAGGACCTAATTTAAAATTTATCTAAACTACAGAGATCTATAATATATTTAAACCTAAATTATATTAAGGAATTTTTTTTTTAATTTCAACTTCATTAACTAATCATGTTTAAGTTGAATTATTTAGTTTCAAATAACCAAATGGCATTCTCATAGCTCGTAGATTCTGTGTTTGAACTTAGAGTACTCAAAGTACAACAAAAAAAAATTAGTTTCAAATATAAAATTTTAAAACTTGGCTAAATTTCCAACTAAAAAAGTCAGATTTTGACTATTATATGAATGAAAATTTTTAAAACTCTTTCAATAAACGACTTGTTTTGCTGGCCCTACAGCTGCAAGTCGGGGTGAAGAAAATTCAATCTTTACTGGTAATGTGAATGCTGACAACTAAACCAGAGTTGGGAAACGTGGATAACATCTAAACAAAGCATTGTAATTATATTTTAAACATATAGTTAGACAACTTGGTAATTAACTACAAAGGTTGTTAGGAAAAGATCTAGGCAATGCCTCAACATCTTTTTTCAAACATATACTCCAACTACCGAAGCTACCTTTTGTTTTCTTATGCAAACATCTGAATTAATTACATACATTGTTAAGAAAAATATAAAAAATTAATCATATTAAATAGCTTGTGACTGAGTAGTACTGAAGTCATTTTCAGAATTTACTAATTTCATATTTGAATTTAAAATTGTAACTAAAATATCAAAAAAATTTCTCAAAATTGATAAAAATAATAATATAAGTTTAGATACACAATTTAAGTTTCACTATCTCTCTCTCTCTCTCTATATATATATATAATACAAGTGATCTTAATCAAATGACTTATGATTGAATTGTATTAAGATTGTCTTTAAAGCTTGTGCGTTCTGTATTCAATTTAGAGTTAACTAAAAGTACCAAATAAAAATACAAGTGATCTTCCTAAAATTCTACCACATAAACTATTTGAAAAATATTTATATATGGAGCTTGTATATTTACCATTACTCCATTACAATGTACTATAGGAGGTAGCCTTTATGGGGTGAAGTAATTTAGGGTCATCAAAAATTGAAAAGGAAGAATGTATGAGTTATATTGTAGGAGTATTAGATTGTGTTGCTGAGAGTGAAGCCTGTTATTCTCATAGGTATTAGAGAAACTGGGCTTTTGGGGATAATATTCAACCATAACACAATGTTACTGGTCATAGTTCGATCTACATCTCCTTATTAATTGCCAAAACCAGAAACAAATTTGGCACTGTGCAACATTTGATTATTATAATTCATAAGAAGGGTACCAATTAAGAAGCAAGAGGGCTGTCTTATTTTTGAGTCACAACTGAGGAGTTTAATACTCTATTACGTAATCGTATCTGGGCCCATTGTGATTAATCTTCAGAGGCTGAAATAACTAAATAAGTCGGACAGGATATTATAACCTCACCTCAACTGGGCCTAATAATGGGCCTTGCTTGAAAGCTCCAAACTTTTGATTATGCAATCTGGTTTTTATGACTAAAGAATTTAATCAAAATGATAAAATTCTTGTCATTTTTTTTTAATTTTATTTTAATGAACAAGCGAAGTCTTTTTTTTAGGCAATCTTGAAGACACACTTTCATATCGGCCTAATTCATTCAAGAAAAATTTTCTTAAGTGTTAGTCACAAGATTCAAACATTGACTAGCTTAGATAAATTTATAGTATCCTTACCACTAGAACAAATTTTTGGGGTTAAATCCCTGACATGTTAGTATGTATGAAATACTCTACGAAACTTTAGTAGTTCATTAAAATTAAAAATTTTTTAGGTTCATTATTCAGATTGAAGAACATACAAGTATAACCTTTATTGCTAGTAACTTTAGACAGAAAAAAAAAAAAAAACAATGGGATCTATTCACATAAATACTAAACTAGTGAATATGTAATCCNGAGGGGGGAGGGGGGGGGGGGGAATATAAAAAGAGAAGAAGGAAGGAATATTTGTGTTGTTTTAATTTTTTATTTATTTTCTATGCCTCATGATCTTCTATATATTCTAATTCCCTCTTTGGGCACTGGTTGAGTGCGTTGGGATCAAACCCAGTTGAGTACCCCTAAACAAGTTTATTGAAATGGAATAAAACATATTCAGAGTATTTTGCATCTTTAACCCTTTGATGCAGTATCACTTTGCATCTTCAATCAATTATTTATAATCTTAATTTACGAGGAATCACCAATCAAGCATATCCAATGACCTTTTCTGCATTTGGGGTTACTTCCGAATGCATGCATAATGAATTGTCTCCCACTTTAGTGTTCAATTCAAAGGGTTTTGCATTAGTTAATGTAATTGATTCTTCAACCACGTATGGGGTCAAAATCAGAGTGACGTTTTTATTCTATATTTGTGTTCTTACTTTCTTGCTTCAAGATTTATATAATTAGAGTTTTGGTGTATATAGCTCATGGATTTCTTTAATTTATTTTTTTAATTATGATCATACATAATCTTTTTAACTTGATTTTTTTGATTATATATCAGCACTGAGGTTCGCTCTTGGGCCAGAATAATTTCAGACCATTTGGAATCAGGTTCAGGTTCTATTGAGGAATAGATTGCTTGCTGATGGACACCAAATAGGCAACTACGTTGAAATTACAATCGATTGAGATAGGTGCTCTCTACCAACATTATATAACAGAATCAACTTTTCTTCTACTTAGCATTGCTGGCTAAAATGTGATCACAAATACAAACTTCCTTTAAAATTTGGCATATATGCCTCTTTTTAAAAAAATAGAGAAGAAATTTTAGACCCACTTGGAAAGAATTTGGTATTGGTATTGGTTTTGATTTTGATTTGCCCACTTGAATTGAATATATTCTGAACCATTGCATCAAGAATTTCAAAGTGAACCAGAGATAATTTGAGTTTAAAGTGCATTATTAAATTTTATGATTTTGGGACACCAGACAAGCATGTCATCAGTTTCAAATTCCAAGTAGGTTTTTGTTAGAACAGAGTTTATATTTTTTTTTTTTTCTGGTGAAGCAGATAATTAAAAGAAAAAGAAAATAGAGAGAGGACGTATTCTATCCAAGAATCTTGAACTATTCCTAAGGTTAGATAATTTAGTTATTACTCGTAACATAATAAGTTGTGTTCTACCATTTAAAAGAACAAAACAGAATTAATCAAAGATGCTCTTGGCTTCTATGTTTAACGTGCCTTTCCATTTTGGAGAAATTATAAAATTCATGTACCCACTTAAAAACTCCGCTAGGTATTAATCAAAGGTCTCATTTTTTTTCTTTTTACAAAAAAAGAGAAGATCTTACATGATCTCAATAAAAAGAGGATGTATAGATATATATATTTTTTAGTATCTCAGTGATTTGAATCAAAGATCTCCATTAAACTGCTAATAAATATCAGCATTAGACTGCATCTAATTGATTAGAGAATAGATGTTCTGTGAAAATGTCAAAATATCAACATTTGAAAATGAAAGTTAGCCACTCATATTCAAATGATAGGCTCAAAGGGGATCCCTTGTACAGTGGTCATATGCAAACAAAATAAGGAAATATTATATTGTTTTACAAGTCAATGTGTTTAGCACAATACAGCTAATGTTTATAACTGAGTCAATCAGATGAGAACTCCAACATGTCCACTGCCTCCTTTACTTTATTCAAAATTGGTTTCTTAACCATCTCTATTTGCATATGTTGACCCTTTGAATATGAAATAATCAGGAAACTTCAAATATTCCAGGGCAAACCTCCTTTATAAATAGGTGACATATGTCATGTCCTAGACCAAGCAAGCGACAAGCTCCTCCATTTGCTTCATCTCCTATTAGTATAGAATTTCCATTCCCAAGGCTGCTAGTTCTTCCTCCATGGCTTTTTCTAAGCGTTCAGCACAGAAAAACAAACCCTTAGACACACACACACAAACACACACAGGTAATAAATAATAATTTTGTCATTGGAGCTTTAAATTGAAAGGAAAAGAAAAATGATAAGAAACACGAGTTACTGATAGTTAAAGTTATTTTTCCTTTTAAGTCAAATTATATAGATGTTATATGAAGATATATTGAACTCTGCTACACAGCATGGGGGCCCGAACTCAACTGTATACATGGAGAAAAATAAGTTATGGGCCCCATCAAATTGATCAATGATAGATATTATCTCACGGTTATCTTGTTAGAAAGTTGATTTCTTTACATAGTATTTTAGAGTCTCCATATTATCAATCATTTGATTAGAAGATAATTGACGATGCCTAAGTTGGACTTGAGGTTGGGTGAACCTCAGAAGTCGGATGAGATCGAACTAATCTGCACAAGTAGAAAGAAAGAGCCAGACTCTTATTTCCGGGTTCCGAATATTAAGTTAAGTCGGTCTGAACTAAAAATGAGTCACTAATGGGATATAAGTCAAAAGTCTCATATCTATAATGGATGTGTTATTTATAGAGGTGCTGAGGAAAATGAGGGTGATATACTAATGATAGATTTAGTTTGGACCTTTGGTACAAGGGGCCTTTGGTGTAATGGGTCTTTGGATTTGGGCTTAAGATAAGACATCTACAATAATATTGGTCAGAAAATAATTGTACTGCTAATGGTTTTTTGACTTTTGATTAACTAAATTGCATTTCAATGTTACCCAATGGTGACGAAATTATTTAAGGACGATCAAGTCATAGTCTTTTTATTTGTTAAATAAAAAATTGTCAATTACGTGTCTACTTCTTTGAAAAAAGATTGTTTTAATTTAGAAATTAATATTCGTTTTCTCGTTTTTCTTTAACAGGGATGTGATGCATTAGTCTTCTTAGACGACACATCAAGTTTCACAGGGAGAAGACAGCGTTTCCCAGCGTTAATTCTCTAAGAGGTTTTGATGTAATTGATANTAATTCTCTAAGAGGTTTTGATGTAACTGATACCATAAAAACTCAAGTGGAGAGCTTGTGCCCTGGTGTTGTCTCTTGTGCTGATATCGTAGCCGTTGCTGCAATGGACTCTGTTGTTGCTGTAAGTATACAACATTAAGACACATATTAGTGTAAAACCCATGAAAAAAACAATCTTATTAAATTTTATCAAATTATGAACATTCATATATACGAGTTAAGCACTAAGTCTAGCTACTCAATTTTCTCAGCTGGGTGGTCCTGGTTGGACAATTCAATTAGGAAGAAAAGATTCAACCACAGCAAGTTTAAGTTCTGCAAATTCAGATTTACCTGTTCCTGGTGCCGATCTCAGTGCTCTCATCACTGCTTTCTCCAACAAAGGTTTCACCACCAAAGAAATGGTTGCTCTATCAGGTAATATAAAGAGTTAAACTCATTTTTAGTCCCTGAAAAATTCAGCGATTGACAAGTTAGTCCCCTAAAAATGTTCGCTGACAATTTCGTCCTAGAATTATAGTTCCGTATGACAAATTAGTCCTCATATTATGTTCGCTGACAATTTAGTCCTCGAATTATGATTTCATACGACAAATTAGTCCTCGAATTAGTCCTCAACTGAGGACTAATTTGTCGTACGGAACCATAATTCGAGGATGAAATTGTCAGCGAACATAATTCGAGGACTAATTTGTCGTACGGAACCATAATTTGAGGACGAAATTGTCAGCGAACATTTTTGGGGGACTAACTTGTCAATCATTGAATTTTTCAGGGACCAAAAATGAGTTTTACTCTAATATAAATGAATACGAGTTCATCACAGAATATTACAAAGAGTAATGATGTATACACAAACTTTTAATCGTTATATGTCATAAACTATAAATAAGAAAATCTGAATTGTAAACTTTTTTTTTGAAGTTTGACCAGCGATTTAATCAATTTTAATTGAAAACTATTGTTCAGGATCTCACACAATAGGCCAAGGAAGGTGCACAAACTTCAGAACAAGGATTTACAACGAGACCAACATCGATACCACTTTTGCAACATCACTAAAAGCAAAATGTCCCAGCACAGGTGGTGATGACAATTTGTCTCCTATTGATACCACATCCCCGAACTCTTTCCACCATGCTTACTTCAAGAACTTATTGAGCAAAAACCGTGTCTGGTCCCGTGTTCAATAACTAGGAAAGCACCCTAAGTGACACACCCAAGTCCTGAAATGGAACACGGCCGTGTCAGATCTCTTTCACTCAGACCAGCAGCTCTTTAATGGCGGATCCACAGACTCTCAAGTAACTACTTATAGCAACAACCTTGCAAGTTTCAGGACAGATTTTGCTAGTGCTATGGTTAAAATGAGCAACATTAGCCCACTTACTGGAACCAGTGGCCAAATCAGGACCAACTGCAGAAAAGTCAATTAAGTCTAGTTTGGCACATTTTGTTGTGTTTCTTGGTTATGTTACAATTACGACGTTGTCTACTCTAGAAATTATGCTGTAGTTTCTACCCCTTTCACATCTATTTAATTAGTTGTGACATGTCAATTGTAATATCATTTCAAAAGTGATCTTAATCTATGGAATACGTATTATTATTAACCTAAAAATAGATGCTTATGGTTAATTTTCTCTCTGCGAATATAAATTCGTAGCTAATAGAAAAATAATCAAATTTTATCTTGCTATTGCTTGAATCTTGGACCAACTCACTTCATCACAAATTTTAAAGTTATGATGAAATCTCTACGATAGGAAAAATTATTTGTGATAGAAGAGAAGAAAATTCACTGGGTTGATATTTCACTTATAATTATATATGAATTTAAATTTGTTATACTATTTATGTAAAAGAATATTACACTATCATGTTATGATATATTGCCACATCATTAACTAATTAAAATGTTATGCAGATTACTAAACAACTTGTAGCTTAGTGATTCTTGTGTCCTTAGATTTTGTAGGTTCTATGCTCAAATTCAGAATCATATACTCAAAAAAATACTATACAATTTACAAAGACTGTGTTGATTTAAATCAAATTTAACAGACATATTTTCTATATAGACACAATGATTCATATCTCTCTATATACTTTTCAAAATCATTTAGAATAGTTCTTAAAGAGAGATTCATGTCACTCTATATACTCTCCAAAATCATTTAGCATAGAGCATCCAACCCCAAATAGCATCTTACTGTTCAAAGAAAATCTGTATATATCTATGTAATGGCTATACTAAGATTGAACAATATTCTCAGCTGGGTGTTGTTGGACAGTTCTATTGGGCATAAGTGTTGTGAAAATTCTAACGCAAGTGTACGTTGTCGTTTGTAAGTAATAAAATTAGATAAATTTATCGTTCCCACGAGGATTAATGTACCAATTACGGAAAGAGGGTTAACTTTAACTTTATCTAATCAATCGATATGGAGATATTTCAATGAAACAACTGAAAATAGAATAAAAACAAGTAAACCAGAAAAATAGCAAATTAAACCAGAAAAATGATAGATTAAGCAAGAGAAAAACACCTAGGGTTCCAATTTCACCATAATTATTCCCAGCTTTCATTCCTTATTCCATTAACTCCAATTTATCTTCCTATTTGCTAATCAAGATTCCCTAATTTATTCACTAGTCTCTCCCAAGGTCTAGTGTAAATATCCCTTAATTATTAACCCTATATATCCCTATACGAGTTACAATAATTACGAATTCATTCAGTTCTTTGGATCTTTTTAATTGATTACATGAGCCATGGAGGTATATTCCTATCCTCCATGCAACTCATGGCATTTACCCAAGGAACTTGACACACAATTCTCCTTCCGGTTTCATTGTGATTAACAATTCATCTAATTATTGGCCAGACAATCAGAAACATTAAGGGAAGAGATAAACACTAAAATTGAAGAGATAAATCATGGAATTCACTTCATAAGAAACTACAATTGGTCCTAATTAGGCTACATCGTACCCCTAGATAAGAGAATTAGTTCATACTAGAAGAAGAGAACAAGAAAGAATAAAATTTAGACATGATTCAAAGGTAAAAGAGGAAAAAACTCTGGTTTGAAGTTCGAATCAGCTGTGCATCTCCTCCCTTCGATCCTTCCTTTGCCTCCTTCGTGCCTCCAAAAGTGTTTAAGAACGAACCCCCATCTAATTCCCTAGATTTCCTACTTATACTACTAAAGAAAAGCCCTAAAACTAGAGAAATAGAGTGACATGTAGCAGTAGTCCGCGCACGGGCGTTACGGCGCTTGATTGCTGGAATACTAGTGCTGCGGCGCTGAGTCTCTGCCTGAGACTGAATTTTCAGTAATTTGGCGCTGCGGCTCTAGCTTGCTGTCCAGTTTGTGCATTCTGATGCTCCAAGGGCTGCTGCACTGAATTTCAAGGGCTGCAGCGCTAGATTTCTGTTCAAATCCTCCTTATACTTCATTCCTTCACTTTAGCCCATGAGTTCTACAATTTAACATAAAACTTACATTAGATGGCCATTATTCCTCAAAAACCAACCAAATACTTTGTAAGAAGACATCTAAAGAGTGAGTATAAAACTCCCTCAACAATAAGAGATCCAACTACAGCAATTTTAAGTGAAGCTAATATTGCTTTTGTTTTGAAATGTTTCGTTAAGAAAGCTTTCACTGCCAAAGAAATGGTTGATGTACCAAATGCCCCTTACTACTGAACCTTTTAAAGCTTACCAATATGCCAAAACCATTAGATTACTCTGATGTAGTTCAGTGGAGAAAAGGTTATGGGTTTGAGATTCATCTATGTTGTATAAAGATGAGACAACAAGAAAGTTATTAGGTTTAATGATGAGAGATATTGATAATTTGTTAGAGATTGGACTTTTCAACCTCTTTATAATAATACGCCTTATTTTGCTATGATGTAATTACATTATGGGATTCAAGTCAAAAGACTTCATTTTTATATGCAATGTATATGGATTGATTAATAAATTAAAACTTAATGTTACCATTCCTTGCCTCAAAAGTTAACACACCGTTTATACAAAGCTTGAATTATTCTAAATTATAATCTAATATCTGCATCAATGCGGATCAGAGCTTACATATCCCTTTCACTCCTTTTCAATATATCCTTTCTTTTTTGGTGAGACCTTTTCAATATATTCTAAATTATAGTGTAATATCTTAAATTGTCTAAATTCATATATATATTTTTTGCAATTTCGTACACGCATAATAGTGTGCTGGTTTTTTTATTAAAGAAAGAGGGGAAAAAAGAAAGAAAGAACGCAGCTCCAAACACCATATAAGAGCAAACAAGAATGCGGTGATGCGGTTGCTGCATGTGCCTCATTGACTTTGCTTACAATTTTGCTTACATCTTAATTTTCACCCTTATGCTTTTGTAAACTCTTTCTAATAATTGGAGAAATGGAGAATGTTTACGTCTTAGCTGTTTTTTAAGTCAGAATGAGACACTGAGTTACGTATATTGCAAATTCTTTGGCATATTCAAATTGTCCAAAGTATACTGATTTGGCGTATTCTGACTGCCAAAGTACACTGCAAATTCTTTGCAGCTGTTTTAGAAACAAAAATATTAAAATACATAAAACACCAATATTTGGGCAATTAATTTGAAATGGTAGTCATTTGAGTAATTGGTTTGTAAAACTACATTCTTTATATCAAAAGGCCTCTTAACGCCTCAATAGTGTAATTTAATTTTAAGTCTCTTATGCTCACCACTTGAGTTACACTCAAGTGATTTGGTTAAATTACATTCTATCTCAAAATTTTATTTTTCTTGCATAATTAATCTGGCCTTAAGCTATGAAAGTTTCAATATTTTCTCTATTTTAATATAATTAATGGTTAAATTGTTTGATTGATATGGATTGGCGAGCTTAAGATCTGACTCTATTGGGTGAGTTTGAGTTGCATATATAGAATATTAACATTTAAATAAATATTGGTTAAATTAATACTGCTTTTATTATTACAGTTAATTAGTCCCTTCTTATTTCCATCTGTGGATTTTAATATGTCTAGTATTAATCGTTAAACTATCAAATTTGATCTAAGGTTTCTCTTTCCTTTTTATTTTTTATTTTTTTCAGGGTTCTCTTTCGTTTTATGATTAGTAATCAATATGGAAATTGTAAAGGTAATAGTGATTAGATAGTGTTTACACATATAATGTATTGTTTCCTTACATCACAAACAACATACGAATACTAAACGGCCTATGGTTGAGTGGTACTGAGGTCGTCCTTAGGATTTATGAATTTCATATTCAAGCCCAAAATTGTACGTAGCCAAAGTACAAAAAAAAAAAGAAAGAAAGAAAACAACAACAACATATAGATTCTATTAAATGTTTTGATAATTATGAAAAGGGGAGCATCTCAGAAAAGAAAAAAAAATTAGTCATAAAATTTCTAGTTAAGAACAAATTTGAGATAAAAAAATTCCTAATAAATAAATTGAAATCATGGATGAAATTTTAGCTATAAGTTTTCCACAATATGTTTTATATATATTTTGTTGGCTTCTATATGATGAAATCTATTTGTCAAGAAGACACCGAGCAATAGTTCAAGTAGTCATGTACCCAACTTTTAATGTTAAGAAGGTTCTCAAAAACTTGGAATCAAATCTTAGCATGTCTGCTCTTGGTTGTTATGATATTATTATAATAGTAGTATTAACAACTTAAATGTTTGCTATTTTTTATATGAGAGTCTCTTAAATATATATAAATATACTTTGTAATGTAAATATTCTATCTTTAAAAAAATAATATAAGTCTGTTCTTATCTTTTTAATTTCTTCTTTGGTGACAACGAGGAATTATATATTCTCTGCCTTCAGTTGCTAGCTACATGTGTGGTCTGACATTTTTCTTACAACTTGCCTCCTTGGCACATATGTATGTCTTTTCTTTAAAAAAAAAAAAAATGTGAAGCACATATGCATAATTTTGGTTGTTACAGTTTCTTTGGTAGTTATATACATGATTTCCTATATGCACATTATTCTGGTGCACATTAATATAAATATTTACATCTAAGTAGTAAGACACTGCCTCTCATATAAAGCCACGCAAGTTTGAAGTTAATAATTTTTACATACTACTTAAATCCATCGCTATTAAAACATATTTATTATATAACTTGTTAATAAGAGACTTTATCTTTGATTATTCAACTCATAATGCATAGAAATATATATATATATATATATATATACTCGTATATAACTATTATTTTTTTTAAAAAAAAGAATTATATGTCATTATTCAAGCAAAGGCATTAAACTTATGTAGTATATGCACTTCAGTCACTCTTCTAATTTTACCTAAAATGGTCACAAGAAAATCACAGTCACGCCATTAGAAGGACACATCTCTATAAAATACAAAGACCAAAAAAAAATCTCCATAAAAACGTACAAAATGAGAAAGAAGTAAGAAGAGAGAAATGGACACAATTGTTTTCTTTTTATCTCGCTTCTAATATCTATAGCACACAGAATTTCTTGAACTGATTTAATAATCTAATCATTGTAATAACTTTTTTGAAAGAAACTCTTTGGAAAATCTGCAAATCAAACATCATGTAAATAAAAGTAAACAAAAATGAATGAAGTGACTGCGTATAGTAATTGACTTTGCTTAGTTCACAAGTTCCAAGCCATACCACCATCGCATATGGCTAATAAGGTCCAAGTTCAGCCGACACTGGGACCAGAGCACCCACGCGTTTTATGCGCTTTACGTAAACTCTTGTTTATAATCATTGGAGCACGCACGCGTTTTATGCGATTTCATATAAATTTAATATTTTTATTGTCTATCATATGTTTGCCACTAGGGGGCCACCTTGTGGGCTAAATAGGATGCAATAAAATATCAAAGATTTCTAAATAGTCAATTTGTTCGGCAAAATACAGGTCACATAATTGATAACATATAGTAAACTCAATCAATTCATCCGCAATTCCAGTGCCTTCTTTTTATTATATTCAAATATGGTTTCTTAATCATTTCTGTTTGCAGATGTTGACCCAGTGAATATATAAAACATGCACGAATGATCAGATAACTACAAAATACAGAGTAGTGTACTCTAATCTAAGGTAATCCTCCTCCATAAATAAGTGACACATTTAGGGCAATAACAAGGCAAAACACTAATCACGAGTTGCTCTATTTGCCTCTCTTCCATCTTCTTTTAGTATATATCCTTCTAGCCATGGCTGCTACTTCTTCCTCAATCAGTTTTCATGACTTTAAACTCAGCTTCTTCTTATTTTTGCTTTATGCTGGGACAGTCTCAGCTCAGTTATCCTCTGATTTTTATGCAACATCGTGTCCTAATGCCCTTTCTACCATTAGGACTGCAGTGGACTCTGCTTTGAACCAAGAGGCTCGCATGGGAGCATCTTTGCTCCGTCTCCATTTCCATGACTGCTTTGTTCAAGCAAGTCTCCTTTTACTTTTTGTCTTCTTTAATTTCTACAACATATTCGTACTATATTTGCCTATATATATTTGCTTTTGATGGGCTTCAATCATGTGCAGTGATGTAGCTAACTTTCTTTTAAATATTTTTAATTCATGAACTCAAATTTACTGCTTATAAAAATAAGTAAGTAAAAAATAACGTATAAAAGATATGTTATATATATACTAGAATAATTATTATTAAATTATTTAAATTTACATCAGTCGTGCTTGTCATATATATATAAACAGTGTATAAAATAAAATTCATGTAATATTATATTGTGTCATATGGAGATAGCATATATTTCCTCTAAATTAATTATGAGAATTGCTCCTAGAAAAATTCATGAGTAAAATTAGTAGCAACTACGTACTCTTAATTATTCTAATACTTTGATATACACAGTTAAACTCTTTCAAGTCTATTTTGATTAGTTTTAGTCAACTTGTAGTTCGGTACAAAAGTTAAACAATTTGATTCGACGGTGACCTTATCAAAGACGATGTGGTCTCAAATGTCTTTGTATCACGTAACTAAGTCTAGATTCTTATGTTACAGAGGATCAAATGATCTCAACTTGAAAGCTATGCGATCCATTTTATTAATTCTTACATGATATAGCTTTTGTAATTGTGGAAGCTATCTTATATAACTGCTACTTAATTCAATTGTCGTTTGTTTTTTTCCTGATATTGCAGCGTCCAGTGAGGATATGTGAGTGGTGAAGCTATGCTACGTTTCACTTTTAACACTATTATTGAAGAAAATCTCAATTTAAAATAACACAAGAGTGAATTACACAAAAAATAAAAAAAATAAATAAATAACACAAGAATATTGAACACTTTTATTTATACTCAACGAAAGAGAATTTTAGGATGATTAATATTAACTCTAGATTCAGACTATACAAGATACATTTCATTTTATTACAGCGTATGTACAACTCATTATGACACTTGTTCACGTAACTCACACATTTAGAAAAACTAAAGTCAAATACATAAATCTCTAGTAAATTTTGAATTACTATTTTCAACATGTACTCTTCGTTAATTTAATTTTTGTTTTCAATTGATTGATTTATTGACTTTTCGTCTTCTTGCCTATCGTCGTCTTTCTTTTATATATTGAATCTTCGAATTTTTCAAGTGTCAGCATCTTGATATTCTTCTTTCTAATAAATCAAATGACTTTGCAATTACAACTACTCTAAATTTCTTCTCAATAATTGCAATTACAACTACTCTAGAGTGACCCATATCAAGTGACACTTTACTTTGTGCTTTGCAGCTTCTCCATCCAAATTTACTAACTTGATGTGCTTCAACATCAATCATCACTTCTCACTGATAGCTGTTAGTCACTAGTTTTCTTCCATGGGTTCCAAATATGCATCTATCCTAGATCGGACATGCTCTAACACTACTTTATATTGGAGGGAGAGACACTCATTCAAATAACTAGGAGACTTGAGAAAAATAAAAGGATGATCAAATAATGACTAATAAATTTTAAATTACTATTTCAAAAAGAAAAATTACGCTTATTAATTAATTATCAAGAACTTTTGGGTCTTTTTATTTTTATTTTTTCTGGCCATATATGATCTTTGGGTTATTTACATGCATTTACACCCTTATTTTGTGCACATTGCTATTTGATAATGTTAAACTTTATTTTATTTTTTTATGAAAATGTTAAACTTAAAGGTCTTTTAAATTGCACATGCCAATATAAGTTGCAACAATATTATTTTATCAGTTTTAAATAATTTAGAAGATTAAATTATTCATCTCGAATCTCCCGCAAAGAACTCTAAAAAGTTTTAAAAAACTTAAGGTGGTAATGACCCGAAAAAAAACCAGACAAAGCTATGTGTGACAAAACTCTGAAAGAGGTATTACACAATACACACAGTTGCTTGGAATTGAAGAATAGGAAAAAGATTAGACTTACTTCAATTTGGAAGATTTGACTCCATGTTGAGTTATGGGTTTCCACATGCAGAATTGTAAATAAACACTTTCATTACATTTAGATAATTAAATTGACATGTAAACTTAATTAGACTTAGTTCAATTTTTTTATGTCTTAGATTTTTGCATTTTTCTTTGGTAAATAGAGTTTTTGCATTTTACACTTAGGTGTAAACAATCATTTCCTTTTCTATAATTGGAGAGTGCTCAAGAGTTCTAATCTTGCTATATACTCCTATATCCTTTCCTCATCCTATTTTGTTCTTATATAACTAAAATAGTTAGAAGACATTGGTCTAGACATCCTCTCTCTTTTCTTCAATCTTTGCTTAAAATAGAATAAAGTAATCTTAATTAGAAGGTTTTTTTTTTTTTTAATCTAGAGATATAATGTTAATGTTTAAATTACTTATAATATTATTAAGGAGGTTTCTTTTATACTTTTGGTATTTATGTGGTATGTCATATCATATAAAAATAGTCAATGTATGAATGACATGTGTACCAATCAATCGTTTTCAAGTTTGTTTGAGAAAATAAGATAAGTTATATTTTATATCTAATAAAATATAAAAATTGTGTATGTTTGCTACGTCAGTATAATATCATATGATATATTCATGTGGTATTATAGAATTTCCGTATTATTAAATACAACACAACTACTTAAAAAGTAGGCACTGCAGATTTTGAAACTGAATTCTCACTTATTAAGCTATTTTTCATGTTCAAACTAGACCGCAAGTTAGTTAGATAAAAAGTCCTTTCGTGGGGCATGTATCCTCTTTAAAACATGGCCAAGAATCATTGAACAATATTGGCTATCAACTATCCCAACGGAATAAAAATAGCAACAACTCCAACCACCGTCAATCCCAGAGTCGCAGGGGGCTAAGAAACAATCCAAATCTAGCAGGAAAATTACATGAATGTTGGTCTTCACTCTTTCCCTTCTACAGGTTCCTGTCCTGGGCTGCCTCGAGTTTTCCAGCTCTCAGAGCCACTAATGGCTTCAAGGAATTTAATGAACTAGGTAGGGGAAGTTATGGCTTGTTTACAAAGCTGTATTAACAGATGGAAAGGTGGTTGCGGTCAAGAGGGCAAATGCTGCCACAATAATTCACACCAATAATCATGACTTTGAAATGGAGCTGGAAATTCTCTGCAAAATCAGACATTGTAATACTGTGAACTTGTTCGGTTACTGTGCAGAGATAGGGGTATTTTTTAAAAAAATAACATAAATTCCCAAAAAAACTAGCATTTAAACCAAATATAAAGACCTAAGATTCTCATAAATGTTTATGGTTAACCAAACATAAATTGTAATATTCATGAGAATAAGATTCCTATAAATGATGTTTTCCATGAAAAAAAAAAAAAAAAATCTTTGTATCAAACACCATTTTAAGTCAAATAATAATGGATACCCATCAAAGCCAAAGGCTAGGGATTTTTTTTTTTTTTGTACTTTTAACTACAATTTTGGGTTTGAACAAAGAATCTGTAAGCTTTGAGTATGACCTTAGTAGCACTCGGTCACCGGCTGTTTGGTAAAGGTAATAGAAGATGTGAACTGGTTCTTTAACAGTACATAATTTTATTAGAATTTACATCTAACCCAAAATATTCTCAATGAGATTAGAATGTTGATTATGCTTTAAGATTCTTGCAAAAGAGAAGATGTGAGGAGGGTTGAAACCACTCCGACGCTCAAGTCAGGATCATCTTTTGGAGCATTTTGGAGGGAAAACGTGATTGAAGTTGAGTGAAAGTGTTAGAATGAATATAGTATTGTCCTTTCATAGTGTTCTGAATCGATGTAGGGTCTTAGTGGATCTTTAGGAGAGGTTTGGACCTGATGGCCCCAGTCACTTTGAGCTACGTTCCGTAGGTGAAATTAGTGAATTTGAATCTAGTCACCTCACATGACTTATGTTGTGAAGATTTGAATTATACATTTAATTTAAAGCTCATTTGAATTATTGATTGTGTATATATTATCACATCAACATTCCTCTACGAAATGAATCATGTGACATGACTGAATCTAAATCTAAAATTAACAGTCTTTTTTATCATAATGTTCTTGGTGCATCCTCCGCCCAAGGAGTATTTGTCAATTACTTTCGGAGAGTAATAACAATCGGGGAAAGGAAAAAGCAAATAAGAATTAAGATTAATACCTTTGAATGAATTAGGGTGACTGAAATAATGAGCTTTCTATAAGCTGTTTACTTTTTTTTTTTTTTTTTCTCTTTGTAAGCTAAACAAAAAAAGTTAAATATACTAGAACTATGATATATGAATCATTTTAGAATATAACTAAATTACCTTTCATTTCAAACAGACTTATAATAATAACGTAATTTGATTGTTGAAATTGGTGATATATATTTAACTATAAAGTAATATGATAGATGATTTTATCCAAATTATTGTTCAAAAAGATTTTATCCGTGAAACATTAGATTGTTAATTATAGTTGAGAGATTCTTAATTATAATATTAGTTATAATCGTGGAATTACAATTCTAAGGATCTTGGTTCGTAATTGAAAAGATGTATAACTAATTTTATCAATGGAATTACTGTGTGCAATCAGAATTATGTTTCTGTTGCGACCAGATCCCAGTTAAAAGACAAAAGCAGTTAATGTGAAGATTACAAGAGTAATTTTACTTTTATTCATAACGAGGTTCTTTCACTTGCATATTTTATATACACAACTATAGGTATTTATATTCTCCTAACCACTTAGTCAAAAAAGTTCTCATACACCAACAAGGTATTGGCTCAGTGGAAACAGATTGAGCCCCGAGACGTTCTAGGCCAAAGGTCATGAGTTCGAATCCTTGAAGTCACACTTCTTGAAAAGAATTTACTGGTTACTATTCTTCTCCCGAACAGAAATTATTAGCCCCATATCCTTTGGATATGGAAATACCCTAGATATAAACCCAAAAAAAAAAAAAAAGCTATGATACTATATAAAAGATAAACTTTGAGAATAAAAGATAATTATATTAATTATCATTGAGTAATACAAATATATATATTTGTATCTATACAAGAGTGTAACCCTCACAAACTATTAACCCTAGCTTAAGTTTACTGTAACTAATTTACAAAAAAAAATTAAAAGTGTGTTTTCTTTTTGTTGGGATTTCGGTTACAGTACAGAGAGAAGAAGATTTTGAATTTGAAACATTATCAATCTTGTGCCTAATACCCACTAGGCATAAATAACGTGGGACTTTAATATGGGATGGGCCAAATAAAAACACAAATCACCTTACCAAATTTTAATTTCATTTCAATTCTTTTTCTCGAATTCATGCACCAAACGAGACCTAAAAGAAAAGGACAAAATCTGGTCGAATGGTATAATCAAGTGACACTCATAGCTATAGTTGAAGATTTCATACCTTCAATCACCATTTTAATTTGAGGTTAAATTAAAACAGACTGCAACTGATAGTTATAAGTCGACGCTTCTATCATTCTATGCTTTCAGGTATGGCCATGTGAATGCACCAATTAATTAATATCACCCAATTAACTATTCCCCTATTCGCATTGAGGTTGACGGGAGGACAGGTTAGCAACTTTTTTTTATTTTTCTTGAGTAAAATACATTTTTTTTGAATTATTTTTTAAATATCACTTTAATCATAGATTTATTTAATTTTGTGTTATTTTAATCCTCGAATAATCACATTACCCGTCAAATCAGTCATATGTGTACATGAGATTAGCCAATATGTGAATGACATGTGTACAAACTAACTGTTTTTAAATTTGAGAAAATAAAATAAATTGTATTTATATTCAATAAAATATAAAAATTACGTATGTTTGCCACGTCAGTGTAATATGACATACTCATGTAGTATCATAGAATCTCCGTTAAATATATTATGTATATTTGTGTATATTTTAAAAATTATAGTGTATATCATTATTTCTTTTTTGGTACTTTAGCTAACACTATGAATATGAACACAAAACCTACAATCCTCGAGAAAAATCTCAATATCACTTCATCATAGGTCGTTTAGTAGTACATATAATTATCTATTTATATAAAGCATGCACCCAAGTTAGGAGTTCCAAACTGAATTAAGCTCTTATATGATAGTTTAGGGTTTCCTTCATAATATAGTTTCTTTGGGTACACTTTCACTCTATATTCAAATAAATTAAGAACAAAAAGATCTTGCTAAGCTTAAACTATTTTAAGAGGTTATGTTGGACGCGCACATGCGAGCATTAATTTGACGAAGTTATTTGTCATCTATAAACCTGCAAAGTATAGGTAGTGAAAGCTTCATGTCGGAGGAAGGGGAATTGTTATGGGTTATGAACGATAGGGCCATAGGGGAGGACCAGAAGGACCAGAAGAATCAAAGAACGCAGAAGGAGAACAAACATTTAATGTGGCAAACAAAAACCTTTTGTTTCTCTTTTTTTGTCAATATTACATATTTTTTTAACCATTAGATAAATAGAGTTATATTTTCTAGTAGGAAATATAAAAAATAGAATTTGAACTTGTGATCTTTTTTTTTTTTTTTTGAAAGATTCCTAAATAAGTTTTGCTGTATATGCTTGTATTTTTATTTTATTAAAGGCTTTAGTTGCAAATGGTATATTATTACTTTATTGACATAATAGATTAATAGTGACCTTATGAAAAAATATATATAAATAACGAAAATTACATACAATAGATGAAATTTAACCCCCTTTGAAACTGCTTCTTTTGCCATTTTTTTAAATCCATCAATGTTTTAGAAAATTATCTTAACTTTTTTTAGAAAAAGAAAAAGAAAAAGAAATGTTTACTATGGTTTAACTTATTATTAAGATCTATTAATTATTTATCATTAATTTAAAATCCTAGCAACATAATTTTGTAAGAATTATTTCTGTAGTTTTATTTTTATTCTTTATTAATGTAATTTTAGATATATATTTTCTTTTACCATTAGATAGACAAAATTAAATTTTCAGTTGGGGATATGAATGAATGGAGAATTGAACCTAAAGCCTTAATCTTTTCGAGAGATCTTCCTAAACCAATTGTATATAGTTGACACAGCGAGAAAGCAATAAAAAGAAACCTTAAACACAAATTGTATAATCTCCAAAGAAAACTGAATAATATTGTTGAATGTGGCTATCAAAGAAACACAATGGTTAAATACGAAAAGAAACCCTAATCATGAAAAGGAAATCAGCAAATTACAAAATAGCTAAAAACATACATTTTTAAAGGATTTTGGGCCCAAAAATGGGCACAACTAGGTAAATCCGGTTGCTACGTCGTCGTCCTCTGAACGAGTTTTAAAACGCCGAGTCATGAGCCCTATAACTCCAACCGAGCTGAAAGTTATGCCCTTTTCTTTTGAGTCTTGTTACGCTCTGCCCGATCCATGAAATTTCTTGTGACTTGGTCTATGTCAATAGTGTATGCATATGTGTACTTTTATATACTAACAATAAGGAAAATTTTATTTTTAATGAATATTTACACAAGATATACTATACTAATTATATGGCTACATATGAGAGAATATATACGCAAGGTATTTCAAGAGTTCCAAAGAGAATCTAAGAAGAGATTATGAGTGGGTAATTTAAAAAGTAAAAATTAAAAAAAGAGAAATTCTTATGTGTCACCGATGGTTGTTTTGGTGTAAGACAAATATAAATCAATTGAGTTGTAAATCAGTTAGTCACAAAACTCTTTTCATAAGAAGAGGGTATTGTATTCAATGCATCTTATTGACAAAATGAGAGTTTCAATTCACAAAGCTATAGCTATGGGTACTTCGACAACAGAACTTTTGGAGCAGGGATTGCTCAGCCCAAATTTAGTAAGTCTAGCTCTATCCAAAGGTTGGGGTTGAACATTAATTCTTAGGTTACCGAAAAAAAATGAACAAACATAAATTTTCTTGGTAAGCATTAAATGATCCGGTTAGGCTTCCTTTTCACAAACCTAAATTTTTCGTTACGATTGTTCCAAAATCTCTATATAAGCAGTGCAGCTTATGACCTCGAAAATCACTCAACTCAAACTTGTTCTCTTCAAAGTTTGTAACTAGGTTTCGGATAAGTGTTTCTGAAACTATATCATGGGTAGCCCAGTGATGATGAAGCTCACTTGCTTGGCTGTAATAATGTACGTGGTTTTGGGGGTACCCGTGGAAGAGTCTGTTATAACATGTACTCACACGCAAGGCGCTGTGATACCATGCCTTGGGTACCTCAGGAGTGGCGGGGCTAAAATCCCTCCACCATGCTGCAATGCAGCTAGTACCCTAAACAACTTGGCCAAGACTACCCCTGATCGTCAGGCTGCTTGCCGCTGCCTCGAAGCCACTTTTAAGGCCATTCTTGGAATTAAACCTGCTGCCCTCTCCGCCATCCCCAGCAAGTGTGGGATTCACCTTCCCTTCCAGCTCAGCAGCACCATGAACTGCAGCAAGTAAGCCTTATATATACTGACCTATTATCATATTCAACTCCTTTCATTTCATTTCACGCACAAATTCTTAAGAGACTTCAATAGTTGGATTTATTAAAAGGAATACCCTTTCAGATAAAAACAAAGTAAAAACAGCTTGGACTCAACATTCATATATACATTATGAAGCATATTTTTCCCCTTACTCAAATGATAACATTGTAAGTCATATTAACGATTTACTAAGATGAATGTTTTCAGGTTTCATCTATAGTTCTATACTAGCTAGAATTTGTATTTTCTTTTTCTTGCCAAGTAATTTATTAGTTTTGATCCGACAGTAAAGATACTAATAATGTCAAATCCACTTGTTGATTGCCCTTTGAGTTGCAGGGTGCACTGAGCAGCTACAGGGACTAGCTTCTGACAACATACTACTAGCTTGTGGTTGCAACATTAAATAAAGGAGTTAGACCTAGATGTGGCCTCCCTGGTGAGAGAGTATGCACTCACCATGTCAAGTCTCAACTCTCAAGTTTCAAGTGTGGTGACTGAGACGTTGATCTATAATAAATGTAACCTTTAATATCAGTTCTATTGTTGATCATCTTTCTAGCTATAAGATATTAAGAATGGCTTTATTTTAAACCCCTGTTCTTTCTCCACGAGTATTGGATGTCTTATCATGTTTCATTTTTTATTTTTTTTTCATTATTCAATGAAGGGAAGGAGAAGAAAATAAAACAAAACAAAACAAAACAAAATCTATGCACAAAAAAATAAAATATATTAGAAAATTTAAATCCAGTAAGTCTTTCACTCTGAACATCTCATTTCTCTCATGTTGACACTCAGTGTATGTACACCACAAAAATATGAACTCGTCTCTATGCATGAATTTATATGTGGAACTTATATTATTAATTCTAGAAAAACGAGATAACCCGCTTTACAATAACATGCAAAATCTAAGCCTACAAAAATTTTTGAGTGAACCCATTTAAAATCAGATACTATCAAGTGTGAATTTGTAAAGTGGAATAACTAATAAGCAACTGACGGATATAAACTCTTAATAAGAAGAAACCACAAACACCATTATCAATTTTAATGAGTTAGGTGGGAAAGCCAACGATATATCAATTGCAGCTCAAAAATGTGGGTACATCCCCTCTATCAATCCTTCTCTCTCTCTCCCTAGCTTATGGGGTAAAGGACTTGGATATTGTAAGTTTTGGAACTAATTTCATGGGCCAATTTACAAAAAAAAAGTTAAATATACTAGAACTATGATATATGAATCATTTTAGAATATAACTAAATTGCCTTTCATTTTAAACAGACTTATAATAATAACTTAATTTGATTGTTGAAATTGGTGATATATATTTAACTATAAAGTAATATGATAGATGATTTTATCCAAATTATTGTTCAAAAAGATTTTATCCGTGAAACATTAGATTGTTAATTATAGTTGAGAGATTCTTAATTATAAGATATTAGTTATAATCGTGGAATTACAATTCTAAGGATCTTGGTTCGTAATTGAAAAGATGTATAATTAATTTTATCAATGGAATTACTGTATGTAATCAGATTTATGTTTCTGTTGCGACCAGATCCCAGTTAAAAGACAAAAGCAGTTCGGTTTCAATGTGAAGATTACAAGAGTAGTTTTACTTTTATTCATAACGAGGTTCTTTCACTTGCATATTTTATACACAACTATAGTTATTTATATTGTTGAGTGGGTTTTATACCCACTCTTTAGATAGCTTTTACTTAAGTATTTGGTTGTTTATGGGGTTTAATTACCATCTAATGTGTTGTTATTGTTAAATTGTAGGTTTCATGATTTAAAGTAAAGAAATGAAGATTTGTGATAGAAAGTAAGGGTTGCAGCCCTCATTTCACAGAGTCGTAGCGCCCAAAATGCCCTGATTATCCAAGAGCAAGGGCCGCGGCGCCTACGTGCAAAGGAAAGTGGCTGTTGGTCCAAAGAACTAGAGCCGCAGCGCTTAAAATCTAGAGCCGCGGCGCCTGTGCCTGATATATGAATACGTGGCTTTATTTCTTTAGTTTTTAGGGCTTTCTTGTTGGAAGTATAAATAGGAAATCTTAGGAATTGTGGGAAATTTTGAATGTTGGACATTCTTGGAGAGTAAAAAGGAGGCAAGACAAGGATTGAGGAGAAGATTGTTGAAGCTGAATTGATATGCAAATCAGAGTTTTTCTTTTTCTACTCTGTAACCATGTTTAGATTCTACTCTTTCATATTCTTTTCTTTTACTATGAACTAAATTTCTTATCTAGGGCTACGATGTTGCCTAATTAGGACCAGTTGTAGTTTCTTATGAAATTAATTCCATGATTTATCTTTTCAATTTGAGTATTCATCTCTATGCTTCATGCTTTTGATTATCTGGGCAATAATTAGCTGATGAGTTAATCACAATGAGATCGGAAAGAGAATTGTGTGTCTAGTTCTTTGGGGTAAATAACCATGGGTTGCATGGAGGATATGAATATACCTCCATGGCTCATGTAATCAATTAAAAGATCTACAGAACATAATGAATTCATAATTATTGTAACTCGTATAGGGATTTTCAATATTAGTAAATTAGGGATATTTACACTAGACCTTGGGAGAGGCTAGTGAATGAATTAAGGAATCTCGATTAGTAACTAGGAAAATAAATTGGAGTTAATGGAATAAGAAATGAAAACTGAGATTAATTATGGTGAAATTCAAACCCTAGGTTTCTTCTCTCTTGATAATTCTATCATTTTATTGGTTTAGCTTGTTATTTTACTGGTTTAGTTTATTTTCATTCTACTTTAAGTTGTCTCTTGAAAATTTATCCATATTGATTGATTAGATAAAATTAAGGTTAACCAAATTTTGGTAATTAATACATTAGTCATCGTGGGAACGATAACTCTATCTCATCTTATTACTTGGAAACGACAACGTATACTTGCATTTGGATTTTTCACAACATATATTCTCCTAACCATTTAGTCAAAAGACTTTGATACACCAACAAGATCTTGGCTTAGTGGAAGTAGGCTACGCCTCAAGAAGTTCTAGGCCAAATATCCTGAGTTCAAATCCTTTGAGTCACACTTGTCAGGAGAGATTTACTAATTACTGCTCCCGTTCCAAACAAGAATTAATTCTTTATCCAAAGGGTGTAAAGATACCAGGGTATAAACAAAAAAAAAAAAANAAAAAAAAAAAAAAAAAAAAAGACTCTGGTACCATATAGAATATAAACTTTGAGAATAAAAGATAATTGTATTAATTATCATTGAGTAATAGAAGTATATATATTTGTATCTATACAAGAGTGTAACCCTAACAAACTATTAACCCTAGCTTAGGTCTGTTGTAACTAATTTACAAAAAAAAATTAAAAGTGTGTTATCTTTTTGTTGGGATTTCGGTTACAGTAGAGGGAAGAAGATTTTGAATTTGAAACATTATCAATCTTGTGCCTAATATCCACTAGGCATAAATAACGTGGGACTTTAATATGGGATGGGCCAAATAAAAACACAAATCACCTTACCAAATTTTAATTTCATTTCAATTCTTTTTCTCTAATTCATGCACTAAACGAGACCTAAAAGAAAAGGGCAAAATCTGGTCGAATGGTATAATCAAGTGACACTCATATTTATAGTTGAAGATTTCATACCTTTAGTCACCATTTTAATTTGAGGTTAAATTAAAACAGACAGCAACTGATAGTTATAAGTCGACGCTTCTATCATTCTATGCTTTCAGGTATGGCCATGTGAATGCACCAATTAATTAATACCACCCAATTAACTATTCCCCTATTCGCATTGAGGTTGATGAGAGGACAGGTTAGCAATTTTATTTTTTTTGAGTAGAATATATTTTTTGTCTTTAAATTATTTTTTAAATGTCACTTTAATCATTAATTTATTTTTTATATCATTTTAATACTCGAATAATCATATTGTCCATCAAATCAATCATCTGTAGCACTAAAAATGATTACTTAAAAGATTGATTTGGTGGGCATAGTGATTATTTGAAAATTAAAATAACACAAAAAATAAATCAAAGACTAAAATGACATTTGAGAAATAACTTAAAAATAAAAGAAATATTTAACTCTTTTTTTTTTCTTGGAAGAAGAAAGTTTTTTACTAAAATAGAGCAATTTTTTTTTAGCCTCGAACCTCATCATTTTAAGAGATCTTTGAATTAATTATATTATGTATATTTGTGTATATTTTAAAAAAAAATAGTGTATATTATTATTTCTTTCTTTGATACTTTAGCTAACACTATAAATTTAAACACAGAACATTCAAGTTTTGAGAAAAATCCCAATACTACTCCACCATAGATCGTTTTGTAGTGCATATAATTATCTATTTATATAAAACATGCACCCAATTTTGAGAAAAATTCCAATACTACTCCACCATAGATCGTTTTGTAGTGTATATAATTATCTATTTATATAAAGCATGCACCCAAGTTAGGAGTTCCAAACCGAATTAAGCTATTATATGATAGTTTAGGGTTAGGGTTTCCTTCATAATATAGTTTCTTTGGGTACACTTTCACTCTATATTCAAATAAATTAAGAACAAAAAAATCTTGCTAAGCTCAAACTATTTTAAGAGGTTAGGTTGGACGCGCACATGCGAGCATTAATTTGACGGTAAATTATTTGCCATCTATAAACCTGCAAAGTATAGGTAGCGAAAGCTTCATGCCCGAGGAAGGGGATAGGGGAGGACCAGAAGGACCAGAAGAATCAAAGAACGTAGAAGGAGAACAAACATTTAATGTGGCAAACAAAAACTTTTTGTTTCTCTTTTTTGTCAATATTACATATTTTATTTATTTATTTAATCATTAGATAAATAGAGTTATATTTTCTAGTTGGAAATATAAAATATAGAATTTGAACTTGTGATCTTAATTTTTTTTTGAAAGATTCCTAAATAAGTTGTGTTGTATATGCTTGTATTTTTATTTTATTAAGGTTTTAGTTGCAAATGGTATGTTATTACTTTATTGACATAATAGATTAATAGTGACCATATGCAAAAAAATATAAATAACACAAATTACATATAATAGATGAAATTTAACCCCCTTTGAAACTGCTTCTTTTGCCATTTTTTTAAATCCATCAATGTTTTAGAAAATTATCTTAACTTTTTTTAGAAAAAAGAAATGTTTACTATGGTTTAACTTATTATTAAGATCTATTAATTATTTATTATTAATTTAAAATCCTATCAACATAATTTTTGTAAGAATTATTTCTGTAGTTTTATTTTTATTCTTTATTAATTTAATTTTAGATATATATTTTACTTTACCATTAGATAGATAAAATTAAATTTTCAGTTGGGGATATGAAAGAATGGAGAATTGAACCTAAAGCCTTAATCTTTTCGAGAGATCTTCCTAAACCAATTGTACATAGTTAACGCAACGAGAAAGCAATAAAAAGAAACCTTAAACACAAACTGTATAATCTCCAAGGAAAACTGAATAATATTGTTGAATGCGGCTACCAAAGAAACACAATGCTTAAATACGAAAAGAAACCTTAATCATGAAAAGAAAATCAGCAAATTACAAACAGACCAAAACAGAAATTTTTAAAGGATTTTGGGCCCAAAAATGGGCTCAACCGAGTTGCCACGTTGTCGGCCTCTGAATGAGCTTCGAAACGCCAGGTCATAGGCCCCGTAACTCCAATCGAGCTAAAAGTTATACCCTTTTCTTCTGGGTCTTGTTACGCTCTGTCCGATCTATAAAATTTCTTGCGACCCAGTCCACGTCAATAGTGTATGCATATGTGTAATTTTATATACTAACAATAAGGAAAATTTTATTTTTAATGAATATTTACACAAGATATACTATACTAATTATATGGCTACATATATGAGAATATATACGCAAGGTATTTCAAGAGTTCCAAAGAGAATCTAAGAAGAGATTATGAGTGGGTAATTTAAAAAGAAAAAATGAAAAAAAGAGAAATTCTTATGTGTCACCGATGATTGTTTTGGTGTAAGACAAACATAAATCAATTGGGTTGTATATCAGTTAGTTACAAAGCTCTTTTCGCAAGAAGATGTTCTTGTATTCAATATATATTATTGAAAAAATGAGGTTTTTAATACTTTCTCACACAAAATTATAGCTATGGGTACTTCGACAGCAGAACTCTTAGAGCAGGGATTGCTCAGCCTAGATTTAGTAAGTCTAGCTCCATCAAAATGTTGGGGTTAAACATTGATTCTTAGGTTACCAAAAAAAAAATGGATAAACATAAATTTTTTTGGTAAGCATTAAATGATCCGGTTAGCCTTCCTTTTCGCAAACCTAAATTTACGTTACGATGGTTCCAAAATCTCTATATAAGCAGTGCAGCTTATGACCTCTAAAATCACTCAACTCAAACTTGTTCTCTTCAAAGTTTGTAACTAGGTTCCCGATAAGTGTTTCTTAAACTATATCATGGGTAGCCCAGTGATGATGAAGCTCACTTGCTTGGCTGTAATAATATGCGTGGTTTTGGGGGTACCCGTGGCAGAGTCTGTTATAACATGTACTCAGACGCAAGGCGCTTTGGTACCATGCCTTGGGTACCTCAGGAGTGGCGGGGCTACTGTCCCTGCACCATGCTGCAATGCAGCTAGTGCCCTAAACAACTTGGCCAAGACTACCCCTGATCGTCAGGCTGCTTGCCGCTGCCTCGAAGCAGCTTTTAAGGCCATTCCTGGAATTAAACCTGCTGCCCTCTCCGCCATCCCCAGCAAGTGTGGAATTCACCTTCCCTTCCAGATCAGCCTCACCATGGACTGCAGCAAGTAAGCCTTACATATACTGACCTATTATCATATTCAACTCCTTTCATTTCATTTCACGCACAAATTCTTAAGAGACACTTCAATAATTGAATTTATAAAAAGGAATACCCTCTGAGATAAAAATAAAGTAAAAACAGCTTGGATTCAACATTCATAAATACATTATGAAGCATAATTTTCCCCTTACTCAAATGATAACATTGTAAGTCATATTAACGATTTACTAAGATGAATGTTTTCAGGTTTCATCTATATAGTTCTATACTAGCTAGAATTTTTATTTTCTTTTTCTTGCCAAGTAATTTATTAGTTTTTATCCAACAGTAAAGATACTAATAATGTCAAATTCACTTGTTGATTGCCCTTTGAGTTGCAGGGTGCACTGAGCAGCTACAGGGGCTAGCTTCTCGACAACATACTACTAGCTTGTGGTAGCAACATTAAATAAAGGAGTTAGACCTAGATGTGGCCTCCCTGGTGAGAGAGTGTGCACTCACCATGTCAAGTCTCAAGTGTGGTGACTGAGACGTTCGTTGATCTATAATAAATGTAACCTTTAATATCAGTTCCATTGTTGATCATCTTTCTAGCTATAAGATATTAAGAATGGCTTTATTTTAAACCCCTGTTCTTTCTCCACAAGTATTGGATGTCTTATCATGTTTCAATTTTTTTCATTATTCAATGAAGGGAAGGAGAAGAAAATAAAAAACAAAACAAAATCTATGCACAAAAAAATAAAATATGTTTTAATGGTTTTTTCAGTTGGTTGCTATGTTTATGCTTCTCATTCTCAACATAAAAAAATTAGTCCCATATAGATGTTAAATCAAATATGAGTCACGGCAAATTTTGTACGTTGAGCTTTTATTTCAGAACAGAATGAGGAGAGAAAGAAAATGAGAAGGATAATCTAGGCAACAGATCTGGACATAATACATACATTGATGCATTACTAATATTCATATCTCTTATTTTGATTCTCTTTGCAATTCGTTTCCCAAAAAAAAACCATTTGTCTTTTTGGGTACAATTCCCATACATTAGTTGAATAAAAATTTATAGAGTGTAACTTATCTAACAATAAACAATCAAAAGACATTGTTTTTCATAGCTTTTTATAGGATAGAAGAAAACAGGGGAAAAATAAAGAAAATGAATAGAGAAAGTGGGGTAGTAGTTATTACAATATATTTTAATTTTAAAAAGAATTTAAATGTGTTCCATATAAAATTCTATACATAGCTACACGTAATTTGATAATTGTGTAACTCTTTTACATTGTCAATAGATTAAAATTAAATCTTTTTAAGGATTTAATTGTTCAATGTTACATTTATAACTCAATATTTTAAGAATTTAAAAGTTTTAGTTGAATCACACCCTCCTGTCATCTCTGATGTACTCTTAACAAATTTTTCTGCTTCTCAATGCATTTCTCTTTGTCTCCTAAAAAAAAACTCAATACTTATCATTAATTTATTCAAACAACATTAAAATACAGAAAAAGAGTAATTCATCAATAACATAAATAACAAATCCCACAACGAACAGATAATTAAATTTTGAACTTCTATGGAGTATTAAATTGATTAATGCATTTTTTTAGAGAACACACAACACAATTATTCTCAGAAGTTATATGATTGAGTTCTCGGTTCAAATTTATATTCTCCCTATATCCTTAACTAAAAAATTTAACTTTATCTAACAGATAAAATGAAAAAGTCTATATATTGAGTTATGTTAGTTTTAGACACATCAGTAGTATCTAATTTATATAATCCTATTTAAATTTTGTTAGACCCCTTTAAAAACTTTTTTTTCTAGAAGCTCCAAACTTCATTGCATTTTTTTTTGGTTACATGATTGTATAGACATTCAAACTTCTGACGGCTTATATACTACCTATGTCTCTTAGGACCAAACTATATCTAGTGGCTTCACGTCATTAATTTTATTTTATTTATTTTTACTTTGACTACAATTTCAAATTTAAACTTGAAACTTACAAATCCTAAAAATAATTTTAGTATCACTCGACCACAGGCGGAGCCGTTTGATCCACATGATTTCATATTAGTAGTATGCAAGCCAGTAGGCCCTATCTAGTGTACTATTTAATTATTGTGAAATTTATTGCCCGTTAGCTTTCTAATCCAAGGAAAGGGTGAAAATTTATTGGATGAATATAAAGCAATTTGTACAATGTTGTTGTCACCATTCAATTTTGTGGTTGTGAAAGATGCCGTATGTTCCTTCGTAATAAAGAAAAACCAAACATGATTTAACCCTTTGGATACAAGATAAGCCCCTACCACTGCAGCAAGAAGAGCACCCCGTATAATTGAAAGGAAAATTATATGTGCACAAACTCTTTGTCAGAAATCATACCTGAACTGTATTATTATAGCCGAATCTGCCTTCAAGTGGTTCCATCTATTTAAACCTTTTTCTATTGAATATATAATTTGTGTACAGTTTAAGCTTGCAAATTTTTGTTTGTGTATATATTACTACACTCAAATTGAAATGATATAGTCACTTTTAAATTGTTCTTGTTTTTGTTATATATGAATTTTTCGTTTTATTAAGCTATATATATTTACTTGTCGATTTCCACTTGCAGGGTGCAATGAGCAGTTTGAAGGGGTTACGCCTTATTAGTTCATATAGTGGCAAGAGAGAATAAAGAAACTGATCACATGCAACTGGCTCCACGTGAGGTTATACCATAGACTATAAATTAAAGTAAACTGGGGAATGGTCAATGGGAAATTTTGTTGGGAGAAGGGGGAAATTGTAATTGCTTTTAACTCTCGAATGATTATTAATTTTACACTTAATTAGATAAATTAGAGATACTCGTGGTATTAACCAAAAAAATTAAATGTTAATTTTCCCCAATGTATATATAAGAATGGCTTCCTTATCTAAATCCCTAATACTTTTTCCATGGATGTCATATAATGTTCTTTCATTTATTTTTTTTATATGACGGCATAATAGTTCAAAATTTTGACCTCCTACTAACTACTCAAACCCCTCACCACTTCTCTCATTATTTTTTTTAATCAAGTGTACAATAATTTTTATATGTATTTGCAAAAGTTATCATAATAGAATACTTATTTTATAATTTTATTTGCAAAAAAAAAAAAATGTGCACTTAAAATTTCTGCAACTGACGATTATTGATAATTCATGTTGAAAAGTCTAAAATACTTTGTACCGAAAGTAAGTCCCTCATAGTAGTATTCTGTAAAGTTTTAAGGGAAAGACTATTCTTTTTGGGTCATAATCATGTGAAGACTTTGGAATAATACGCTTTCAATGGTAAATTTAATTCAATCTGAAATGTAAAGAACTACAGATATTAAAGGTTCTTAAATTATTTTTCAAATATCGTTTTTGTCATTGATTTATTTTTTGTGTTATGTTAATTTTTGAATAATCACTTTACCCACCAAATTAGTCATCTGTAAACACCAAAAGTGACCATTAAAAGATTAATTTGACATGCAAAGTGATTATTTGAGAATTAAAAAGACACAAAAAATAAATCAATAACTAAAGTGATATTTGAAAAATAATTTAAGAACAAAAAATATATTTAATTATATCTATAGAGAATGTGACAAAATGGCCCCTATTACGTTCTAAAGCTCTTAAAAGCAGGGGTGGTCATTACATACAAAATGAGTATGATCAAACAGATTAAACCAAACTAAGTTACTGCATTGATTTTGTTTCATTTACTATTTTATTTGGTTAAATTTGATTTCAAAATGATATTTTATTGTTGGTTTAGTTCATAACTTGAAGAAATTCCCAGATGTATATTAGAAAATTTAGAAATCCAGTAAGTCTTTCACTCTGAACATCTCATTTCTCTCATCTTGACACTCTGTGTATGTACACCACAAAACACAAAACTATGGACTCGTCTCTATGCATGAATTTATATGTGGAACTTATATTATTAATTCTAGAAAAACGAGATAACCCGCTTTACAATAACATGCAAAATCTAAGCCTACAAAAAATTTTGAGTGAACCCATTTAAAATCAGATACTATCAAGTGTGTATCTGTAAAGTGGAATAACTAATGAGCAACTGACAGATATAAACTCTTAATTAGAAGAAACCACAAACACCATTATCAATTTTAATGAGTTAGGTGGGAAAGCCAACGATATATCAATTCCAGCTCAAAAATGTGGGTACATCCCCTCCATCAATCCTTGTCTCTCTCTCCCTAGCTTATGGGGCAATAAAGGACTTGGATATTGTAAGTTTTGGAACTAATTTCATGATTATGAAACAATTTCCATCAATACCTTAATTTTTAATTTTTTAATAATGTAGTATTTTGAAAAAAAAAAAAAAAAAGAGAGTTTAGGCCTTTGGTGCTGACATTTACCATATGTTGTCGGCACCAGCTAAGTGATGTCATTTGCCAAATAACATCACTTAGTTGCCATCGACATTTGGCAAATAGCGTCATCTAAAAGGTGTTGACATATGTCCAAATGTGTCACCATATACAATCTTGTATAGACTTGTGTTTCTTGATTAATAGGTTAGTCATGAATGGTACTTTTGAAAGAAAAATGCTTATTAAGTTAAACTTAAATTATACAATATGTGCTAATATGAAACGAATATAATAATAAACTAGCGAGTTTTAAGCATAAAGAAAAAAAAAATCATGAAATCACATGCATTTCACCATTTGACGTTAAAAAAATTTCGTAAATTTCCTGAGTATTTTACGAGTAATATGTGAATAGCATTTACTCCTTTAAAATAAATAGGTGCTTCCGCGGTGTGGTGGACAAAAAATTGCAGTACCCAATGCCTATGGGTGACCACAGTCCAAATCTATTAATCTAAGTTCATATGCTCATCTTCCTGTCCAAGGTCTTTGGACTAGGTATCACCACTCTCTTCGTGTGAAACCTAACCGCATATATGGATTTTAGAATACTAGTAAAAAGTTATTACAATAATCTTAAAATTTAATCTAAAATATTGTCTATCTTTAAATATAAATACATAATTAATTTAATAGATTTATCTAAACAAGTCAATGTTTGAATTTCAGTCCAGCGCTGACCTATAGGAATTTTCCCCTCAATAAATTAGGTAAATGTGGGAGTACACCTTTAACATCGCTTAAGAAGAGACTTAGTCTCTATACGTAAAAGTTGATCCAATAATATCTTAACTGTTAAAAAAATTAAACTAATATTTACAATCGTTTGTCTTTTTCATTGTTTATTCTAATTTTTTTTATTACTTAAGATATAACGATCTTGAATATCATCTAAATACAAGAAAAAAATTATCTCAAGTAAATGGGGCAGATCACGCAAATGATATGTGAGTCTAATGGCACCTCTTATAGTCTTGATAATTAGAGTGATTGATTTCACGATTTCTATTCTATTGTATACTCTCTTCCCCTTTCCATTAGTGCTTTGCGCTNCACGCAAATGATATGTGAGTCTAATAGCACCTCTTATAGTCTTGATAATTAGAGTGATTGATTTCATGATTTCTATTCCATTGTATACTCTCCTCCCCTTTCCATCAGTGGTTTGCGCTTCTATGTGACCAATTTTTTTTTCTTTGGGGATAATGATGTGCTTTTAAGTAACTAGAAAAAATGGGAGAGATAGTGAATTTCCAATCAAAAAAAAAATTGGGCGAGAGCACTGTGTGCTTTTTGGGAAATGATCCAAAGAGGATCAAAACCTAATATTAGCCTATTAACAATGTTAATTGAGCGAAGGCTCTTCAAAAAATTAATATTTTTTTGTTGGTCATTAAAAAGATAAATAATTTTTTTTAACTAGAGATATGGGGATGAAAATTCAAATGGAGACCTTAACCATTAACCCAAAGAGCTGTTCAGTTGAGAAACTATTTCTCCATAATGGAGCAAATATAGTCCACTGTGAATTTACGGGAAGAGATCCAGTCATGTTAACTTGAGTCATGTTACTTAGATCTAAGCCGTCTATTCCATTTAAGGTCATTTCAACCATTAAAACACATTAATATTTAATGGTTGAAATGAGCTTTAATGGAATGGACGGCTCAGATCTGAGCAACATGACTCAAGTGACATGACTGGATCCAAATCCGTGAATTTACCTTGAGAATTTGGCCACAACTTAATAACTTCCATACCCCACTCCGTTCTTTGCTGACAATTGTCTTGGTTCACATAGGTGAAACATTACAATAAATTTTTTGTTCTCTAATGAAAAATTCCAACAAAAATATTTTCGTTGGAATTTTTTAAGAAATTCTAATGGAAATTTCAATGGTAGACATTTTTAAAAAATTTCAATGGAAATTCTAACATAATTATGTTCCATTGGAATTCTATTTAGAAGGGAAGGATAATTTTTTTTCCAAATTTTAATAGAATATACTGTTGAAATTTTTTAAAATTTTTAATTTTTATTATTTTTAAAAAAAAATTATGTGAAACGCACAGTTTCACTAATGCATTCAAATTTTTTAAAATTTTTCTTGAATTTCAGTGGAATTTTTTCATTGGAATTCAAAAATTCAAATACATTCAAGCTCTCCCTCTTTCTCTCTCACTTATCACTTCTTCTTCACCCAAATTACTCTTCTCTCTTCCTCTCCCCTTCCAATCCTCCATTTTCAACAGCATTGTCTATTTTTCAGTGAATTTTCGGCGTCATTCTTCCATTTGCGATGTGTGGGTTAAGCTTTCATTCCTTAGGCAAGTTTTTCAATTATCCAAAACCTAAATCCCTTTTCTCCCTTCTCACTTTGATTTAGATTTTTTTTTGTTGTTATAATTGGTGGATTGAAGTTAAAATGACATTTAGAAGTAGTTAGATTGCATAATTACAAATTTGATGCATGATTAGTTGTTTAATTTAGGGTTTAAATTGAGTCCAAAAATGAGATGGCCAAATTACCAATGTGTGAATTTTATTTTGTTAAATTTGTTTAGGGATTTTGATGTATGTTTGAAGTTATTTTATGATTTTTCGTATTTTTTATGAAATATGGAATTTTTTTACTATTAGAGTAATTATCTCCAAATTTAAAAATAGAAAAATTGATAATGTAAATTTTTTTTAGTTGAATTTCTTTAGGGCTTTTAATGTATTGGTGGTTTGAAGTTGTTTTATGATTTTTAGGTATTTTTTTGATGGAATATGAAATTTTTTTACTATTAAGGTAATTATGTCTGAATTTAAAAATAAAAAAAATGGATAGTGTAAATATTTTTTTTAGTTGAATTTCTTTAAGGCTTTTGATGTATGGGTGATTTGAAGTTGTTTTATGATTTTTAGATATTTTTTTTACAAAATATGAAATTACTTATGCTATTGCTCAATTTATACATTTTTTGGACATGAAAATGTTACTTCTTTTTTCAACTATATGCTCTGGAATTCTTTCTAATATTTTCTTCTAAATGCTTTTTGTAGGTTAGAGAAAAATGAGCTACAAAGCATACCTTTGAAGATATATTGTACATCTAATTTGGTTGAATATGTTGAAGACTAATTATGTAGAGAATAAACTTGGTGTAATAATTTGAGATTTAAACTTTTGTACTTAATNAAAAAAAAAAAAAAAAAAAAAAAAAAAAAAAAAAAAAAAAAAAAAAAAAAAAAAAAAAAAAAAAAAAAAAAAAAAAAAAAAAACTTAGAAAATTCCAATAGAATATTTCGTTGGAATTTTTTTTATATAACCAAATTTCAGCGGTAAAATTCCGTTGGAATTACTGTTTCCTTAGAATTTCCGTTGAAATTTTGTAATTCCAACGGCTGTTTCTCCAATAATCCAATTTTTGTTGAATTCAAAATTCTAACGGAAAAATGTTGTTGGAATCTAGGAATTTTCTTGTAGTAAAAATGGAGAGAATAATTTAGGAAGAAATCATTTGAAAAATATAAGAATAATAATAATATATGTTGAATACATTTTTATAAGATAATATATTAATGTATGGTTGCTCATCGACTTGCTTGTTGGTCTCAACAACTCGATGATGTAAAGGTTTGGGTTGAGGCTCACTCTCCTTTCATCTCTGATGTACTATTAGCAAATTTTTTTTACTTTTTAATGCATTTCTCTTTTTCCCCTAAAAGAAAGATAATATATTAATATTAATGTATGTATTATATCTAGATTTATGTGTTTTTCAAACGAAACTTAACTTACACTTTATTGTTGCTAAAGTTAGGTACTTTTTTTATAATATGAAGTTAGGTATCTTTGATTGACATGAAAATAAAAATAAGTGTATTAGAAAATCCTGATTGATCTTCAACGTTCACCTAATAACTTAAATGTTATGAACAATTAAATCTAATTAAGAACAACAAATCAATCGCATAAAAAAAAATAGGACATGAGATGGTTTGATTTTAATGTAAAACCTACCTTCATGAATAGTAAAAAGAAGAAACAATTCACTATGAATAACAAGATTACAAGAGTAAGTTTTTTCTCTCACCCTAATTCATGTTAGATATAGAAGTTAAAATCATTCTTAGGATTTCACTTAAAAGTTTAAGCTTTTGGGTTAAATCGGTTCTTTAACATGATATCAAAGTCTCTTTAACCAAGTAGTCAAGAGATTGAATCTTTTTATCCCATTTTCTCAATTAAATTAAAATTTTAGCACAAGATATAAGTGAATTTGTGTTTTGTCCACACTTCAAGTCCAAATGATTTTGGCGTGTGGGGGCATATTAGATATAAAATTATTATTAAGCTTTCACATATTACCCTTTTGGGTTGAATAAGTTGTTGACAATTCCCAAATCCCAATGGCACTTGATTTCTCTAGCTTAAGGTTACATAGCTCTACAGTATATAGAGTAGTGAAAATCTGGGTTGAGTAACTTTCTCCAGCTAGGTTAAAATTCATGACACCTCAACGTTAAGCCTATGAAATTTCTTCTAGGTTTTTTTCTATGACATCATAATCTCTTTTGATTTCATAAAAGAAAGATATACATAAATGAAACTTAAGAAATTCTGATTTAGATTAGATAGCACCAAGAAAGAAAAATCATGAAATTGGATACAGCTAGTGCTGACTCAAACAAAAACTATGGGCAAATGGGCCACTAACTACACTTTTAGCCTCCTATTTCTAGCTCTAAGCTTTGTTTTTTGTCAAACTTGATGCATTACAATTTGTGGAAAACTCAATCCCGTTCTGGAAAACTGGTGTATATCAAAATATCAGTGCCATTACTCACTTACTCAGTAAAATAGCAGTGATTTCCAGTTTCGTACATTGCTTCGTTGAGAAGTCTTTCTCGTTTACTATATAGGGTCATTAATGGTTGGCTCTGGCTTCTTCTGCGTAAGACATGGCATTTAACTCGCCCAACCACAACCCATTATGACAGTAAATTAAAGCCAACTACCCAATTACTAACACCAAACATGCTCGTGCACGTGCTAGCCACATGATCTTGTACTTATCCCCATGACATGCTCCCTTTATAAATACGTACGAGACCATGAAAGTGTCCTAAAAGTTACAACAGCAAATCTTAGGCTACCATCTTGCACGAGTTGCCTCATGGCTAAGTCTCTTGTGATTAGTTTCCTTTGCATGGTGCTTGTGTGCTTGGCTCTTGGTGCACCCAAGGCCAAAGCAGCGGTAACTTGTGGTCAGGTGGTGAACTCTTTGACACCATGTGTTACCTACGTAGCCAGTGGTGGGAATCTGCCAGCAGAATGCTGCAATGGGATCAGGTCCCTCTATGGAATGGCTCAGACCACCCAAGATCGCAGGACCGTTTGCAACTGCATCAAAAATGCTGTTAATGGTGTCCCTTACTCTGGTTTCAACATTGGCCTTGCTGCTGGCCTTCCTAAGAAGTGTGGGGTCAACATTCCTTACCAGATCAGCCCCTCTACTGACTGTTCCAGGTATATATTCTAACTCTCTTTACTCCATGCTTGCAAAAATGGCAACTTTATAATCTAATGCATAACAGAATGTAGAGTAACGTTAACTTGAGTTTAACTGAACACACTTCAACTTTTTCACGCTAGACTCAAGTAGTATTATTCTAAACTATATACTAATTCTAATACTATCCCTCGTATCATGGAGCTTTTTATATCTGATGTGCTCTTGTGTGTTGATGCAGGGTGCAGTAAGGTAGATAAAGCAATAACTAACAAGAAGAGGAACGTAGACACGTGTTGATGTGTGTGAATAAGTGGCCACATATTCCACAAGTGTACCAAGACAAGGAAATGCTTCTTTGAAGCATCTACTGGTCTTCTTGTACGTCTGTGCAAGTTATGTTGGTGCTGTTTCTGTCAATTTGTTATTGGCATTAGAAGAGTACAAGAGTGGGTGTGAAAGCAGTTGTTATCTCTAATTATGTGTTGGGAATGAATTTTGAGAATGTTATTAGAGTTTTAATTGCATGTACCCCTCAAGTCACCTAGACTATTTCTGTGTTCCCTTGACTGACAAGTACTTTCAAAAACATAAGGCCTCAACGCAAAATTAAGAAGATGAATGATGAGATTTACAGAAGACTCACCATCAGACACCAGTTCAACAAGAATGAAGAAAGACAGTTCCAATCCAATGTCACATAATCACTCACTACTGTCCCTCAGAGTCATGAAAATAATAAAAGAAATAAATTCAATGCCCATTAGGATTTTAATACCAGATTGTGTTTGCAGGACTACATCAGCAATCTGACTTATAGTATGCAATAAGCTGAAAGTAAATAAAGTATAAGATGCTTCAAACTCAATCCTGAACATAAATTACACTAAGTTTTTCTTAACAACATCCAATATACATTCTACTACCTAAATTATGTTTCCCCAAAGAACATTATAATTGCTCACTTAATTTGGTGGCAGCAGCAAGGTCTTTGAGGATATTAAGCAGCAATAAAACTGAAGGCAATTACAAGGGTTAAGTATACAATAGAGGTATTGATACTTGTTAACATCAAAGGAGTGGAGGAAGGAGAACCAAAAACAACACTTGTTAACATCAAAGGAGTGGAGGAAGGAGAACCAAAAACAACGTTCTCTTAAGGCTTTTAGTACAGAGTGAGGGAAGGAAGAAGCATGTTACAGCATATAAATTACTCTCTCTTTATCTAGTAAAGAGGTAATGTTTATTCAGTTGTAAATGTATCCACATCCGAAATAAGTCTGTCCATTTGGGTCAAAAAGTTGTTTACTGACAGTCTTAGAACTCGATTTTCTTCTCTCAAGTCGTCTAGCTCTTTCTTCAATTCTGTGTTTTGTCCTTCAAGTTGTGAATTTAATGAAATCTGGTTTTGTAGAAGTCCATTTTCCTCCTTTATTTGGGCCACTTTCTTCATCAATTCAACATTTTCCACTTCTAACATGGAAATTCTCTTTCTTAAATCAGCCTGCTCTTTCTTCAACTCTGCATTCTGCCCTTCAACTTCAAGTTGTGAACTCAATAAAATCTGGTTTTGTAGATGTCCATTTTCCTCCCTTCTTAGGCCCATTTTCTTCTTCAGTCTAACATTTTCCTCTTCTAACATGGAAATTCTCTTTCTTAAGTCATCTTGCTAACCAAAGAAAATAAAGCTTTTTATGAGATGAAATAACAATCAAGGATATATATAATCTCACATCACAAGACTAAAAAATATGAAAGAAAAAGAAACTCACATCAGAAATGCTCAACTTTGGGGGAGTTTCCTCCACTATGAGGTTTTCTAAATTGACCTTGTCCTCCCTATGTGCCTCATCACAAATGCTCAACTTTGTAGGAGTGTCCTCCACAATCTGGTTTTCCAAATTGAGCTCATCCTCTCTATGTATTTCACTAGAGGTACTAAGTTGTAGTACTGAATCTACACCAGGAGCCTGCTGATATCTAATTCTTGATCAATAATGAGAAATAACAATCATGTTCATGCATAAGGATTGAAATAGAAGATCCAAACTATTAGAAGATAGGTTTATTGCAAACTTCAAATAAGAAAAATTCACATGAACAACTCATACTACAATCAATGGCTCCAATGGACTTCTACCATCAAATAAATCTTCATTAATCAAATGAATTATGAGAAAATAAAATCAATAAAATGTAACTCACGTTGATTGGTGTGCATGTTGAACAGTGATCTGCACTTTGAGGTTCCTTCTTGTCATCCTGCATCTTCAATACCTCTTTGATAATGTCTATTTCTGACTCTTCGGGAGTTGGTTGAATTGTCCAAATTACCTTTCACACATAAATAGTAAAGGAATCAAAACCCAACCCAGTTCTTCTTTTTCTTTTTGACAGCTTTATGAGGGACTTAGTGTGAAAAATAGTGCAAACAGCCAATTGAAAAGTTAGTTCAGTTCTAAAAATAAATAATTTCTTGACAGAACAATTTAGAAGTGCTTGTCAATACACAAAAAATAACAATTTAAGGGAAAAGAAATTAAACAATCAAAACATTCAAGTCAAGGGAGATTGGTAAATACATTTTGCAATGATCTTTCATTTAATATACTCATTCAAATTTACAAAATCACCCTATTTTTCTTTGTGAATAAATCTACCAAAATGGGATTTTGGGAAAAGAAAAGTTGGATACCAAAGAGGCGAATCGACTTTCTCTATTAGTATAGATAATAGCTTTCTCTGAAGCATCCTCAATATCTGAAATGAAAATCTTTTCAATACATGTTAAATTAAGGAGTGAACATAGCAAAAGACTTCATAGTGGCTGAAGGTAGCAATGTTTTTTTTCCCCACCTTCCATGTTGAACAGGAAGACAAAAGCATTAAGAATAAAATCAATAGATTAAGTTACCTGATCATCATTCAGGTCCTTAAATCTTAAAGCAAACCATTGTCTTTGACGAGATTTACTATTATCCCATCGACATACGCGAGGAAAGGTCAAATTGTGGTCTTGTAAACCAGGCCGAGCAATGTCAAAATGTTCATAAGACCATGTCTGTTCACAATAAAACAATAAGATACAACTTAGAAAACAGGAGTTTATTTTACATATACAGTTTCAGCACTTCTCATCCGTCTAAAGGAAGATTTGTAGTCTTGTAAGAGATGAGTTTAGAGCTTTTCTACATCATTTCATTTCTGAGACACTTTATATAGCTCTTTAGTTACAAGCAATCCAAATATGAAGAAAACAAACTTGTAATAGTAAAACCAAGAAATGAGAGAGTACTTTAAATGTATGAAAGTAAAATACCTATAGCCATCATATATATAAAAGAAAGTTGTGATATGCTGAAACTTACTTGAAGAAATATAAGACAACCACCCACATATTGCACATTATTTTCTTTTCTCTTGCTCAACCACTGGGATAAATCGTCAATAACAGCTGCACCCCAGGCAAATTGACAAACATCTTCCAAATTTCTGAGAAATGACAAATAACGAGTGTCTACTTTTCCATTTGAATTAGGAAAAAGAAAGCTCCCAAGAGTATACAGTAAAAATGCCCTGATAAAATCCTCACTGACAGTTTCTCCAAGGGAATCAAGTCTACTTTCAACAGAAGCTATTGTAACCTTCCTCTTCAATATGGTTGCCCCATACTCCTCTTCCAAATCAGAAAAAGGCTCATCATCTTTCAAGAGCACAGGATTTCCCACTACTCGTAACCCCAAAATTAGTGCAACATCTAACAGCTCCATTGAAATATCACCAGAATCAAGTATGAAAGCTCGCTTCTCACAGCTCCATCTTTCCATCAGCTCAGCTAACAGATTTCTACTCAGTGAATGATTGGGAACTAATAACAAATTGCCAAAACCCAATTTGGCTATCACAGATCTTTGTTCATTTGTAAGTTGTTGAACCCGCTTCACATATGATGTCAATGAATATCTAGTACTGAAACTTTTCACCTAAGAAGACACAATGTAGGAACAAGCTATGAGACATACAATGAAGCAGCATTTTCAGAGTAGCTTTACCATCTGTCATTATCATGAATCAGGTAACACTGTGATTAAGAATCTTTTTAGATTTATTTTTTCCCCAAAAACATGTAATTACTTAATTTTAAAATTTAGCACAGGAGACAGTGAGCCAAAACAACATTAAGCTGCCTCAAACAAAGGAGGCGTGCCCAACACAGACTTTTGCACATAGAAGAGTTTCCCATAGTTCTCTACTAAACGCAATCAACCCCACATCCCAACAAAGCACCAGCACAAGATCAAAAGCTCTCTCCTTTCAGCATTTAGTACCTCGAATTAAAGCAAGTAGAGCTGCTGACACCTTTCATGGAGAAACCCCTTTTTGTAAATAAAATCTCTACACACAATTAAATATAAAATTCAATTGGGTATTGGAAATTGACGGGCATACAATTGCAATCCAACACATTTTTCCCTTTAAATTACTCAAAGACGGCACAAAAAGAAGAAAGAATAACAGAGAAAAAAAATTAAAAAAAAAAAACCTAAAATAATACATAAATATTATCTTCTCAAAATTCTCAACCCTCAAGTATGCATCGTTACTATGCCGTTTGGGATATGTTCTTCAAATTTCTCGTTTTCTTTCTCATTTTCTTCAAATTTCAAATATGGGTTTGAATTTACAGGGTCGTATAACACTAAACATGACCCAGTGAGGGAGGAATCTCCATCCATTTTACAACAACATGAATTAAGTAAGTGAAGAAATTGGAATCAAATTGTGGGTTTTTCTGGGCATGGCATTTTTATCAACCATGAATGAATGAATAAAATACAAGGGAAATTGGAAGAGGGAAAAAGAAAGTACCGGGTCTCGCACTTCTGCGAGTGCCAAACCAGTGGAAGATCTTCTGGTGGATTTCCTCATTGGAGATTAGTGCTCTGATTCTGATCTTATGGAGAAAAATTGAAACTTGAAAAAACCCAATAAGTTAACAGAACAGAGTCAGATAAGAAAGAGAGTGAAGCCTGTAAAACTTGCCAGAGAAGCCTCTCTTCGAAATGGGATGACGTGTCCCGCGAATGGAAAAATAGCGCCAAACAGATCAAACTGGCTCCAATCCTGGCTGTGTCGCGGGTCCACAGTATATATCTGTTCTGAGGAAAGATAAATGAGCTGTAGTTAATTTTAAAAAAAAAAATACAAAAAATTTAATTNAAAAAAATTAATTGAATTTAGATGGATTTAGAAAAAATCCCTTGTTGTTATATGTGCAGATATAAAGAAGATTTGTATTTGTAACTATACAAATATTACTACTAGTTGAGGAAAATACTCGAAATTAGGAGTAGTGTTATTTACACATATACAAATATACAATTTCTCTAAATATACTTACAAACATAATTTGAATTTAATTAGATATATATTGAAACCACTTAAACTTTTATTTTTTGTATAGTTTATATTTTTTACACATTTATATTAGGTGTCCAATACAAATGTCATTTCTCAATACCAAGATATTTCAAATTAATAAATAATTGTCGCACATTAAATATTGAGGTTTAGAAAATTTAAACCATATAAAAAGTGTTTAAGTGGGTCTAATTAAATTCAAATACTTTTATATATCTTTTTAGCACATAGATAGAAGGGAGCACATAACTTAAATATGAAAATATGAGGTGATTAAGCCTTAAGGCTATGAGGCAATACCAATGCACTAAAGCATCTTCTTCAATACTACCATATTATAGGTATAGAGAAGGTATAAATTTGCATGTGTAAATTGAACTAACACTACTCTTTCTAATTTTAATGGCACAACTGTTATCTCTTTCTTTTATCTCTTATTTTAAGGAATAAGATAAGATTTATGTAGCATGGGTACGGATACAGATATGAAACGTCAATACAACATTTTTGTAAAAATATAAGTACGGATATGCTACGTCATATATATATATATATATATCAAATAGAATAAAAAATCTTAAAATTCTTCAAATATTAAAAATATTAACCATTAATCCTTAACAAATAAGTAACAACTAACAAGTATTAACTAAAAGTACAAATCATCAATCAAGTATTAATAAGTAGTGCTATGAATTCTGATTTTGGGAGAAGAAGAAAGGATTCAGCTCCAAGCAAAACAGTGTCGTTCAGCTAAGTTGGATTTTTGCCCCAGCCAAAATGGCGTTGTTTCTGTGTGATCGGTCCTTCAACAAGCCAAAACGTCGTTGTTTTGTATGAATGGCAGCCAGCAGCCTCTTTTGTATGTGTTTCATGGACATTTGATGCATTTCACGTTTCAGAAGCGTACCTGAAACAGGTATGTCCCAAAAAGTGCCATTTCAATGCATTATAGGATAAGATATACATCATGTAGCATGTCTTGACTTTAAAATGAGATAGTCTCCTTTAACCTAAACTTTTAAATAGCAAAAAAGATAAGATATACATCATTCCTACTTTATACATTTTCATGTTAGAATCTATATTAGTTTCCAACACTAAACAAGGCCTCTCGAGTTTCTAATTATTCAATCAAGTACTTCCACCTATTTCTTTATAAAAAGTTTTGGACCTTAATTAACTATGCAATGAATACAATTATTAACAAAATTTGTATGTTAGATTAAAAAAATTAATTTTGATTCACTAATATTATAAAAGAGTTTTATACAACTATTGAGCCATGTGCTACGATATATTAAAAAAAAAAAAAATTGTTAAAATTATTTATTGTTAATAATAATGTACACTTTTTTATTTAGTAATGATATATAAAATTTTAAATTGATGATAAATAGAATTTAAACTCATTTAAAAATTAATGAATTTATTCAATTAAAAAAGACAAAATATACATCTAAGTGAATGAAGCGGTGTAACTAGAATGACCCTATTGGCTAAATGTATGATTAGAATAATTAAAAGCTTAAATAGGGTATGATTTAACATTGATTAAATTTAAAACATTGTCTATATACTTACAAGGGGGACGAAATTAGACAGAATGATCATTAGAGAATTTTTTTTTTTTAAATTCCCCTTTAGAATCTTTGAGCAAATAAGAGCCATAAAATCTGTCATGACATCTAAGTAAACATACTCCAAAAAAAATTGAGCAATTTTTATAGCTTGGTTCCCTTCATGAAAGATGTGAAACAAAGTTACTTGAGATATTTTCTCTATGAGCCATTTGTCAAGCTATGATCACAAGTCAAAGGGGTAAAAAAAAGTGTGATATGGTAGGTTTCAGTTATACCACATATCATTAGTTGCCTTTTTTTTTTTTTTTCTACTACAATATTATCATGAACATGGTTTGGTGAAAAGTGGTCCCTAAACTAAATTTTAAAAGACATTTGCAAATTGAAATCTAGTATCTGATTTCAAGTTTTCAACCTAATCATAAGAAAGATATTATGGTTTAACCAAAACATGCAAGTCCTATGAAAATAGAGTCATACTTTCTTATATATGAACCCTACATCTCTCTTAAATAAAGAAAGAGTCTAAAAGCAAAAACATATTTAAACAAAGTCAATCAAAAACATGTACACTATCAGGTAGTAAATAGAATCTTGGGCATGTGTCTTTAGCTGTGGTCAAGGATTTGAAGTCTAATGAAAACGCTGTTAAAATTGAAAAAATCATAATTATTCTAACCCACAAATAAAATTTATCTTATGTCCAATTAAATAAAGAGTTATGAAGTTAGAATGAGATAGAAAGGTCATTATTTTCATATGAAAATTATTTAATAAAAAAATCACATAAATAAAAAGAATCATCAAGATTAGGAGGAAGGTAAGAAAATAATACATTGAAATTGAGAGGGTAGCCCTATTAGTTTAGATAAACAGTTCCATTAATTTATTGTTATGGTAGTTGATTGATTAAAGCTAAGACGTGTAAAGTGCATGTGATGTGATTGTAATTTGTTCCAACAAAACAGCAAATGTCATATGTTGTACGCTAATTACAATAGTTGGAGTGGTTCGGAATTGGCGTTAGCAGAACATGACTCTGATTTGAGGGTCCACCTGCTCCAACTCAAGTGTCAGAGACTCAGAAGCTTCAAATCCAAATCCAAATCCAAATCCAAATCCATGACCATGAGACCATTTTCTAGGTCGGTTTTGCATAGAAATCCCCTGACCCAAAAGGTGTTTCAATGCTTGTCACCTTCTCTTCCATGACTTTATCACATCATTTGCATGACATTACTTAACAAATACCAAGTTTTTTTTTTCCTTTTTGTTAGGGTAAATAAAGAAAAGAAATACTTAATTGTAATTTTAGTCTCCATGAAACTTTTTAGGTTTTATATTATTACAAAATGAACAAAATAGTCAAAATGTAGCACAAAAAAATTATTTTTATTCTAAAACCCTCATTGTTAATATTGCAATTAAGCCCTCATTAAAAGTTTAGGGGTTTATATATATATTAAAAAAAAAAACTTAATATTGCAATTAAGCCTTCTCACATTCATCTATCAACTCCCATTTGCCCCTCTCACTCCAGATTCAGATCTAACCCCTTCCTTGTTTAATCCCAAATGTGCTTCAACTATAACCTCCTTTCTTAGCTCCTTGTAAATTCCCCTGCTTTCTCATTCATAGTAGTAAATCCAGAGAGTTTTGAACCCAAATTCGAAACCCCTTTACATGTTTTTCGCTGTTTTTCTAACCAGCATTCAAAATCTGCAATAATTACCTTCTAAAAATAGCAACTTTGGGGTGATTTCTCACAATTGAACTTCTTCCTTGCATACCCAAAATTTGCTGAGCCCAGAATTTGCTTATTATCTATAAAGGGTCGCTGAATTTGCCAACATCAATGGCAGAACCACCAAGAAAACCAATCCTCCAAAAACCACCGGGTTACAAAGACCCATCCGTGTCAGGCCAACCAGTGAAATCACCGATTTGAAAACCAATTCTCCCACCTTCCTTCCAGTCCAAAAAGACAAGGGAAGCTGTCGTGGAAATTGTTGTTAAAAAATAAGGATGAAAGAAATTGTCTTTTTCAAAAAAGAAAATCTTCCCTCTTCTTTTTGGGAGAGAAAGTGTCTTTTCACTGAATAGTCCCCTAAAACAATCCATCAAAAGAGACAACACTATATCAGTTTGGTTGACGTAATAATAAGATGCTTATTGCAGATACTGAAGAGGAAAAAGAAAAGGAAGGTAGAGATATTTTGCAGGTTGTGTTTTTTTCTTTTTGTTTTCATTCCCTAATACTTATCTGCCAAGTATGATGTCCAAAGTAAAGGGGAGCGAAATGACACAGTGGCAACTAAATTTCCACTATTGCTTTAACTCTGAAAGTTACATGCATACCATGAGACTAATCCATTTGGTAGTGGTCCATACCTCTCCCTACTTGCTTGGCCATTATACAGCCGTTAAAATCAAAGGTATTAGCAATGGATTTGGTACCAAACAGATAAAGAATTCAAAGGATCTTAATGATGATTAGGTAAGCAAACCAGCCATTGATTAATACCCTTCCTTCTTTCCACTTTAACCATTTGCATCTATGCTTTTTATGTCTCTGCGTCAGTCGGTTGGTATGGTATTTCCTGAGACTAGACTTGACCCCTTTAAGGACACAACCACTTGCTATAAATTTCCCTTTACAGTTTACACCCTTTATGCACCCACCACCGATCTCATCCCTCTGTTTTGTGGACAAGAAAGAAACTTCTTGATTATATTCCTAGGTCACCAGTGACCATGCAGTATAGCAAACAGAGACACAATCGCAGGTAAAAGTGCTGCAATTCTCTCTGTTTTCCTAATATCTCAATCATCTTTATCATTGTTGCTCAGTTTTGGTTCCATGGGGAGATTATTTAAGAATCCCAGATAGTGAGATAGGACCATTTTTTATTATGAAGCTGGGAATCAAGTAGCAGAATGGTCCCCAATTTGGATAACAGCTTGTCACAAAAGCGATTTCGCTCACTATATCCTTTCCTTATCCAATACAAGAAAAAAAGTTTTTTAAAAAAGGATGCCTCTCACCTTGTTCTGTGTCCTTTTCTAGTCGAAATCTTCACAGCAGTATAATAGCTGAAAAACCAGAGAATAAGTACTAGCCCTTCTCTCTACCACTTAATTTCTTGCCTGCAAAGTTCAGACACAAGAAAACCCATTAAAATTCTTAGTAGAAAGGCGAGATTTTTTACTCCTTTTGTGGGGTTGGTGACTCATGCGATGCAGCCCATTATGGCCAATATGCATCGGCGTCTTCTTGACAAGGAGCTAAGCATGGCACCCGCGGCAGATAGAAACAAGACGGGTGATTCGTTCATAAGCGACGCCAACTTTGACACAAACATGGTGATCATTTTGGCAGCTCTATTATGTGCATTAATATGTGCTCTTGGGTTGAACTCAATTGTGCGCTGTGCTCTGAGTTGTAGACGTAGATTTTCCAGTGAGACACCACATCAAACAGCTGCTAGGCTTGCTGCTAAGGGCCTAAAGAAGCGAGATTTGAGTCAGATTCCGGTGGCAGTATACGGCTCCGGCGTGAATATTCCGGCGACGGAGTGCACGATTTGTCTTGGTGAGTTTGAGAAGGGAGACAAGGTGCGAATGCTGCCAAAATGCAATCACGGGTTCCACGTGAGGTGCATAGACACATGGCTCATGTCACATTCTTCTTGCCCAAATTGTCGCCATTCATTGCTTGACCAACCAGCAAATTCGAATACAAATCATGCGGTCGCCGGAGCCCGGCCGCCGGAAGATGGGTCCGGCCGACAAGGTGACGTTATTGTGGTGGTCACCGGGGGAAGTTGAATGTGCTGTACGTTTTAGAAATGTTCTACAAGTTTTGTTGGTGAAAGCTGAAAGGTCAGGAATTTAATTCTTGTAGAAGTTAATAGTGGTGTAGTTTCTGACAGCCATCTATGCATGGGAAAATGGTGTTGGCTGATTGAAAGAAAGAACTGTATTAGAAAATCCAAGGCCATTAGACAATTTCAATTCAATCAATCTAATGCTACGGGAGATCAGACTTTCTTTATTTTCTTGTTATAGTTCTTTTTGGATTAAATTGCAAGTCACTAGCTATTAGCTTGTAACGAGTAAATATCTCTTTTTTGGTGACACAAATTTAGGAACTGGCGGATAAGTAAGCTATATCAGGCAACACTAGGCAACACTCATATGAAATGTCTTATTAATAAATTTTTACGACTTCAATTCTAAGGGATTTGAATCTGATCATGTGACATAAGTTATATTACAAATATTTGAGTCGTATATTTCATTAAAACTCATATGAATCATTAAAGCATATTTAACTCTAATGGTTCAGATAAGTTTTAATGGAATGTACAACTCATATTTTTGTAACATGACTCATATCACATAATTGAATATGTGTCCAATTCTAAGCCATTGATCGATGAAGTTTTTCATCGCTAAACTTAGCGCCTATTGCTTATAAAGGATAAATATACAATTCCAAGAAAAATTAAATGGCAAATAATATATTAGATTATAAATTTATCTATATATATATATATATATATATATATATATATATACTTTTACATTGAGAAAAACAAACACTAAGTCTCATATAAAATAAGTATAGTAATATTAAGGGATAAATTCTACAATTAAGAGACCATGAAGTTTGAATTTAAGGACCCGTATGTGGGTTTAATGATATCTCATGTGCTATTTGGTCATAAAAATTAGAGTAAACTTACAATTTGGTCCTTGAAAGATTAAGGTTCGAACAATTTGGTCCTCCAAAGATGTATAACTACAATTTAGTCCCTAAAAGATTAGACATTCATATCATTTTGGTCCTTCGTTAGTATAGTCTGTTAATTGGTTACGGAAGTAATGATGTGACATCATTAAGTGTACATGTGGCACGTTAGTGACTGAAGTGGCATTTCCATTTGTCATGTAGGCAGCTGAGCTGGATAATCAACAAAACACCAAGCGAACGATGCCGTTTTGCTCATTCACTTCTAGCTTTGTCTCCCTGCACTTGCTGAACTATAGCTTGAACCCTAACTTCACTGAACTTCATCTCTCACTGAACTTCATCTTCACTGAACGGTGCCTAGCTGAGCCACCAAACCCATTGAAGTCCGACAATAAAACAACTCTTTTTTGGTCGATATTAATAAAACAACTTTAATTGGACATTATTGGAGAGTACGAGTATCCGAGTATGGTCTAATCTTTGTTTCCTTCACTTTCTCTGGAAACCTTTTTCTACGACAGAGGCAGTGATCAGCTTCATTCCCATATCCATTTACCCCTCTTCGTTTCCGTCATTGGAGCGGTGAATATTGAATAATCCTTCTCTTGCTCAATGGCGCCTATAAAGAAATCAAAAAAGAGTAAAAAGGGGAACCAAGAAATTGAAGATATCCAAACAGGTGAGCATGGTTCCTATAGAACCCAAAGCCGGTGACACTGATTGGTGGGATTGTTTCTGGCAGAAAAACTCGGTAACCCCAGGTAAATTATTTTTCTCTCTTAACCCAAAGTTTAAATAATTTTCGTTACTTTCAATTTGTAAACTGTCAATAATCTCGCCGTTTAAATTTTTTTTTTGCTTATGTTTGTCCAAATCATTTTTTTTTCTATTATTATTATTGTTATGTCTGTTCTGTTGTTCTGGAACTCTTAATGGAATTGCTTCTATAATATTATCACAGGGTGATATGTTTTATTAATTAGTGTTGAAATCATAAATTGGCAGTAGCCTCCTTTCTAGAATCCTAGTTGATAAGCATCAGTTCTATGATTTGATTCCTACTTTGAGTAACAATTGAACAGAGAAGAACTGGAAATTTGCAAGATAGCTTCACTGGTTTGGCAGGGAGTTAAAGGAGAGAGAAGAGGGCTCTTGTGGTTCGTCAGACTTCGATGGGTTTGGTGGCTCAGCTGGGCACCGTTAAGTGAAGATGAAGTTCAGTGAGAGATGAGGTTTAGTGAAGTTAGGGTTCAAGCTGCAGTTCAGCAAGTGCAGGGAGACAAAGCTTGAAGTGAATGAGCAAAACGGCACCGTTCGCTTAATGTTTTGTTGATTATCCAGCTCAGCTGCCTACATGGCAAATGGAAATGCCACTTCAGTCACTAACGTGTCATATGTACATTTAACGGTGCCACGTCATCACTTCTGTAACCACTTAACATACTACACTAATAGAGGACCAAAATGATATGGATGTCTAATATTTCAGGGACTAAACTGTAGTTATGCATCTTTGGATGACCAAATTGTCCTAACCCTAATCTTTCAAGGACCAAATTGTAGGTTTGCTCTAAAAATTAAAATATTGACGTTAAAAGTTTGGGGATTTTATGGTATTACCGTATTATATGTGTATGTCATTTTATATTGATGTGACAAATGTATATAATTTTTATATTTTATTTAATATAAAATAAATTTATCTTATTTTTTTAAATAAATTTAAAAACAGTTAATTTGTATACATGTCATTCACATATTGACTATTCTTATGTAGTATGACATACAATAAAGTATCTAAGAAACCTAATTAAAAGTTTTATTTTTGTTACGAGCTTTTGTTTTCTTTTTTTTAATGTATTACACTCTTTTGTAATAAAAATATATATATGAGAAAGTTTTCAACTTTAAAGATTTTTTTTTGGTTAAGTGGGAGTTACACTTACATAAAAGAGATAGTTGATATTCCTCATAATTTGACACAATTCTCAATGATATTTGAATTTGAAATTTCGAACGCGAACCATTTATTAGTCAACTGCTATAGTGTTTTGTGACAAATAATAGCAGGGAACGCCTTATTAAGATTTACATGACTGGTAAAGCAATCAATTCAGGTGGCTTTTGTTGCGTAAAATAACTCATTGGAAGCACTTTTCATATTGACTTAATTATCCTTTAATACATTAAGCAATGAAACTAATTCATTTATTGGAGTTTAGTATTATGGTTGGAGATTTTTTTTTTTTTTTTACTTTAGATTACGACTCTGAATTTGAACACAGAACTCGTAAGTTTTGAAGACGATCTCAGTATCACTTTAACCACATGCAATTTTGTATGGTTGGAGATATTTATTGTTTAGAAAAGCAAATGCATTAAACAAGTTAATCCAAGTCCATGCAAGCCACAAACAGTCGCAGTCTTCTTTTTAAAGAAGGAAGCACAGGAAGATACATAACGTCTTCATATGCAATCTGTCAATATCTCTCTCGTGTGAGTGATAAAGTTAGTCCTTTCCTTTCCTTATGGCCCATAACTTGACTAGTCTTAGCGGATAAGGGAAACACAGTTGCTAAGGTAATCTTCAAGGAAAATTTTTTAGGGAGGATTATCCGAAAATTTAAAAACAGAAACGAAAACTAGAAATCATTAAAGAGAAAATTGACTGCTACTAATTACATTATGATCACTGGTCATTCTATGATTTGTACTCACAATGATCACTTTATTGAACTTTTTTGACCAATGGTTATTATGTAATGTCCATCGGCTGTTTTTCTGTCTTGGTAATTATCACTTTTCGATTCTATTTTTTCAACAAAAAATATTGCTTAAATATCTATTTTGGTAATTCTCACAAATGTTTAAATTGATCTTATATTAGTAAAAGGATCCAAGTATTTACCTATTTATATTCAATACAAACATTTTGAGTAAAAGGTTATTTTGATCTCTGAAATATTCAATATAAATATTTTTTATATCACTTGAATCTCTGAAAGTTTAAAAAATTGATTAAAATAATTTTCTAAGTGAAAATATATGGTTGAGACTCCAAGAAATCTTTTTAGGAGATCTCTAAATGTGTGTGCTCGTGTTGTTTCTAGCTTATAAACATTAGATATTGTAATTTCATATATGATCATCTTAATCTTAAAATTTAAACTATCAAATCAAAAAATGTCACTCGTCTTTTTTTTTTTTTTTTTTTAAGGATAAAGTCTGATTTATCCTTTTTTTTTTTAGGATAAAGTTTGATTTATCCAATTTTTTTTAGGATAAAGTCTAATTTATCCTATTCAGCTTAGGGTCATGTTCGGATCGATGATGAATCACTATTTTTGTTGTTTTGTTTCAGAAATTGTTGCTATTATGATGTGGTTGAGAAGAACAAAACATGACAAAACTTTGAAATGCACCCAAATAATTTTTTTTGCTTTTTTTATGGTTTATTCTTCAAAAATCCCTTATACCTACAAACCCAAACCCCTCAAATTTTGCCAATCTTATTTTCTAAACTCAAGCCGTCATGAAACAGAGGAAGAAGCGGTGTCGACACTATTGCATCCCACTTTTTGTGCTTTATTTTGAGCTTCAATCTTAAAATTAAGGGAAAAATATTGTTGTAAATTTCACAAGCTATAAAATGATATGCACTTTGTAAATTTTAGTTGATAAATAAGAGAGGTATGAAGAGAAACCCGAATATGTTCGAAAATAGGTCGACTTGCTGGAAAAAGATACAAGCAGGAGGTTAAAGATGACAAATTTTGAATATTACCTTTTGTCCTAATAAATTTCAAATATTACTGTATGTCCCTACTTTTATAAATTTATTTTTATTTATACCCCTATAAATTATACTATGACCCATAATAAGTGATTATCACATCACATGTGTGACACGTAGTATTTTCCATCCTTATATGGACGACCATATGGAGATTGAGGATTTTTTATATAAGCTCATAGTTAAAAGGAATTTTTTGTAACTTTTTTTAGTTTAAATAAATTGCACATAAGTTCATAACCCTAAGTTAAAGGGAATAAATTAAACTTTTTCCCTTTTTTTATTCCAAAAAAGAGAAAAGACTTCGTAGACCGGTTTCTTTTTGTTTTGTTTTGTTTTTATTCTTCCGTGCTATATGTGGTTCAAAATTTGCAAGCCTTTAACGGCTAGTTCTTCTCTTGCAATTGGCTTGAATAACACTGTGCTCTCTCCTCTCTGTAACTCTCATTTGTAAATTGTAATGCAGATGGAGAGACAGCAATGGCAATCATGGAGGATCAACGTTCATGCCAAGAACTTCAACTTCAAATTAAGAGCAGCAACAAGTTTGGTACCCAACTGCAACTTCTGCAGGTTCTCTTTTGTACTCAAGCTTCGTAAATTCGTCTTCAAAGTAGATTCAGATCCCATAGCACCAATTTCCGAGAAAAACAGATCTTTGAAAACCGGTGTGGTAAAAATTTTCAAGAGATTTCTCCAGAAATTTCGACCTCGAATGGCCAAGAATGGAGCCATTGTAGTTAAGAGAGCATCAAATATTCAACACCCTAAGGTCATTATTTATCAAATGTTTCATTAAATTTCTTTCCTTTTTTCATTTTCTCTTTGAAATTTGATTTCCTGATGAGTAATTGTAATGCAACTGCAGGGCCCAATTGGAATTGGCTTATGGGTTGTGGGGTTTCTGGCACTTCTAGCTCAATTTATCTACAAGAGAGATGAAAAGGGGATTATGATTCTTACTTGTGTAGCTTGTTTTATTGCTTCATTGTTCAAGACATGTAACAGAGGTAAATATATGATTATCCATATAACACTCCTTCTAGTTCTGATCGCAGCATTGGTAGCTTGTTTCCAGTTTTTGGATTTGGAAAATTATTCTTGGAATTTTATGGGAAAGTATGGGGGAAAGTATGCGTCAGAACAAGCTAGAGAGGCATGGAATAGAATAACTAATATCTAGATTCTAGTGTTTGTTTTACAGATTGGAAAAGTTCATTTCTTGGAGATATTCCGAGCTCTCTTTATCTATTCTCCAAATATAATAACTATGATTTATTATTGCGTTTCTTTTCCTTTTTCTATCTCATTTTTCGCTTCACATACTATTTGTTAGTCCAATGAGAAAAATTGGTGATTAATTTTCTGGTAAGGAGTGGACCTTGCATATGCCTCTATTATGGCCCATTCATTGGCCTTCTTTTATCTCGAGGGAAATAAGAGATATCTCAATTTTAAGGATTTGGACCACTTTGGACCTTGGAGAGTAACATAAAGGTTGAATTATAATAGACCTGAGATTTTGAAGTTAAGTGTCTGGATATATGATTTTGTATAATTGGTGAAGGGATCTCATAAAAAAGTTGAGGTTCATGTTCAATCTTTAGCTAAAAAATCTGGTTCTATCAGTCTAATGACTGAAACAAAAAAGATTTAACCAACGAGTGCTTGGTTTAGTGATGAGAAAATTGATCTCCTCACTCAATAGCTTGGGTTCAAGGCTATAAGAATCTGTTGATAAGCCAGCCTTGCTTTTACTTTTAGCATTGCCTAGCTACTTCCTGAATTTTAGTGCACTTAAAAAAAAGTCACTGGTGATAACAAAACTCTAACTCTTAATTTTGGTAGCATTGCAAATATATCAAAAAGTCGAATTACTCGATCTAAGTCAAACAAGCTTGCCTTTATCTCGAGGGAAATAAGAGATATTTCATTTTTAAGGTTTTGGACCACTTTGGGCCTTGGAGAGTAACATAAGGGTTGAATTATAATAGACCTAGACCACTTTGGACCTTGGAGAGTAACATAAAGGTTGAATTATAATAGACCTAGATTTTGAATTGAATTGTATGGATGATTTTGTACAAAACATAATTGGTCGAGGGATCTCATTTTTAAGGTTTTGGACCACTTTGGGCCTTGGAGAGTAACATAAAGGTAGAATTATAATAGACCTAGACCACTTTGGACCTTGGAGAGTAACATAAAGGTTGAATTATAATAGACCTAGACTTTGAATTGAAGTGTATGGATGATTTTGTACAAAACATAAATGTTGAATTATAATAGACCTAGACCACTTTGGACCTTGGAGAGTAACATAAAGGTTGAATTATAATAGACCTAGATTTTGAATTGAAGTGTATGGATGATTTTGTACAAAACATAAATGTTGAATTATAATAGACCTAGAGACCACTTTGGACCTTGGAGAGTAACATAAAGGTTGAATTATAATAGACCTAGATTTTGAATTGAAGTGTATGGATGATTTTGTCCAAAACATAATTTGTCGAGGGATCTCACAAAAAGGTTGAGGCCGATGTTCAAATTTTCATTCTCCCACATCTTTAGCTAAAAAATCCAGCTCTATATGTCTAATGACTGAAAAAAAAAATGTAGCCAACAAGCTCTTGGTTTAGCTGTGAAAAAATGGATCTCCTCACTCAATAACTTGGGTTTAAGGCTATAAGAATTTGTTGATAAGCCATTACATCCCATGTGAGCTTTGCCTTTACTTCTAGCATAGCTTGGGCTGATTCCTAAATTTTAGTACACTCTAAACAAAGTCATAGGTGATAACAGAACTCTAAATCTTGATTTTGGTAACAATGGGAAGATATCAAAATTACTCAATATAAATCAAACACTAAATAACCGATAAATTTTGAGTTTAATTAGGTCAAAATTATCCTCAACCCTGATCGAGCTCTCTAAGCCAAATTATGGGAGAAGCTAGGGATGGCAATGGGGCAGGGCAAGCAGTCCCTGTCCCCATCCCCGAAGGGCATGGGGATGCCCCATCCCCGGACCCATCCCAGGCGGGGATTTTTCAGCATCCCCATCCCCGCCCCACTAAATTCTCATCTGCCCCATGCCCTGCCCCATTTACCCATACAATCATACTTTTTTTAAATATACACAATTTATAAGTTTAATCTATCGATCACAATTTCTAATTGAAATTCAACTTTAATCGAATAAGATAATATAAATAATGCTCAAATAACATCATCAAGAATTCAAGATATCCTCAAGCAACAACAATAACATAAATAATATTCAAACAAAATTATAAAAATTGTTCTTAAACAATTATAAAAGTCAATAAGAAATCATAATAAGTACAAAAGGCTCCAAGCAATTAAAATAAGTACAATTTATGAAGTTCTAATGTTGGTTGAAGTTGAACCACTCTCCATATTCTACAAAACCAACAAAAAAAAAGAAAAAAAATTTAGGTTTGGGGAAAATGGAACTCAAGGTCGAGGGACTGAGGGAGGAAGGGTCAGGTCAGTGTGTTGGTGATTTAGTGTGGGAAAACCTTAGGCCATAATGACGCCGTTTTGTGAAGAAATTTTTTTAAAAAAATTTATGTAATGTATATATATATATATATGTATATCTGTATATATACAGTGCGGGGCGGGGTGGGGCAGGGCTTCCCCATCCCCAGACCCGCCCCTATCAAATTACTCATAAAATTACCCATTCCCATCCCCATACCCATTTTTCTGCCCCATACCCATACCCGAACGGATAAAAAAACCGGGGCCCCATCGGATCTGGGGCAAATTGCCATCCCTAGGAGAAGCTCTTTAAATTAATTTGCCAAAAGAGTCAAGAATAAACGGAATATTCTGAAGTATAGGATTGGTGTTTGAAGAAACATTGGTTGAGTGGGTAACCTTGAATTTCAAAATTGGAAGAAAGAGCAGCAAGAACTTGGGCTTATCCTTATTTGGGTGCCGGGTGGTCAAACTTTGGTCCACTATTTCTCTCGCTTCTGCCTTCTCCTCCGGGCCTTCTATTGTATTCGGCCGTTGTAAAGGGATTGGGCCCACTTCGCTTATTTAGTTGCTACGCGTACACGGCGCGTGGGAAGACTACTAACTCATTTTGAAGGACAAAGAGGTTGATGTCAGTGGGACCTACCAAGGTTTTGAATGGATACTTGTCGCCCGTCGATCTCTCCGCCATTTTGTGATCTGACGGGGAAGGATTAGAGTCAAAGACCTATCTTGATGGGTCTCTTTGACCACACTGGAAACATGCTTTTTATAAAATAATTTTCCAACTTTGACCGGGCTGTCACATCAATCGAGGTGCACTTCGTTGAAAATCGAGATACATTGTGAATTTACCAAATTGGTCATGAACCTTTTATCTTTTTTTTTTTTTCGTTTATTATCCTAGATATCTGTTATGATGATTTAAAATGTCGAGATTTATAGAAAATAAAAATAATGGAGGCAACTAATTTTGCTCAATAATCACTCAATACCAATGATTTGTGCTTTAAGGATACCCTAGTATTTTATCAAAAAACTTATATTCAAATTTCATTATAATTGAGTGAGAAAAAATTTAAAAGCGAATATATTAATTCTATTATATAGTATCTAGTAAATTAAAAAAAACTTAATACTAATAATTTGTTCATAATATATTATTAACGTTAATTTGATATAATATTAAGTCATTCACTCGAAAATTATGAGCTAAATTTATTTATTTATTTTATTTAATGACAACAAAGATAAATACTTATTTTAAAGAGATATGGTTATAGTATAATATATTCTTAGAAAAAATCATATTCTTAACGTAATACCAAAAAATGAATTAATCACGAGTTAATGACAAATAATTAATTTTTTTTTATTTTAACGATAAAAATATCATTAATCATAAATTATACATGACTATTTTAATTTGTCTGAAAACACGTATTATTTTACTTTTAAAAACTCATTTTAACTGTTTCACTAGACTAATATGAGATGTATTGATTAAATCTATGAGATGAATTGCTTAAATGTTATGAGGTTTCACAAAAAATAAAATTAGTGTGCTCAATGGCTCGAGGTTCTAATAGGAAATCAAACTGTTAACGTAATAAGAGAAAATGAAAAAATAAAACTGTTAACATCAATTTTTTTTAACCGACCTTTGAAAACAGTCAAAGGGCATTTTCTAAAAAAGAAAGAGTTTCTGAAAAATATGGAGGGTAATATTGTCCAAAAAAGATTGTTGAAGCGCTTTTCTATTTTTGTGTTGCTAATGATAAATATTACTTTAATCACTAGTTAAATGTGGGTTTCGGTAGGTTTGACCACTGCTCATTGGGCTCCATTCCTCTTTGACACTCTTTCTCTCTCTACAATTCTAATATTCCTCTAATCTTTTGTCTACTTTTCCCTTTCTTTCTCCCTCTTTCTCTCTCAAAAATCTTCACTTCCCATCTGCTTTCTTTGACTCGATAAGGGTTTCGCTTCGTCGAATCGAAACCACAGGTTACAATTTCGCCATTTCGCTTCTCGCTTCTCGCAATCGCTTCTGACTCAGTTGCATGAGCTGCTATCTTACAGGTTTGTTCATTTTCTCCCATTGATTTCGGTTCTTGTGATTTCAAAGTTTTCTTGTTTCTATTGCATATTTGCTTGGGAATTTCGTTTTCCATTGGTTTTTCTCTTAAATTTTGGTTTGCGTGTAGGCTGATTTGTTCGCCAGTTTTTTGTTCTTGGGCTGCTTGATTTGCCTTTTTCATTTACGTTGGTAATTCCTGGTAGGGTAATTATGCCGGTATGGGAAATTCACTTGAATTACCAGTCTTTTCATTTTTCCCCCCTTTGAAACTAAAAAATGGGTTTCGCAAATTTTGGTAATATTATGGATCTAAATTGCTTTTCATGCTGTTGAATGGATGTTGATGCGTAGGGGTCTTCATACTTTCTGAGACGAATTGTTTATGCTGAGTGATAACTCCATTGCAATTGAGTAGTTCAGCTCATTAGCAGGGAGCACTTGCCCACTTGGCATCTTGTTATTTATATGTTTTTTTGGGTGAAAAAAGCACGTATATGATGGGATAATAAAGTAATTAAATATTCTGTTTTCTGGGAATGTCGTTGACACAAGTGTGGAAAGGAGGTTTATTAGGCGGTCAGTTCATCAGATTTATTAAAGGCGACATTTCTAGTAATTTGCATTGAATTGGCGGGCAATTGGTGCATAAATTGTTCATGAAGTATTGAGTTTAGTTGGGCAATAGAACTGAGAGTTGAGGGGAATGAAAACAGATAGATTGAAATGGAAATGGGAAAAAAGGGGAAGAGAGGGGACATGTATCTATCTTTGCTTTTTAAGTTGTGTTCAGAAGAGAAGTTAAGAATTCAGAAAAATAAAAATGCAAACTTATCCTTTTGTTAGGTATAACTGCAAGAGAAAAATCTGTGTGGAAATAAGTGGTATGTATTCATAATTACCATCATACTGATAAGATTGGTGTTTATATGGATAAATTGATTAAATGAGTGATTGCTAAACATGTCATTCTCAACCACATACTTTTTAACTTTGGGTGGAAGAAATTGTTCTAGGATGTGATCATTAATTAAAATAATCACGGTTACATGAATCCATTTTCCACCTTTCAGTCTATGCTCCTAGCAAGCAAGGATAAACCTCACCGTTTTCCTTTATTCTTGTATTCTGATACCAATCTACCACGTGCACATCTTACATAAAGGGGAAGCAAATTTGGGTGAGAGAATGCTTATTTATGTCTTTCTCCTTAGATTCACTTGATGAAATTTCACATAATTTGTGTCTGGAAAACCCGTAATAGAGTTCTTTCTTGTAGGATGTCAAACTTTGACATGTTGAGCTGCACTTTATTTGACTCATTATTTGATTTATGTTATTTTATATTATTTTTATTTGCAGAGATATACGGTTCTACAGCAGCCAGGTTTTGTATACAGGATGGGGTGTTTCACTGTCTTGAAGAGTAAGAAGAAAAAGTCTGAACAGATCACGTACATAAAACGTGTCAACCATAAGGAGCATGTGCCTACAGTGTTGCCTGAACCTCAAACTCATACTCGTTCACTGACTGCACCTCCTAGTTTTAGGACCAGAGTGAAACCCATTCAACCCATTAATAAAGTTGCCAACAGTAGAACACGAGCACTGTCTGCACCATCGACTCTAGATGCAGCAGAACAAGATGCACTGGCATCAATTGAATATGAGGAACAAGAAGAGTCAAAATACCAAACTGGATCAATGAAGGAGCAGCGGTCATCAAGTCCACAACCTTTACCTCTCCCATCTCCTCAGGGGGGTTCTGCATTGAAGGCTACCGGAAGCTTTAAGTCAGTGACAGCTAGTGGTCCTCTATATGCTAGTGGTCCTCTATATGCTTCTGGACCTTTGCCATTGCCACCTACTGGGACACTTCGAAACTTTCTGTTTGAGGATATTGCTACTGCTTGCCACCATTTCTCTTCAGATCGGTGCATGTCAGAAGGTCTTTCTTCCACCATATATAAAGCTTCCTTTGGTGATGATGCTTCAAATTCAAAGAAATTTGAAGCAACAGTCACTCGCCTGCACCCATCAACTCAGGTACTGGAGTCCTCACTGCTTTACTTTCACCTCTTGGTATCCTAATGCAGATCATGCCTAGTAATTGTAGACAGGTCATCTTGATAGTAGATACTTCGTTAGCAAATGTAAAGAAGTAATGTCTTGCATCCTATCCTAGGCAGGGTAGAATGAAAGAATCCAGTGTTTTGTGTCATTTGAAACATGAGATGTATTATATGTGAGCGTATATTCTGGTCTGATGATTTCACCAATGAGTGTGGGAAGTGGCAGAGAAATTAGGCAGGCATCAAAGTGTTTAAGATTGCCATTTGGGTGGGACCCTATGTTTGACTTGATTTGAGCAGTGTCTAAACTGTGTTCTTCTTACTGTCCTCATTAGTCTGATACTTGACTACGGATTTCTGAATGTGTTTTTAAACTGTTGTGATATCAAATACTTGCATAATTGCTGGTTCAAATACCGAGAGCTGAGGTTTTCCATTTTTGTTCTCTCCAAGAAAATCTAAAGCACCAGGAAACCTTCTGATGTGGTCTTGCTGTTTCTGTATTCTTTCAGGGTTTGAAGGAGTTTATTAATGAGGTTAGTACTATTGCATCTTTGCAACATCCAAACCTCTGTAAATTGCTTGGTTTTCATGCACGGGAGGGTTCAGAACAGAGAATGTTGGTTTATGAGAGGCTATACCATGGAAGCCTGGACCGCCTGTTGTATGGAAGATCTGATGGCCCGCCCATTGATTGGACTACAAGAATGAAAATTGCTTTATGTGCTGCACAAGGTCTTACCTTCTTGCACGAAGAAGGGCCTTTCCAGGTAAAGAACATTTGTTTAGCTTAATTTGGTATGAAGCATAATAGGATGGATAAAACTGAAGTTGCCTTGCGCAATCATGTCTGCATATAATTTTTTCCATTTACATGTGAAGCATAGATCTTATTATAGGACCTTAGTTATTTTGGTTTTCATGTATGGACTGAAAAATACTAGAATGACTAGAGGTTGTGTTTCCACTGATCTTCCTTTAATATATTAGGTTTTAATAAGTGGTATGTTTCCATGTACTATCCCTTTGTCTCTGCAGGCAATGTACAATGAATTTTCAACAGCCAACATACAGATTGACAAAGATTTCAGTGCAAAGCTTTCAGGATATGGTTGTGTTGGACATATTCCTGAGGCAGAGATCTCAACCAATTCAGTTGTAAGTTCCTCCACTTCAAAGTATTTTATGTGTGCCCTTCTAAAATGGGTCACGTAGTGCATAATATCTTCAACCGATATTTTTACTGTATGTTTTCCAAAAATTATCATATTAGTCACTAATATCTTTTTCCATAAGTTTTGTCCTGATTTATTCTGTTCATAAATTTATTATTGTACAGGCTGTGGCAAATTTATCAATGGAGACACTGGAAAAAGGACTGCTCACACCAAAGAGCAATGTCTGGAGTTTTGGAATTTTTCTTCTGGAACTGCTTACTGGAAGAAAGAATCTTGACAGCCGTCGCCCTAAGGAGGAGAGGAATTTAGTGAAGTGGAGCCGGCCTTTCCTATCTGATGATTGTCGACTGTCATTGATCATGGATCCCCAGCTTAAAGGTCGCTTTCCTTCCAAAGCAGCAAGGACAATAGCTGACATTGCACAAAGATGCCTTCAAAAAGAGCCATCAGAAAGACCCACCATGAGAACTGTTGTTGAACATCTCAAAATGATACAGGATGTGAAGTATTCCTGTCGGTTTCCTCTACAAGAGCCAGCAGCGATATCTGGAAAACAGATGTCAAGATCACCAAGTCTTAATGGTATCGTCACTCCTGCGCCTAGATCGAGTTTCTCTCCATCACCGCCATCTGGGGCCCGACCATCTATTTCACCTCCAAGATGGTCTGGTGTGCCCATCTGTCTTCCTCCTCGGGCTTGTTCCTCTACTCTCTCTCTGGAGGAACTTGATCGGCAAGAAAGCCGCAAGTCATCATCTTCAGCCTCCAGGAGGGCTAGTGTTGAAGGATTTTGATTGTCCATAATGTTCATTTTTTATTTTATTTATTTTTTTTTTCGGTGTTATTCAACACAAATTTATAGGAGATAAAGATGTGGTTCTTCCACCTTTTCATCCCTCAATATGATGATGAGAGGATGCTCTTTTGTAGATAGTGCAAAGGTTGGTCTGATTTTGTTCAATTAGTTCCCCCATTTATATGAGAATTTATATGGTCTCATTCTCCTCTTCCTCATGGCCAAAAAAAAATATCTCTTTTCGGATTTGGTTCCAATCATGATAAGGGTAACATCAAATTTTCATGTTGATAAAATCTCAGCTTTATATTTTTAGAAGAAACACATCTATGGTGCACATAATGTCACATTATAGATATTCCAAAAAAATTAAGGTCCTAGGATTAAATTCTATCAAAATTTAGAAAATTTAGTGTTACTTATCTAATGAAAAAAAAAAAAAATCATGTGCTCATTTTTAAACCTATTTTCTCACAATTCTACCTCAGTCCCAATAGAATTTAAAACATAAACCTTCTCAATTATTGAAGTCTCTTCTAAAGATAACTATCATGGGAACATCGTATGTACAAATGTTAACATGTAATTTATCAAGAAATGACACTCATTGATACAACGTTTGCAGTGACGGAAGAAAGGGGTCCAAAAAAACAAATTACACAGACAGAATAATATAGGTGCATTATATTATAAATCTGGCAGAAATCGTAAAAAGCTCCCATCAACCTCTGCTTCTCTATTTTACAACCAAAAACAAACTTCAGCACATATACTTACTTATTAACTTTGGGAAAAATTCACGTCTATCAGATATTAATTATATTAGCGATGCAAAGAACAATATAGACATCCAAATGAAGATGATGCAATAAGACAATTTTTAGAGAGATTTTGAGAAAAGAAAAATCAAAAAGGAACTGTAGAAGGTCAGGACTTCATGAGAGTGGATCGTTTTGGCTTTTATATTGCTCGCTGTTCTCTTCCTGACTACTTTCCTCCTCCTGAACGGCAGAAGCAGGACAATCCTCGTTATGCCCTTCCTCACTCTCGTTAGTCGTCTGTGCTTGCACATTTGAAGCTGAATTCGCTTGTTGCTCAGATGCCAAGCTAGTAAGACCATTTTGCTTCAGATACGTCTCCAAAGGAAGGCTTGCTTCTTGGAGAAGACTCATCATACTCACACTGTTTGATCCAGCTTGCATGTCTTCTCGATCAGGCTGGGAATTCAAGTCTAATTTTCCCTTGGCAGCTTCAGCCAAATGGGTCTGACTTTTTGGATCCAATTCATTTGGCACCCTTGCTTCATTCTCTGAACCATCGACTGGAGTTAAATGTCTAGAGGTGCTGTCTACTTCTGATTCCTCCCTAGGCCCCCATGATTGCTGATTTCTCTGAGCAATCTCCGCTTCACGTTCTGATTGACGCTTCTTCTTTCTCATCATTAGGGTTTTAAACCGACGTTTAACTGTCATGCACACATTGCAGGTGCATGAAGGTTTGTGTTTGCCCTTTCCACTCGGTGGCTGGATACAGACAATGCATGAGCAGCCAGGTCTATGCCGAGGATGTTTCGTTGTGGTAGCAACTGGATTCTTCCCAGTCTCACCTGCATCATCTCCAAGAATTGCAGCATTAGCCAAAGCATCCAGTCCAGAAGATTCAGGCTCCAGAGTTGGCCGATGTCTTGTTGCCATCTTTTGTTTCTTGAATTCTGTACAAAAATAATGGATAAAATATCAGATGTCCAGAATTTGATGAAAGAAAAAATACATCATGCATTTATATTATTTATTATCACCATCCCTGGTCACGAAGCATACTTTGTCATCTTAGTTTGACACAAAATATTAGTACTCTCAGGCGGCAGCTAAAAATCTGCTATAATCAAGGATGTTAACATAAAGGAAGGATTTGGTAAACTAGCAATTTATGTTAGTAATATACCCCAATATCTTGGATGGCTGTGTGTGGTTTTCCAACATCTCATGCAAACTTTGAATGATTTTTGAATGCCATACCAATCATGCAGATCTCAAATTCCCTTACACCCAAGATACTTAGGTAGTTTGAATTCCCATGCTAAAATACAAATGTGCAAAACACATCCAAAATGATTATACTGATAGATTAATGTGTAAATTCTCAACCATACAAATGCATACAGATATCCTGAACTATGCCCACGCATATGCTTTTATCATGTAGTTCCCCATTTTACTGTGAAATTGATGTAGTAAGTATACAACTTAACCAATTTGGATTGGCACATAGAGACCAAATATGCAATCAACAGACTTAGAAACTTAGAGAGACAAAGAAAAGAGAAAACAGAGAAAGACCAGGCAAGGGGAAGGAAATAGATCAATAAAGATACTCATTAATTGTCAATCATTCATCAACAACTAGCATCATAATAATCCCCATTCACACAAAATGTTACTAATTCTTAAATCTACCAGGATAAGAAACTAAATTTCCCAATTACTCCAGTCAAATGGGAAACCTTATGTGAAAGCCCTAATCAACCTAAAACTCTCTTAATAAACCAAAATCCTGAAATTAATAATTAAAACTGAATTCCCAAAACAGACAAAACAATTAAATAGCCAACTTTAATTAGATACATTATAACCTGCCTTAAAAACAGAACAATGATGCCTTATTCAGGTGAACAACACTGAGTATTCCATGACCACATACCTCGCACAGGAGTGAACCATCTATGTTATGAATTTTGGGACCAATATTACATCGGTAATAAAGAATGGCAAAAAAAAAAAAAAAAAA